>CM064533.1:32724620-33147959 GCA_032716605.1 Paralithodes platypus
AAGGCGGGAGTTTAAGCCAATGAGTATCGGGTTGTATTATTATAGGCTGGTGAACCGGGGGCGACATAACTGTCAGTTTACCGGAAGATTTATGTGGTCCAACCCCATCATTGTCTGTCATAAAGGGACCCGACCGACCGACCGACCGGGGGCAGGCTACGCCGTCTATTGGGAGAATTACCGTAAAGGATCGGTCCTCTTCATTTTAGGTGGTCATGGGTCGGTTGGGGCATTTTGAATTTCCGCCTGATTCATAATCATCCACCCTCCCTATAATATATACACATGCAAAGGTTAGTGACATATGGCAACCATACATGGCTGACAATTATGCGTGTTTCCAAGTATCGCGGAGAACTGTCACGCACTTTTAAAGATTTGAAACCTTTTATCTCAAATTATAGGTTATGGACTTTTACAATTAATGTATCCGATCCAATATTGTATTTACATATCGTCGCACCTATGTATTGTACCCAGTGTTGGACTACATTATCCAATATTGTATTTACATATCGTCGCACCTATGTACTGTACCCAGTGTTGGACTACATTATCCAATATTGTATTTACATATCGTCGCACCTATGTATTGTACCCAGTGTTGGACTACATTATCCAATATTGTATTTACATATCGTCGCACCTATGTATTGTACCCAGTGTTGGACTACATTATACAATATTGTATTTACATATCGTCGCACCTATGTACTGTACCCAGTGTTGGACTACATTATCCAATATTGTATTTACATATCGTCGCACCTATGTATTGTACCCAGTGTTGGACTACATTATCCAATATTGTATTTACATATCGTCGCACCTATGTACTGTACCCAGTGTTGGACTACATTATCCAATATTGTATTTACATATCGTCGCACCTATGTATTGTACCCAGTGTTGGACTACATTATCCAATATTGTATTTACATATCGTCGCACCTATGTACTGTACCCAGTGTTGGACTACATTATCCAATACAGAGAGAGATAAACGCCGTAGTAAAACACAAATTATATTGTGATCCTCGACCTATCAGAGCTTTTACTTTTAACTAGAACTGAATTATTTCATTTAATTTATCTAGTATACGAACTATATTACCTAATATAAGGTAATGGGAGCAATGGGAAGTATGTGGAAGACGAGAAATCTCGGAGTGAAAGTAAAAAGTGCACTGTATCAAAGAATTGTTGTGCCAACAGTGATGTATGGGGCTGAGACATGGGCTCTGAAGAAAAAGGAGAAAAGAGGGCTGGATGTGATGGAGATGAGCTGCTTGAGGAGTATGTGTGGAGTTACTCGTAGAGACAGATTGAGGAATGAAGAGATACGTAGGAGAGTGGGGCAGCAAGAACATTTGTCAGCCAGAGTGGACAGAAGGGTGCTGAGCTGGTATGGTCATGTTGAACGAATGGGAGATGAAAGGCTTACAAAGAGAATATGTGAGTCAGGTACAAGGGGAGATAGAAGGGCAGGAAGACCCCCATTGAGATGGAGAGACTGTGTAAGAAAGGCTTTGGATGATAGAGGAATGACTATAGATCAGGCAGGGGAAGTGGTGGTGGACAGGAGTGAATGGAGAATGCTTGTGAATAGTTGAGTGAACACGTGGTCATTTGGAGTAAGGGGTCGGGCGCAAGTTGGACTAGATAATAGTCCATCAGGCGCCTGGCCCGGGGAGACGATTAATATGAAGGGTGTGCCTGGAAGTGTGGTGGGAGGGCTTGTGTCTTTGGCTCCGCTGCATGTCTGCCTGCCGAGATCGGAACCTCTCCGGGTGGTCAGGGGCCGGGGGAGTGCTGGAGCGACCTTGGTAACCCTGGTCTCTGGGTCTTCTCCTGGGTGACCTGGATGTGTGAGAGTTTGTGTTTTTTATCTGTGTTTATTTTTTGTTTTATGTTGTTTTTGTGTTTTCCCTGTTCTTGCTCTGTCTTGAGTCGGCTACCCCCAAAATGGGGATTGGGCCTGAGCATATAGATAGATAGATAGATAGATAACTTCTCTTAGTCTAGGCACATTATTTTCCCAACTCACCTTCCACTCATAGGTTTTCTAAAGCCTGCAGAATAAATGGTTGGACACAGCGAACATTAGAGGTGATAATATTAGATGGTGATTTAGCAGCCGTATCGATGTTCGTTTGGCCTCCCAAACTAGCAGTGAATCACTATCTAGCAGAGCGAGTAACTCGGTGCTATTTTAACTTCTCAAACCCTGAGCGCCATGTATCGTTATCTCAGACTCATGTTCTCTCCACGCCACCTATATCCTGTGCATTATAGGTAGGCCAAATATTGTAAACTCTAGCCTCTGTAACTCAAAAAGGGATATAGCAAATTGGTTGTAGATTTCTATACCTAATCCATAGCTGACTCTTCCCAAATAGTAAAAAACATAACTCGATTATTCAAGTCCTTGTTAGAGTTACAGAGGTTACGAGTCAAAATGTCTGGCCTACCTACAATGAACAGGGTATAGTAGGCGTGAAATATATTAATATGTATATTGATATTTCAAGTAGAAGTTAGAGCATTGGGATGGGTGTCAACTCTGAGCAAGTGCAGGCCCATATGTCTTTGCATGGCGTAATGACTGAAAAATATCCTGCTCTACACACACTCAGTGGTCAAATAAGGTGAACACACTTTAACTTTTGTACTAGGATCATCGTTCAATAACATGCAACATTAAAGTCCTTACCAACAAATCAAATGAGAATCTTGAAAAGGTACCACATTTCAAGAAAGACAAATTTCCATACACTACGAACTATTGTTGACAAAGCAGATTGAAACTTCATAAACCACATAAGTAATAATAATGTTATCTGGAACACATTCTCAGATATATAAAATAACGTCATAAATTATTGCATCCCCATGAAAGATAGGCACTCAACTCAAAATAATGGGCCAAAATGGTGGAACACAGAAATCAACTAGTAAGGCACTCGTGAGAGCACATACCTTCACCTACGCTGGCGGAGATATGCGCTCTACTGATCACATCCTAAATTGAATCTCTTCTTCCTTGGCGCATGCCCTATCTGCCCATTAAAGTTCATGAACATCAGTGCATTGCTTTGTGAACTGCCTTCACTGGTGGAGGCATGCGCTCTACCGATCACCTCCTAAATTGAATCACTTCTTCCTTGGCGCATATCCTATCTGCCCACCAACTTTCATTTCGTGACAAGTTGGTCCATAACTTCTTGAGATATCTTGTTTACAGATAAACAAACGGAGGCAAAAACATAACTCCTTCAACTTTGTTTGCGGAGGTAGAAATATATACTGTAGGCTACGTGAAAAGAAACAAAAATGCCCATAGAAATTTCTGTAGAACAAGAATTAATCAAACAGGTTAAGCTATCATACTCCCAAACGAATAGCCAAAAAACTGATTACATTTAGTAAGGTAAGTTGAGAATCAGGTATTGCAAGCTTAAGCAGGTCAAACCGTTAATTAATAGTAAAAAGGCGATAACTTCTCAAATCGGACCGCTAACTACCGGAAATGGAGATCTTGTTGATGATGAAGTCAAGATGAGTCATAGTCTCGATTACTCTTTGTATCAGTCTTTACAGGGGAAGATTTGAATTCGATCCCATCTGCCACACCAGCGCATATAAACTATTTAGACATTCTAAATGATATAAAAATATGTAAATATATGTAATAAATAGCATTAGGAAACTAAACTCTAATACAATCCCTGGACCTGATACTATTTTTCCAAGAGATTTGAAGAAAAAAAAAGAGACGTGATATCAAAACCATTAACACTACTTCTTAGTAATACAATACAGAGTGGCACTTTTTCTTTTATGTGAACAAAAGGCAAATCTGCCTGTAACAAGTGACTGGAAGTACAGTTGAGAAGATTATTGATGAGTATTAGAAAGAGAACTGGAGACAGAACGGAATCCAGAGGAACACCGGAGTGGATAAGTTGAGAAAGTGAGCGATGGCCGGATGGCCGTCCCCAACCGCAGCTGTGGAACAACCCAAGAGGAAATTAGAGACAAAAGCACAAATGGAGGGATATAAATCAAAGTAGGGTAGTTTGGAGATTAGAGATTTGTGCCAGATAGTGTGGCAGATATGTGAAAGAATGTGTGGGAATTGTGCGTTTCTCGATAAAAGTGTCAAAATTGGCACAGACAATAAGAAAAGCAGTATAATCAAAATTAGCTATAGGGCCATCACAGGTTTGGCCTATGTTGGCTTTGGCAGCCCCTTTTCAATTAATCTTCATTAGAGTACTGAAACACAGATAATTACCCCAAACTGTATACTGTGGTAGAGATGTTAAACTAGTCTCAAATGGCTCGTCTGGACAAGGGAAACAATAAATGTTCAGATAATGTTTATAGAAAGTTGACCATTTGACTTGTACTGGTTCCTGTAGTTCAACAAATTAGTGGCAATTGGCAACAATTCTTACCAATTTGTAGCATGATAATAAACTACAGGGACCAGTACAAGTTAAACGGTCAACATTAGCCAAACATTCTATGAATATAAGTTTGTTCCTTTGTCCAGAGGAGCCATTTGAGACTAGATTGACATCTCTACCACAGTATACAGTTTGGGGTAAATATCGGTGTTTTAGCTAATTTTGATTATACTGCACTTATTATTGTCTGTGCCAATTTTGACGCTTATATCAAGAAACGCACAATTCTTCCACCTATCTGCTTCACTAAGACTCTATTGAAGATTTTCGATATGTCTAGCGCAATAGAAAAGGTCTCACCGAAGTCCCAGGAGGATGACCAAGAGTTAGTAAGATAAGAAGGATCACCAGTAGAGCAGCCCTTAAGGAAACCATGCTGTCGATCTGAAAGTAGATTATGGGAAGATAAATGCTTAAGAAATTTTGAATTAAAAATAGTTTCAAAAACTTTAGAGATGCAAGAAATGAGAGCAATTGGAAGATAGTTAGAGGGTTGAGAGTAGTCACCCTTCTTTGGGACAGATTGTATGAGAGCAAACTTCCAGCAAGAAGGAAGAACATTAGAGGAAAGACAGAAAGGAAAGAGTTTGCCTAGACAGGGAGTCATCATGGAAAAACAGTTTTTGAGTACAACAGGAGGAATACCATCCTACACGCCTTAATATTAAGCCCAGAGAGGGCAGAAAGTACATCCTTAGAAGAGATTATGAAATTAGGCATAAGTAAGTGAGAGGGGGTTGGAGAAGGAGGAATAGTACCGGAATCATCCAATGTGGAGTTTTCTCAAAAGTTTGATCGAAGAGTTCAGCTTTGTCAGAGCCACGATGGTGCTGTCAATGAATGGAAATTTGATAATGTAACTCCTATTTTTAAAAAAGGAAACAAATCACTACCCTGCAACTATCGTCCAATTAGCTTGATTTCAATCATATGTAAACTGCTCGAAACAATCATCAAAGACAACTTTTTATATTATTTAGATGTATAGAACACAAAAATCACAGCATTGCTTCTGAAACAATTACTCATGCCTGACAAATCTACATGCCTTCTCTTCACAATATCTTTAAAATGTATGACAAGAAAGCTGTTGACATTGTCTACCTTGATTTCCAGAAAGCCTTCGACAAAATCCCCCACAATGGTCTCTTGATAAATTTAAAAGCTTATGACATAGAAGGGTGCGTACTTCGATGGATTGAAAATTGGCTAAACGGGCATAAGCAACAAGTAGTAATAAATGGTAAAGTCATGTCATAAGTGGTGTGCCCCAAGCCTCAGTACTCTGACTCGCTCTTTTTTTTTTAATTTAATCAATGACATCAATGATAGTCTTTTGTGTACAATTTCAAAATTCGCAGATGATACAAAAATTGCGAACATAGTAGTGCCGCCCTTGCATGTTCAACAGATTCATAATGATTTAGATGAATGAGCAAATTCAGCTGAAACCTGGCAAATGAGTTTTAATACCGATAAATGTAAAGTACTGCATGTAGGTTACAAATATATAAAATCAAACTTTTCAATGAGTGGTAGTCAACTCAAAAGCACTGATAAAGAAACTAAATTATTGGCTTCATTGGAAGATCGTTTAAATACAAATGTGAAAATGTTATTCTCAATGTTTACAATTATTTGGTTCGCTTGAATTTTGGTGTCCATGTTATCATAAGTACTTAGATAAACTGGAGACAATACAACGGAGAGTAATAAACATTTCTAGACTAAGAAAGTCATGAAAAACTTATAAAAAAGTTAAATTTGTTTATTTAAAGAAAACGCAGGCTAAGAGGGGACCTAATCCATGTGTTTAAAATTGTAATAGGTATTGAGGATGTCAACTAATACTTCACAATTAATAATTCAAATTACACTAGAGGAAATGGTTGTAAGGTAATTGGAAAGCCTGTTAACTCATATGAAGCAAAGCATTTTCTTTTTCTTTTTCAATCGAATAGTAAGCCTATGGAATTGACTACCTAGTAAAGTCATTGAGTGTATACCACTTTGCAGCTCGAAATTGCCATGTCTCAGTATGAAATGACACTACAGCTGCTAGTTTGAATGTTAATCATATTTATTCGACAAATTTCCATTGGGTTTCGACAATCTTCACTAACAAGAGGCAAGATATAATTTTGAAATGAAAATGATTTATTTGTTTCGACGTAATGCAGCTGAAACCGGCAAATTCCCTCACTTAAGATCCACACCAGACATGTCAAAACTATTTTGCAGAATCTCTCAGTAGATAAGGCTCCTGGTCCAGATGAAATACCTCTAATAGTACTTAAGAATTGCTCCTTGGTGCTCGCTCCTGTACTGGCAAAACATTTCCGTCTGTGTACTCATACCTCATGCTTCCCAGTACCCTGGAAAGAAGCAAACATCCATCCAGTTCCTAAAAAAGGTGCCTCTTCAGATCCATCAAACTACAGACCAATAGCTATAACTTCCACTCTTGGTAAAGTCTTTGAAATTATATTAAATAATCACATAATTAAGCATCTTGAGAATAATAAATTAATCAGTGATAGGCAATATGGTTTTAGACGATGTCGATCAACTGCAGACATGCTTTGCCTTCTTACGCATCAAATCAACCAAGCTACAGACCAACATGGTGAAACACATACAATAGCACTGGATATATCAAAGGCATTTGATGGAGTCTGGCATCAATCCATATTGTCGAAGATGTCACACTACGGCCTTGCATCATTAGTTCCACTAATTTCTTCTTATCTTCATAACAGAAAATATGTGTAATGGTAGATGGCCTTTATTCTCAATTTCACTCAATAAATGCTGGTGTTCCCCAGGGATCAGTTTTGGCCCCAATTCTGTTCCTCATTCATATCAATGATCTCATATCTACCACTCATAATCCAATACATTCCTACGCAGATGACTCAACACTCCACAGTTCCTTCACATTTACCAATTCTTTCACCCAACCCAATCTTATAAATTCAAAAATAAACACTGCAATTTCTCTTAACCAGGACCTTTCTAGAATTAATGGATGGGGACAAAAGAATCTAGTTTCCTTTAATGCACAGAAAACCAAGTACATTCAATTTTCTAACCGACAGAATCTCACTGACTCCCATATATTTTGTAATGATGTAAATATTCCCACTTCCCCTAGTATTGACATTCTCGGTGTAACATTAACTACTAACTTGAGCTGGGCACATTATGTTAGAAGCATTGCTAAGAATGCCTCTAAAAAACTGGGACTCCTGTACAGAGTTCGAGAATTCTTCACTGACGAGCAGTTGGCCGTGATATATAAAAGTCATGTGCGTTCTCAGATGGATTACTGTTCACCTCTGTGGGGTGGAAGTGGAGTGGTTGCATTGAGGCAGTTGGACAAAATTCAAAATAAAGCTATTAGATTAATCAATAACCCTGCAATCACACAGGACCTTCCTACATTATCCATACGAAGAAACGTTGCATCCCTTGCATTATTCTACAGATATTTTCACAGCAATTGTTCCGAGGAACTTGCTTCAATTGTGCCGCCTCTTCACATCTTTCCCCGTAGAACTAGGGCAGCTGAGAGCGCCCATGAATTTACACTTTCTCCTCCACAATGCAGAACTTCTGCTTATCAGAATTCATTTATCCCCAGAGCTACTACTCTTTGGAATTCACTTCCCTCGAATTGCTTTCCACAAACTTACAATCTACAAATGTTTAAATCCAGTTGTTACAAAAAATTTATGAATGGAGGATGCCTTTAGGCACATGGACCTTTTTGTTTTATCTGTGTTTTTCCTTCCTCTGTTCATTGTCTCTTAAAAAAAAAAAAAAAAAAAAAATCCCACAAATTTCGTCATTTCGAAGCCTAACTTCGACAGAGTGAAGTCAGGATAGTCACGCAGCTATCAAATTCGGCAGTTTTAACCCACTAAATGGATATTTTGTGTGTACAGTCACGAGCATAAATGCACAACATCAACCAGATAACGTCAACTCATTCATCACGAGAGGTTTATACTAAGCTGAATAGAACCATCTGACGCTAGCTAGAATAAAATAAAGAAATAATTGTGAGCTTGAATACAAAGTTTAGCAATACCTTTGGAGACGAAGGGGGCGAACATTAGCTGGTTGGTGTCGCAGTATTTACGCTCGTGACTGTACATTTCGACATTTTCAAATAGAATTTACACCAAATTCGACAATGCTACATTTGAAATGTTATTACTTAATTGTACAGTCACGAGCATAAATACTGCGACACCAACCAGATAATGTTTGCCCCTTCGTCTCCAAAGGTATTGCTAAACTTTTTACTCAAACTCACAATGATTTCTATATTTCATTCTAGCTACTATCAGATGATTTTATTCAGCTTAGTATAAACCTCTCGTGAAGGAGTTAACGTTATCTGGTTGATGTTGCAGAATTTATGCTCGTGACTGTACATTACAGGCATAATACCACTTTATTATTCAAAAGTAGTTTATACATTCTTATATTATTATGAAACAGTTAATGAAGCACTAAATTTCGGAACCGAATATATACAAGATGAGGAAAGGGTGATCCTAATCCTGGATAATGCTAGGGTACACAGCAACCTGAACTATGTTCAGCACTGCCCTGTCCGGAAGCTCCCTCCTTACAGTCCTTTACTTAACCCTATAGAAAATGGTTTCTCAAATGTAAAATGCGAGGTAAAACATAGGTTAAGTCTAATTCAGCAACTTGTAGATAATGAGAGGGCAGCCGGTGAGGAAGGTTATAGCATGAAGGCTTGGAGGGAACATCACCTCCAGCAGGTAACAGAGATGAGTGTACAATCTGTCACCCAGGAGGATGTAGTGGCCTTCTATAGGCGACCCATTGAGTACCTCCATAAATGTGAGAGTCGGGAGGACTCAAACTGTAGGATAAACAATAAAGAACACCATGATAACCTTTGTTTATATAAACAAAGGTTATCATGGTGTTCTTTATTGTATAAAAGGCATAAAAGGTAGGCCTATATTATAGGCCTACCTTTTCTGTATAGTTATAAGCCTTTGGTTTAAGTATGTTAACACATTATAAATATAATATAGAAGTAAAAAGTAAAGTTAAATAACATGTCAGTTTGTACAATCTGTGTATTGGTTCATATATAAACGCTGGTGATGAGCGTGAACCATTGTCGAAAATATATGAAAAACGTGATTTCAAAATATTCAAAATATTAATTTAGATGCTTGATTGTCATTTGTTGGCCTGCATTAACGGTTGTAAAGCTTAATATGTCGATGTAGGATATTGATAAGTCTATCTGGATGCAAGAAGTCGAAATGAACATGAAATTTCATTTCTTTATACAAAATGTCGATCTATTGCAATATGTTTATATTGGACCAATGCATTGCCTTTTAGAGATTGTATCAGTCGATTTAAAATGATATATTGTCGAACACATATGCAATATGTCAAATTATCAAACTCAATGCTGGAAAACTATGAAAAAACGTCAATTCGAGCTGCAAAATGGTATAGTACTATTGTAACTTTCAAAATTCGACTAAATATACAGTATATCTCGCTCTTAATTTAACTACTGTTTAAGTGCGTTCACAGTTGAATAGCACCACTCTTTGCTGTGTTACCGTTACTTTTTCACATAGGTTAGGTAGTTTCAGTTACAAGCAGCCTCGAAAGGATCGATAGATCTGTTATTGCCTGTTTTCCTTTGCACTTTGTACTCCTTTGTACACCATGACTACCAAATACCAGGTATGACTGAATATTCTACCATGTTCTGTGCTGCCCTATAATTATCTCATTGTGCACCTAGCTTTAGCATGACCTAAGCTCAAATCCATTCACACGTGCCTGTAACCGCAGCCTAGACCCTCTCACTCTGTAGGTCTTTACTGGTTCTGGACAGCAGCATAGACCCTCTCACTCTGTAGGTCTTTACTGGTTCTGGACAGCAGCATAGACCCTCTCACTCTGTAGGTCTTTACTGGTTCTGGACTGGTTCTGGACAGCAGCATAGACCCTCTCACTCTGTAGGTCTTTACTGGTTCTGGACAGCAGCATAGACCCTCTCACTCTGTAGGTCTTTACTGGTTCTGGACAGCAGCATAGACCCTCTCACTCTGTAGGTTTTTACTGGTTCTGGACAGCAGCATAGACCCTCTCACTCTATAGGTCTCTACTGGTTCTGTAACAGCAGCCTAGACCCTCTCACTCTGTAGGTCTCTACTGGTTCTGGACAGCAGCATAGACCCTCTCACTCTGTAGGTCTCTACTGGTTCTGGACAGCAGCATAGACCCTCTCACTCTGTAGGTCTCTACTGGTTCTGTAACAGCAGCATAGACCCTCTCACTCTGTAGGTCTCTACTGGTTCTGGACAGCAGCCTAGACCCTCTCACTCTGTAGGTCTCTATTGGTTCTGTAACAGCAGCCTAGACGCTCTCACTCTGTAGGTCTCTACTGGTTCTGGACAGCAGCATAGACCCTCTCACTCTGTAGGTCTCTACTGGTTCTGGACAGCAGCCTAGACCCTCTCACTCTGTAGGTCTCTACTGGTTCTGTAACAGCAGCATAGACGCTCTCACTCTGTAGGTCTCTACTGGTTCTGGACAGCAGCCTAGACCCTCTCACTCTGTAGGTCTCTACTGGTTCTGGACAGCAGCATAGACCCTCTCACTCTGTAGGTCTCTACTGGTTATGGACAGCAGCATAGACCCTCTCACTCTGTAGGTCTCTACTGGTTCTGGACAGCAGCATAGACCCTCTCACTCTGTAGGTCTCTACTGGTTCTGGACAGCAGCATAGACCCTCTCACTCTGTAGGTCTCTACTGGTTCTGGACAGCAGCATAGACCCTCTCACTCTGTAGGTCTCTACTGGTTCTGTAACAGCAGCCTAGACGCTCTCACTCTGTAGGTCTCTACTGGTTCTGGACAGCAGCCTAGACCCTCTCACTCTGTAGGTCTCTACTGGTTCTGGACAGCAGCATAGACCCTCTCACTCTGTAGGTTTCTACTGGTTCTGTAACAGCAGCCTAGACCCTCTCACTCTGTAGGTCTCTACTGGTTCTGGACAGCAGCATAGACCCTCTCACTCTGTAGGTCTCTACTGGTTCTGTAACAGCAGCATAGACCCTCTCACTCTGTAGGTCTCTACTGGTTCTGGACAGCAGCCTAGACCCTCTCACTCTGTAGGTCTCTACTGGTTCTGGACAGCAGCATAGACCCTCTCACTCTGTAGGTCTCTACTGGTTCTGTAACAGCAGCATAGACCCTCTCACTCTGTAGGTCTCTACTGGTTCTGGACAGCAGCATAGACCCTCTCACTCTGTAGTTCTCTACTGGTTCTGGACAGCAGCATAGACCCTCTCACTCTGTAGGTCTCTACTGGTTCTGTAACAGCAGCCTAGACCCTCTCACTCTGTAGGTCTCTACTGGTTCTGGACAGCAGCCTAGACCCTCTCACTCTGTAGGTCTCTACTGGTTCTGGACAGCAGCATAGACCCTCTCACTCTGTAGGTCTCTACTGGTTCTGTAACAGCAGCCTAGACCCTCTCACTCTGTAGGTCTCTACTGGTTCTGGACAGCAGCATAGACCCTCTCACTCTGTAGGTCTCTACTGGTTCTGGACAGCAGCATAGACCCTCTCACTCTGTAGGTCTCTACTGGTTCTGGACAGCAGCCTAGACCCTCTCACTCCGTAGGTCTCTACTGGTTCTGGACAGCAGCATAGACCCTCTCACTCTGTAGGTCTTTACTGGTTATGGACAGCAGCATAGACCCTCTCACTCTGTAGGTCTCTACTGGTTCTGGACAGCAGCATAGACCCTCTCACTCTGTAGGTCTCTACTGGTTCTGTAACAGCAACCTAGACCCTCTCACTCTGTAGATCTCTACTGGTTCTGGACAACAGCATAGACCCTCTCACTCTGTATGTCTCTACTGGTTCTGGACAGCAGCATAGACCCTCTCACTCTGTAGGTCTCTACTGGTTCTGTAACAGCAGCCTAGACCCTCTCACTCTGTAGGTCTCTACTGGTTCTGCACAGCAGCATAGACCCTCTCACTCTGTAGGTCTCTACTGGTTCTGGACAGCAGCATAGACCCTCTCACTCTGTAGGTCTCTACTGGTTCTGGACAGCAGCCTAGACCCTTTCACTCTGTAGGTCTCTACTGGTTCTGTAACAGCAGCCTAGACCCTCTCACTCTGTAAGTCTCTACTGGTTCTGTAACAGCAGCATAGACCCTCTCACTCTGTAGGTCTCTACTGGTTCTGTAACAGCAGCATAGACCCTCTCACTCTGTAGGTCTCTACTGGTTCTGGACAGCAGCATAGACACTCTCACTCTGTAGGTCTCTACTGGTTCTGGACAGCAGCCTAGACCCTCTCACTCTGTAGGTCTCTACTGGTTCTGGACAGCAGCATAAACCCTCTCACTCTGTAGGTCTCTACTGGTTCTGTAACAGCAGCATAGACCCTCCCACTCTGTAGGTCTCTACTGGTTCTGGACAGCAGCATAGACCCTCTCACTCTGTAGGTCTCTACTGGTTCTGGACAGCAGCATAGACCCTCTCACTCTGTAGGTCTCTACTGGTTCTGTAACAGCAACCTAGACCCTCTCACTCTGTAGATCTCTACTGGTTCTGGACAACAGCATAGACCCTCTCACTCTGTATGTCTCTACTGGTTCTGGACAGCAGCATAGACCCTCTCACTCTGTAGGTCTCTACTGGTTCTGTAACAGCAGCCTAGACCCTCTCACTCTGTAGGTCTCTACTAGTTCTGCACAGCAGCATAGACCCTCTCACTCTGTAGGTCTCTACTGGTTCTGGACAGCAGCATAGACCCTCTCACTCTGTAGGTCTCTACTGGTTCTGGACAGCAGCCTAGACCCTTTCACTCTGTAGGTCTCTACTGGTTCTGTAACAGCAGCCTAGACCCACTCACTCTGTAAGTCTCTACTGGTTCTGTAACAGCAGCATAGACCCTCTCACTCTGTAGGTCTCTACTGGTTCTGTAACAGCAGCATAGACCCTCTCACTCTGTAGGTCTCTACTGGTTCTGGACAGCAGCATAGACCCTCTCACTCTGTAGGTCTCTACTGGTTCTGGACAGCAGCCTAGACCCTCTCACTCTGTAGGTCTCTACTGGTTCTGGACAGCAGCATAGACCCTCTCACTCTGTAGGTCTCTACTGGTTCTGGACAGCAGCATAGACCCTCTCACTCTGTAGGTCTCTACTGGTTCTGGACAGCAGCATAAACCCTCTCACTCTGTAGGTCTCTACTGGTTCTGTAACAGCAGCATAGACCCTCCCACTCTGTAGGTCTCTACTGGTTCTGGACAGCAGCATAGACCCTCTCACTCTGTAGGTCTCTACTGGTTCTGGACAGCAGCATAGACCCTCTCACTCTGTAGGTCTCTACTGGTTCTGTAACAGCAGCCTAGACCCTCTCACTCTGTAGGTCTCTACTGGTTCTGGACAGCAGCCTAGACCCTCTCACTCTGTAGGTCTCTACTGGTTCTGGACAGCAGCATAGACCCTCTCACTCTGTAGGTCTCTACTGGTTCTGTAACAGCAGCCTAGACCCTCTCACTCTGTAGGTCTCTACTGGTTCTGGACAGCAGCATAGACCCTCTCACTATGTAGGTCTCTAATGGTTCTGGACAGCAGCATAGACCCTATCACTCTGTAGGTCTCTACAGGTTCTGGACAGCAGCCTAGACCCTTTCACTCTGTAGGTCTCTACTGGTTCTGGACAGCAGCCTAGACCCTCTCACTCTGTAGGTCTCTACTGGTTCTGTAACAGCAGCCTAGACCCTCTCACTCTGTAAGTCTCTACTGGTTCTGTAACAGCAGCATAGACCCTCTCACTCTGTAGGTCTCTACTGGTTCTGTATCAGCAGCATAGACCCTCTCACTCTGTAGGTCTCTACTGGTTCTGGACAGCAGCATAGACCCTCTCACTCTGTAGGTCTCTACTGGTTCTGTAACAGCAGCATAGACCCTCTCACTCTGTAGGTCTCTACTGGTTCTGGACAGCAGCCTAGACCCTCTCACTCTGTAGGTCTCTACTGGTTCTGTACCAGCAGCCTAGACCCTCTCACTCTGTAGGTCTCTACTGGTTCTGGACAGCAGCCTAGACCCTCTCACTCCGTAGGTCTCTACTGGTTCTGGACAGCAGCATAGACCCTCTCACTCTGTAGGTCTCTACTGGTTCTGGACATCAGCATTGACCCTCTCACTCTGTAGGTCTCTACTGGTTCTGGACAGCAGCATAGACCCTCTCACTCTGTAGGTCTCTACTGGTTCTGGACAGCAGCATAGACCCTCTCACTATGTAGGTCTCTACTGGTTCTGGACAGCAGCATAGACCCTCTCACTCTGTAGGTCTCTAGTGGTTCTGGACAGCAGCATAGACCCTCTCACTCTGTAGGTCTCTACTGGTTCTGGACAGCAGCATAGACCCTCTCACTCTGTAGATCTCTAGTGGTTCTGGACAGCAGCATAGACCCTCTCACTGTGTAAATTTGTTTGTGCGTACGTACATATGTACGTACGCACAAACATATATTGAAAAAAGGGTGACCGGTCAACTCAACCAGTAGACCATTTCAACCAGTAGCTCTCAACCAGTACCAAATCAACCAATACGGTCCAACAGTAGTAGAAGGATTGGATAGCTTGCCTTTAGTGTTGGCTTGTAGATATTTCAAGTATATCGTCTTCTGTTTTTTTATACAATTAATTTGTCCACAAGGCATGTACAGTATATTCTGCTTTATTTATTATATATTAACTAATATATTTGGAAGGATGTGCATGTTAGTTATTTGCATGTAATACTTCCTTATACAATAAAGTAGGTGTGTAGTTTTTGCATTACCAAAAAAGAAAAAAAATGCATACGCAACTCTGCGACCTATAATTCTGCAAATAGTATTGAATCTCTTAGGTAAAATCGGTGTATATACAGTGTATATATATATATATATATATATATAAATACAGTATATATATCACAAATACATATACAGTAAGCTACTAAATGTGTGTATAATCACAGCCGGACTTGAACCACTGACAGTCAGAACAAGTGCCCATACTTTAATCCACTATACCACGGCGTGATAGAGGGTACTTGTGTGCAGAGGAAAAGCATGGACACTCGTCCTGACTGTTGGTGGTTCATGTCCGCCTGGGAGTATATAATTATATATAATTACATTTATGATCACATTTAATCTTAACCATTGGAATATTTATCTATAATAAGGTCAGCGTAAAACTATTCTGTAGCATTTTGAATATGGTGTAATTCAAATTTAAAATATATATAAGAAAGAAATAGTGAGCATAATCTGCAACCTTCACCATTCACCTTGACCTTTGAATAACAAAATCACAAAATTTGGACAATCGTTGCATTGACCAACCAAATTTTCCAACAAAATTTGATGACGATATGTAACCCGTTCAGTACAGTTCTGTCGGTTTCATTTCATACTGGATATTAAGATGATTTTATTTAGTTTATGAAGGGCCTCCATAAAACTAGTAGGCTTTCAACTATCTTAATTAACCCTTTTTACTACCACAGATCCTTCATAAGCTCCACAATATCGTCTAATTATAACTAGAATACAATACAAAAGACGTCACCGGTACACAAAGGGTTAACAAGTCTAGGAAAATTTTAAATTTTTGTATTAACACTCTTCTTTTGTTCTTTGACCTTGACCTTTAACCTTAAGTATTATAATATAATACTGTATATGATTGAAATATATGTTATTTAAGTAAAATGCAACTAACAGTTGTCAGCTTATCGAAAATTGAGTATTTTTTATGATGAAGGTTAACTTATGACCTTGGCCTGTGACCTTGACCTCTATGTAGGATTATATTTTTGTTTGCTTTGATGTAACCCTATAAAATCAAATAAGTGTGTCAAATTTCATTAAATATCATCAGTTAGTTTCAGAGGTATTAAATGAATAGTTAACCTTGACCTTTTACCTTCATCTTGACCTTCATGATGTCTGAAAATTTAACATTTAAATCTTCCCTTAAAGCACAATTAACTGTCTCAACGAATTGTGTGAAGCTTACAAGAATAGTAAAGAAATTAGCATATTCTATCTATCTATCTATCTATTGCCTGACGCCGTGATCCCCGAAGGGGTGGCCACGAACGAACCGCCCCCATGCACCTCTGTCCCCAGTCAGTCGACGCCCCTCCCCCCAACCAGCACCGCCCTCGTTCATATACTTCCTCACTCCATCCTTCCATCTCATATTCGGTCTACCTCTCCCTCTCTGTCCCTCCACCTCGCTCTCGTACACCCTCTTAGTCATTCTCTCGCTTTCCATACGTTCCATATGGCTGAACCATCTCAAGTTGTTCCTTTTCATACTTTCCAGCACATCTACCTCCACACCACACCTCCTTCTTACTTCCTCATTAGTCTGTCTATCCCTCCATGTAACTCCGCACGCACTCCTTAAGTAATTCATTTCCACTGCTCTCACTCTTGGTCTGAGTCTCTCAACCAACGTCCATGCTTCGCTTCCGTAAGTCAGTGTCGGGATTACCACACTGTCATGCAAGGACTTCTTCACTTCCACACTGACCACCCTATTTCTTTTACTGCTTTTAGCGTTCCAACAACCCTCTTCCCCTGTTGTACCCTCTCCCGCACTTCTTCATCCATAGTCCCATCTTTACTCAACACACTGCCCAGATACTTAAAAGAGTTGACGATCTCCATACCCTGACCGTTCAGCTTCACCTCACACTCTGTGACTTCACCCCTTTCGAAGACCATAACCTTGCTCTTCCCCGTATTTACCTTCAAATTCCGTTTTTCGCACACTGTTCCAAACTCATTTACCAGACCCTGCAACTCCCATTCATTATCACTCATCAGAACTGTATCATCTGCAAACAGCAGTATAGGTAGCTTCCACTCAATTCCCTCCCTTTTCAGTGATACACCAACATCCACTGCTCTTGATAGTATTTCTTTCATGACTCCATCCATATATACAGTAAACAACCACGGGGACATCACACACCCCTGTTTCAAACCAACATTCAGGTCAAAGAACTCGCTCTGCTCACTCTCCACATGTACTGCCGCCTTTGGACCCTCATACATGCTCTTCACTGCTTTCAGCAACTTGCCCTCACTCCGTATATTCTTAGTACTTTCCACAAACCTTCTCTATCCACTCTGTCACAGGCCTTCTCCAAGTCCATAAAGGCAACATACACCTTTTGTTTCTTCTCCAGATACTTCTCCACAACACAATTCAGGGTAAAAATCTGATCTACACATCCTCTTCCCTTCCTAAAACCTCCCTGCTCGTCGCCTATCCATTTCTCCGTTCTCACTCTCACTCTCTCAATCACTACCCTACTGTATACCTGCCCTACTACGCTTAGAAGACATATTCCTCGGTGGTTACCACACACTCCTCTTTCCCCTTTGCCCTTATATAGGGGGACTATTATGCCAGTCTTCCATTCATCGGGTGCACTCCCCTTCTCCCATGCTAGTTTGCACATTTTCCATACCCATTCTATCACTATCTCACCACCATACCTCAACATTTCCCCACACACTCCATCTGTTCCTGGTGCTTTCCCCAACTTCACTCTTTTCATGGCTTCCCACACTTCTGACCTCCTGATCCCTACCTCCTCCTCCACTACTTCTCTTCTTCTCCCTCCCATACCATATCCAGCTATGTTTGCTGGCTCTTCATTCCTTACATTTAGAAACTCACTGAAGTACTCCCTCCATCTTTCGACTCTCTCTTGCTTCTTGGCTAGCATTCTCCCATTCTTTCACACCCTTACTGTTTCCCTTGCTACCTTCCCTAACTTTCTTGACATCTTTCCAGAACAGTTTCTTACTCTCCCTCCATTTTACATTCAGATTCCTTCCAAATTCCTCATCTACTCTTCTCTTACTTTCCTTCACTACTCTCTTCACCACCCTCTTACTCTCCACGTACCTCGCTCGTTTCTGTCTCTCGGAATCTGCATTCCCTCTACTACCCAACCACTCTCTATATGCTTTCTTCTTTTCTTCCACAGCTATTCTTACCTCTTCTGTCCACCATGCTGTACCTTTCACTCCCCTCCCTCTTCTCCTCTCTCCACACACCTCCTCACATGCTGCACAGATCTCATCCTTAAACACCTTGCTCATCTCCTCCACTTCCTCCATAACTTCCAGGTCGAACCCACCTAGTCGTCTTTCCACTGCTCTCCTGTACTCCTCCCTGACTTCCTCCTCCTGCAACCTCTCCACCCTCCTCACCATTCCACCCTCCTCTCACCTCCCTCCAGCTCTCCTCACCCACTTCTTTTGTATCCTAACCTTAGCTACCACTACATAATGATCAGACAGACCCCCTCCAATACCTCTATACACCCTAGCATCCATCACAGATTTTTTCATTCGTTCATCCACACATACATAATCAATCAATGACTTTCGTTCCACCACTGTCTTATCCTTCATTGTCAACATCCGTTTCTACGTGCACCTGTGGATCATTCTGTGTCGGAAGAAGGTGTTGGCTTTCCACAGCCTCCTCCCCACACATACGTCCACAAGTGCACTACCATTTCCATTCACCTCTGATGGTACCCCCCACCCACCCACCACTCCCTCAACTTTCCTATCACCCACCTTACCATTCATATCCCCAATCAGAAATATTCTTTCGTTCTTGTCAAACTTCTCCAGGCACGCCTCCACATTCATCCAGAACTCCTCTTTCTTTCTTTCAAGTATATCCTCTGTCGGGGCATACACGCATACAATCACCCACGTTTGTATTCCTACTTTCATTCTCACCCACACAATCCTTGAACCCACAGACCCATACTCTCTTACACATTCCTTCCATTTGCTACTTACAAACAAACATGCACCTTCTCTCGCTGTTCCTTCATTCACTCCAGCACACACACACCCATTCCACACTCCCACTCTCTCACATCTGAACCTTTCCATTTGGTCTCTGTCATTTCACATACATCCAGCCTGGCATTTACTAACACTTCCAGAACCTCTCTCTCTTTTGTGCCATCATTCATGCCACTAACATTCCACGTAGCCATTCTCAGAATGTCCGAAGGCATGTCCTTAGTCGGTCGTGGTTCGTCAACGTTGGTTCCGTCCGCATCCGAGGCTGTTCGTTCGTTTTTCTTTGCTTAGATATATTTTCCGGGTGGGGGTCGCAAGCCCACCGACCCAACCTCTTTAGTCGCCTCTTACGACACGCAGAAGGCACGTGGGGCCTAACCCCCAGGGGTTACCCCAGGGGTAAGCATATTGACCTTATATATGACATTGACCTGTGACCTTGACCTATCAAATGGAATTGTTTATTCTTGTATGACCTTGGTCTAGGCACTCCGAATATGCATGATATGCCTAATGAGAATCTTACATTAAATAGGAAATACTAGTAAAACTCATATTTCGACCTTTAACCTTCACCTTTGACCTTGACCTTCGACCTTAGAATTTCTTATCAAGGATTTAGTTAGTTTAACAGCAATGTTCGTATTAGCTAGCATTTGGAATATGGTCTAATTTGTATAAAAACTTATTGATTACAAATAGTGATCATATACTGTGACCTTGACCTTAGTCCTTTGACTAAAAATAACATACATATATTTGGATGGTCGTCGCATTTACCAACTGAATATGCCCGTATAATTTGATGACAATACAATAAACAGTCAAAGAGGAGTTTAGGGAAAATGACAAATACTCTTGTTTTGACCTTGCCCTTTTACCTTAACTATTACAATATTTATGTGAAATTTGATATATATGATATTTAAATAATGAGCCATAACATAGCCAGTTTTCTAAAATTTTAGTATTTTTTTTTAATAAAGAATAGAAGTTGACCTTTGACCTTGACCTATGACCTTGACCTTTATGTAAGAGTAAAAAATGGTTTGCATTGACATTGATCATGAAAATCAAATAAGCATGCCTAATTTCATTAAAACCCATCAGTTAGTTTCATATATATCAATAGAATATTTGACATTGACCTTTGACCTTTATCTTGACCTTTATGTCTCAACATTTATTATTTTCCTTTTCACTTAAAATGCAACTATCTCACTAAATGTTGTGAAGTTTGCATGAAAAGTACAGAAAATAGCATATTGATCTTATATTTGACCTTGGCTTGTGACCTTGACCTTTTATATGGAATTGAATAGTTTCTTGTATGACCTTGGCCTAGGTATTCCGAATATTCATGGTAAGCCTAGTGAGAATCTAACAGTTATTATAAGAAATAGTAGTACAAAACTTATTTTGACCTTTGACCTTGACCTTTAACTTTACCCTTTAGTATATTTATCGAAAATGTGGGCACTACGATATCAAGGTTACCAGTAACTTGTACAGTGAAAATGAAGAAATTTGAATAAAAATTTAAAATATATGGCATAAGTTGACCTTTGACCTTGACCTGTGACCTTGACCTTTATGTAAGAGTATTTTTTTTTTTTCATTGACATTGCCCAGGAAAATCAAATAAGCATGACTAATTTCATTAAAACCCATCAGTTAGTTTTATATATATTTATAGAATAGTTGACCTTGACCTTTGACCTTCAAATTGACCTTCATTATATGTGTCTCAAAATTAGTCATTTTCCTTTTCATTCAAAGTGCAACTATCTCACCAAATTTTGTGAAGCTTGCATGGAAAGTAAAGAAATTACATATTGACCTTATATATGACCTTGACTTGTGACCTTCACCTTTCATATGGAATTAAATAGTTTCTTGTATGTCCTTGGTCTAGGTATTCCGAATATTCATGGTAAGCCTAGTGAGAATCTAAGTTATTATAAGAAATAATAGTACAAAACTTATTTTGACCTTTGACCTTGACCTTTGACCTTGCCCTTTAGAATATGTATCTAAAATTTGGTCAATAAGCTACTGAGGTTACAAGTAACTTGTATTGTGAAAATGAAGAAATTTGAGTAAAAACTAAAACACATGAAATATTGACCTTATTTTTAACCTTGACCTTTGACCTTAACCTTTTAATTAAATTGAAAATTTATTTTTGACTGACCTTCGCATTGATCAAGTGTATATACCTGTGAAATTTAGTGAAAATCCATTGAACGGTCTAGGAGGAGTTACCGGACGGACGACGGACGAAGACGACGACGGACGACGACGACGACGGACAAGCTGATTGGTGGTGCACAGTATACATGCGGGATCTGTGTGCGCGATACCACTCTGCTTCGCAGAGTTGATAATTAATAGAATATGTGTTGGTAATGTGTGTGTACAGTACATATTCGCATCCTTTTAGTTAACAAACCTTCAATATTTGCATGTTTAGCTGGTGGCAAAAGTTCTGTCGCCTCTTCTGCCTCACCATGACCCGAGATATTCATAGATTCTAGAATAGGTGTACAAAACGTGCATATTTCGACCAACAGATTGTGCAGTGTGAGGTCTGTGGTTATGAGGGCGGAGGGTGTTTAGAGCTGTAAGGGAGGTATAGGGGGACTGCGGAAGGAGGGGAATCTTGTGTAGTTTGAACTTTAACCATTAGATATATTTTTTTGAGACTGTATAATAGGTAATTATCTCAACATCTTAGAATTAGGTGTTTTTAATCTGGCGCCAATTGATACATATTTGTATTTATGTATTAAGTCAGTCAATCAGGTTCTAAGTAGTTATAATCTAATCAGTTTAAGCCATATAAATATATCTAATCATATATATAATTTACAATTACAATAGATGATTACATGTCTTGGTATTTATCATCGTATTTTCTGTGCATGAGCGTGGATAAACTCGGCCCATGGGACAACTCGGCTCGGACAGCTCGGCCCACTTTTGGACAACTCGGCCACGACGGCGAGACAACTCGGCCCATTATTTGAGACAGCTCGGCCCCATGTTTTGCTATGGGCCAATTTGACAAGACCAGTCAGGATATAGGATGGGGAGAGCTAAGTGGAGGGTGTATGGCGTGTGTGTAATGTGAGCGAAATGTTCGTTTATCGTATAATTATGTCATAGGCTAGTTCTCTCGATTCATAATGTGTAGGTTAGGTTAGGTTAGGTTAATTACGAGTTTTCTCGTATAACACGGGGCCGAGATGTCTCGTTTTTACTGGGCCGAGCTGTCCTGGCCGAGCTGTCCTGTGGGCCGAGTAGTCTAGCATTCGCGTGGATACCTGTGGGTTTAAGGTTTTCTATGAGTCACTCTAGTTAACGGACCCATACCACTGAACTATATATCTAGCATGGAAGGGCTGGTTCCTTATTTGATGCCCGAGTTTTGGGGGGTTACCAGCGGCCATCTTGGATCATCCATCGGCGTTTGAACCCATGCACACAAACACTGGTATAAGAATGGTTACAGTGCTATAATAAATCAATATGCGTGACATTTTTACAATAACAACGATAACAGCTGTGATTATTGACTAAAATCGCCTATCAACAGCACTTGGAGTTGAAGGCTACACCAGTGTTTACAACCTGAATTACTAGTGTGGGCAAACGTTCGAATAGAGCTACAATGCGCGACCATCATCGTTCGTCAATTCTCGCGGCAGAGATACATCTCTTCTATACATCATCCTACAACAACCACTTGAAGTAGTTAGTTCTAGTCTTCGAAATTCTCAAGACGAAGGTTTGTTCTCATTTAGACAAATATATTATCTAAGTTAGGCCATTCCATTGGAGATATTAAGAGGTGAAGAACAGAATAGATACGGCAGTTGCCGAAGTGAATGATTACATGAATGGTGAGTAAGTGCATGCATAACGTGTAAGTGCATGTACAATGGTGAGTAAGTGCATGCATAACGTGTAAGTGCATGTAGAATGGTGAGTAAGTGCATGCATAACGTGTAAGTGCATGTACAATGGTGAGTAAGTGCATGCATAACGTGTAAGTGCATGTAGAATGGTGAGTAAGTGCATGCATAACGTGTAAGTGCATGTACAATGGTGAGTAAGTGCATGCATAACGTGTAAGTGCATGTACAATGGTGAGTAAGTGCATGCATAACGTGTAAGTGCATGTACAATGAGTACATGAATGGTGAGTAAGTGCATGCATAACGTGTAAGTGCATGTACAATGGTGAGTAAGTGCATGCATAACGTGTAAGTGCATGTACAATGAGTACATGAATGGTGAGTAAGTGCATGCATAACGTGTAAGTGCATGTAGAATGGTGAGTAAGTGCATGCATAACGTGTAAGTGCATGTACAATGAGTACATGAATGGTGAGTAAGTGCATGCATAACGTGTAAGTGCATGTACAATGGTGAGTAAGTGCATGCATAACGTGTAAGTGCATGTACAATGAGTACATGAATGGTGAGTAAGTGCATGCATAACGTGTAAGTGCATGTACAATGGTGAGTAAGTGCATGCATAACGTGTAAGTGCATGTACAATGAGTACATGAATGGTGAGTAAGTGCATGCATAACGTGTAAGTGCATGTAGAATGGTGAGTAAGTGCATGCATAACGTGTAAGTGCATGTACAATGAGTACATGAATGGTGAGTAAGTGCATGCATAACGTGTAAGTGCATGTACAATGGTGAGTAAGTGCATGCATAACGTGTAAGTGCATGTACAATGAGTACATGAATGGTGAGTAAGTGCATGCATAACGTGTAAGTGCATGTAGAATGAAAATAAATGAATGAGTAAGTACATGGGGAATGTATTAGTGTATGAAGAATGGGTGAAATAATGATACAAATGAGTGAATGAAAGATATGAACCTAGCCTACATACAGATATGAACCTAGCCTACATACAGATATGAACCTAGCCTACATACAGATATGAACCTAGCCTACATACAGATATGAACCTAGCCTACATACAGATATGAACCTAGCCTACATACAGATATGAACCTAGCCTACATACAGATATGAACCTAGCCTACATACAGATATGAACCTAGCCTACATACAGATTATAAAACCAAATCTTTCTATCATGTTCCTACATTGATTTTGAAACCATTGAACATACAATAAGTCTAATGCTTAAAAATATAATCATAGAAAAGAGCTCCAAACCTTTATTTGTTTCAGAGGGTGAATGATCCAAGATGGCCGCCAGGTGGTTCCAAGCTCTGAGCCTTGATAGCCTTTCCAGGTTTTCAGTTCAGTGACTCGTACTGACAACATCCTACACTTGTCCTAAATCACCTGACCAACTTCTAGTTAAGTCAACCTCTTACTTAGTTATAAGGAGTGGCCACTAATTCTATACTTTCTCTCTAACTATCTGAGCTATCAACTAGACCATTTAATATAAAAGTGTAAGTAAATACTTGTATTGACGGGCTGTTCGTATACAGTTCACTTAAATTTAACCTAATCATATGTTTTATTCACGTCTTTACATATTCTAAACTTGATTGAACAGTTTTCCATCATGTATATCTGGTGGAAGCAAACCGGGTTGCAATGTCTGCATTAACTTATTTAAATGGCAATGATATTATGTTTATATTATTAGCTTTTGAATAATGTATGGGTAGCTTGCCCATTTATATCAATATTATTATTAGTATTAGTAGTAGTTCTGCTTAATATTATTACTATCTATTATTGATATTAGCATTATTGATAATATTTATAAAAATTATAATAACTGTCCATAGGTGTAGTAGTTCTCCATCACATCCCTTCTTTCTGCCCAGTGACTATATCCAAATCACTGAGCAAGCCACCTTACCAGGAGTTTATGCGCTAACTACCGATTTAATGTTTCTTTCACTTGTGTAAGACCACCATTACAACAAATTATTTATTGATTGACGCACCATAAGAGATTATATAATAGGGTAAACTCATAACGTTCACTTTATCATCAGTGCATTACGTAAATATTCTACAGTATCATGAGATATAAATTAGTTAAGTAGGTGAAACCAACATGGTGAAACACATACAATAGCACTGGATATATCAAAGGCATTTGATTGAGTCTGGCATCAATCCATATTGTCGAAGATGTCACACTACGGCCTTGCATCATTAGTTCCACTAATTTCTTCTTATCTTCATAACAGAAAAATATGTGTAATGGTAGATGGCCTTTATTCTCAATTTCACTCAATAAATCCTGGTGATCCCCAGGGATCAGTTTTGGCCCCAACTCTGTTCCTCATTCATATCAATGATCTCATATCTACCACTCATAATCCAATACATTCCTACGCAGATGACTCAACACTCCACAGTTCCTTCACATTTACCAATTCTTTCACCCAACCCAATCTTATTAATTCAAAAATAAACACTGCAATTTCTCTGAACCAGGACCTTTCTAGAATTAATGAATGGGGACAAAAGAATCTAGTTTCCTTTAATGCACAGAAAACCAAGTACATTCAATTTTCTAACCGACAGAATCTCACTGACTCCCATATATTTTTTAATGATGTAAATATTCCCACTTCCCCTAGTATTGACATTCTCGGTGTAACATTAACTACTAACTTGAGCTGGACACATTATGTTAGAAGCATTGCTAAGAATGCCTCTAAAAAACTGGGACTCCTGTACAGAGTTCGAGAATTCTTCACCGACGAGCAGTTGGCCGTAATATATAAAAGTCATGTGCGTTCTCAGATGGATTACTGTTCACCTCTGTGGAGTGGAAGTGGAGTGGTTGCATTGAGGCAGTTGGACAAAATTCAAAATAAAGCTATTAGATTAATCAATAACCCTGCAATCACACAGGACCTTCCTACATTATCCATACGAAGAAACGTTGCATCCCTTGCATTATTCTACAGATATTTTCACAGCAATTGTTCCGAGGAACTTGCTTCAATTGTGCCGCCTCTCCACATCTTTCCCCGTAGAACTAGGGCATCCGAGAGCGCCCATGAATTTACTATTTCTCCTCCACAATGCAGAACTTCTGCTTATCAAAAATCATTTATCCCTAGAACTACTACTCTTTGGAATTCACTTCCCTCGAGTTGCTTTCCACAAACTTACAATCTACAAAAGTTTAAATCCAGTTGTTACAAACATTTTATGAATGGAGGATGCCTTGAGGCACATGGACCTTTTTGTTTTATCTGTGTTTTTCCTTCCTCCGTTTATTGTCTTTTAAAAAAAAAAAAAAAAAAAAAAAAGTATGTGACGACCCCATCGCCCGTCACCCTCCGCCCTGTGGCACACATTTTGTACACCTAACATTCTCGAGTCTATGAATATCACGGGCAAGGATTTTTTAACCCCTTCCTGACGGCGCCAGTCACCTGATGGGCGCTGATTTCCGCCTATAATGTGGCCTGCGAGTAAGGCAAGCTGTTGCAGGCAGCACGGGGGGGCCTCATCCGGAGCTCACCGAGTCTGGGCTCATACTGAACTGTGAGAGAGAGTTCCCTCGTACCTCTGCAGCGTTATACATAGTGAAACAGCTAAGAATCGCTAATTTTTAGCAATTTTGGCCGACATGTGCAATATCGTTGCAAGACAACCAGACGTCGTACAGAGATGATTCAGGTGTCATTGGAAAGCTCTATCACTGTACTTTCATGGATATATAATTATATTATGCTCTGGCTTTTGTTTATGCATGAAAATAAGCAGGGAATGAAGGAAATTTCAGGCAAACATGCCCTTAGGTTGTGTGTTACGAAAGGATCGGAAAGTGAGAGGTCACAGTTCT
This sequence comes from Paralithodes platypus, assembly GCA_032716605.1. Lineage (NCBI taxonomy): Eukaryota > Metazoa > Arthropoda > Malacostraca > Decapoda > Lithodidae > Paralithodes > Paralithodes platypus. The sequence continues at coordinate 32,751,866 of CM064533.1, forward strand.
GATAATAGTGATATGCACACACGAGAGATGGCAGCACGATCGCAAAAGAAAATGGGAGGGTACCTATTAATTAGTAATAATCCCTACCTTGTACTAATAACGCTATAAATAATCAAATCAACGTTATCCACAGACTCAGTAAACATAACTGAGTTCAATAGACATAACTAAAAGCTACTGTTAAGGCCAGATCATCGTGAAATTGTTGTCATTATGAGGAGGTTCACAGGCAAGCCTCCTCTACCCCCGCCATTGTTGTTGTGAGACTTGGGAGTTGCCAACAATTAACAGGCTGGGACTGAATATCCATAGATGTCATAAATATACCCAATTACGTATTTCGTCAAAATGTCGAATTTTAATACAACTTTACAATTTAACATCTACATAACATGTAACTGATAATATGTATTCAAAATTACATTTGTATTCATGTTGTGTTGCTTGGAGTTATACTTGCATCATATATAAGTATTTTATATATTGTATAACATACTTTTTTCTCGCTTTTATATATCTATTTAATTTTGAATAATTTACAAGTATTTTTACACATATTAATTCACTCTTAAAGACGTTCCATCTTTACTGTAACACCTCCTCATTATGCAGAAGATTCCTTAACTATAGTAACTCTACAGACAAGCCAGGCACACAGATATCAAGGAGTATCTAATAAGGAGTAATTACTGAGGTCTTTTGGTTGTTGTTGTTGTTGTTGTTGTTCCCTAAGCTGCCTGGCCGAACAGCCCCGAGTCCCTGAGGAAGGCCATGGCCACGATTGGGCTTTCCCACAGAGCTCTCATTGAGTGTAGGTTGTGTTGTTGGCGTAAGTGGTTGTGTGAAATGCAGTCTTCTATGATGTGTTTAATGGTATGGGGTGCTGTGTTACATCCCGGGCAGGCGTCGACAACGGAGTCATCCAGTCTCTTCTGATAGCTCAGGAGAGCTGGATGGTGTCCGCATCTCAGCCTGGCCAGGTGGACTCTGTCCTCGCGAGGGAGGGAGGATTCGGAAGGATGGATTTCGGGAGGTCGTGCATGCAGCTGCGTGTTGTCTGTGAGTGAGTGGATGGATTGGCGAGAGATATGAGTATGGATGTGCTTCTGGAAGTTGGTTCGGGGTGGGCAGGGAGGGAGAGAGGACAATAACTGTGTGTGATACCGTGTGCTGGGTGTTGTTTTGATATTTCTTGGTGTCTGTGGATGTGTTGCCATGTAGTTTAGTGGGTGGTCTTGGTTCGTGGAGGCTGCTGCCAGGAATTGAGTGCCTCTCATGTCCAGATGGTCTTTGACTTTGAGGATTTTGGTTTCTTGATGTAGATGATCTGTAGGTGCAGTAGCTGTGCAGCCTGTAATGATCTTCCGGGCTTTGTTTTGGATAGTCTGTAAGGTCTTATGATGTGTTTCAGCTAGGTTAGAAGCCCAGGCTGGGCTTGCGTATTCCATTACTGATCTTATGTATTGTTTATATACTGTGGTGGTAGTTTCTTTGTTGTGTCCAAATTTTGTGTGAGCAAGTGACCTGAGGGCGTTAAGTCTGGGTGTCAGTTTCTTTTTAATGTTTGTGGTGTGCTGTTTGAATGTCATATGAGTATCATATGTTACTCCTAGGATTTTGGGTGTGTGTGTATGTGTTAGGGGTGTGTTGTTTATGGTGAGTTGAGGGATGTATTCGTGTTCACCTGTCCAGCTTGTGAGCAGGGTTGCGGTGGATTTGGCTGGGGCTAGATTAAGTCTGTTTGTAGTGCACCAGCCATGTAGTGTGTTGAGATAGGGTTGAAGGAGATCTGTTGCTCTTCTTGGGTCATGGTGTGTGCATGTGAGTGTTATGTCATCTGCATAGGAGGCTAAGTTTATTTGGGGAGTATTGGGTGTAGTTATATCGTGCATGTACAGATTGAAGAGTGCGGGCGATAGGACAGATCCCTGTGGGACTCCGTTTGGAAAGTTTCTGATTTTAGATGACTGACCGGCAAAAGATACGTGTGCACATCTGCCTGCTAGGAAGTTGGCCAGCCACCTTTTTGTGTTGTTGTGCATGTTTGTGTTGTAGATTTTGTTTGTTAGGTTGTGGCGGGGGATGGCATCGAAGGCTTTACTAATGTCGAGTGTGGCTAATAGTGATCTGTGTGGTGGTCTAGCTGAGTTGATGCCGTCAAAAGCTCTTTGTGTAAGGTCTGTGAGAAGAGTGTTTGTGGAGTGCAGTGGCCTAAAGCCATGTTGTGTTGGAGCTAGGGGTAGGACGGGTGTAATTAGTTGTAATACTAGGCGTTCCATGACTTTGGAGGGGGAGCAAAGGAGTGTGATGGGGCGGTGCGAGGAGGGTAGCGTGGGGTCTTTGTTGGGTTTGGGGAATGTGATGATGATACCATGCTTCCAAATGTCTGGTATTGTGTTGTGTGAATAGCTGTAGTTTGATATGTTAGTGAGTGTTTGTATGCCTTGTGGTCCCAGGTGTCTGAGGTGTATGTTGCTTATGTTGTCTAGGCCACAGGCGGGTGAGTGCTTGAGATTGTTGATGATATGCTTTGTCTGGTGATTGGTGAAGGGTGTATAGTCAGGGTCCGTGGGGAATTGTCTCTTACGTCGGATGACACGTCGGTCGTCTTTGTGAGGTTTTAGGTGGCTGACATGTGAGAAGTGATTGATGAGAGTGTTTGCTTGTTGTTTACATGAAGGAGTAGAGTCTGTTGTTGTGATTGCAGCATGTGATTGTGTTGTGTTGCTGTTGGAAAGTGTGATGCTGTTTAGTGTTTTGTAGAGTTTTTTGGGGTTTGTTTTGTGATCAAATGTTTGTAGGAAGTTATTCCAATTTAGTTTTTGTTGTTCTTGTATTTTGTTGTTAGTTTGGGTGTTGAGTGCTTGAATTTGTTGTGTGATGTCTTGTGTGTGGGGTGCTGGGGAGTGTTTCAGTGTGTCGCGTTGTCTGATGAGGTTTTGAATTTCTGGTGTGAAGTTGGGGTTGTGTCTTTTTCTGTTACCTCTTGGAATGTGTTTCTTGTCAGCGTTTTGGATAGTTTTATTGAGTATGTGTACAACATTGTTGATGTTAGTGATGGGTGTACTGTTTAGAGTTGTGAAGTGTTGTTCTGTCTCATTTGTCTTTTGGTTATAATATTATGCCCCACGACATTGGTGCTACCCATAGGATGCGCGCAGAACTCAACTCTTCCTCTCTATCTATCTATCCTCTATGATCGCGGGTCATGGTGAGGCAGGAGAGGTGACAAGACTTTTGTTGTTGACTGTACAGTATATATATTTCTCCCAGGTATTGATAATCCTGGTGGCCGATTAAGCATGGCTTACATATTAAATTTATGCAACAATGTATTCACTACCATGTGTGAATTTATTGTTTCCCATTTTACCTAACCCATGTTAGAGATATTATCCAATTAAATGTATGCATATAAGAACAGAATTAATTATATTCTTCATTAAATTGTCCACTGCTTAACCATTCGAACATATTGAGTTTTCACCATGTAGTACACTCGACCAAAAAAACAATATTTACACTGTAGGCTAGTAGGGTTATTTGCTTGGAATCCGTGACCATTTTGTTCCTACCTTTTTCTCTCGATGGATTTGACAACCTGAACCATTTTAAAGGAAAATTAGCTCCTATGCCCCTCTGAAAAATGACGGCTAACTCTGCTAGAGCCCAATATTCAAAATGGCCGCCAACGCCATCTTCAAAAACATGAAATGTAATATCTCTGGCATCAGATGAGTTACAAGGACGAATGAGGTGTCCTTTTTCACTAATTCTGGCATTACAAATCCACTGGAATGGTTATTGTATTGTATTGTATTGTATATTGTATTGTTATTGTATTGTATTATACTAATTGTACATACTAATCTGCCACTTCACTGTCACTACATGGTTCACTGTATGAGCCACTATCAGAATCACTGTCCTCACTTTCGCTGCTATCATCACTGTTGTTCTCTGCCTGCGGATTTGTAGGTAGTGGTATGGATGGGGGAAGTGGGGGCTGGGTTGAATGGACAGGCAGACATAGGCCATTTACAAGATGCCATCCATGGCCGATCGGTGAGGGGTGACTTTGGAGCTGGTAATGCTTTTGCAAATATGCAAGATAGTTTGCACGCTCCAAGTGTGGACGGAGACTGTCCAAGTCAGGCACAAGTCGGATAGTGCTTTTTTTCTTCTGAGCTCTCCACTTCGCTGCCCTCGCATCTCCCAGGGTCTTGCTTTTGGTATCACCATAGACATATCGAATGACAAACCGCTCCAAATCACTGATGACCTGTTCTGTGACTAGGAGCTGTGTACCACATGCTGCTAGCAGGTCGTGTGCCTCTTTAGACTTCTCCAGACGATCTGCGATGAGCTTCTTGCTTGCTCCATAGAAGCCAGAGTTTTGGTCACACCCAGTGAGGACATGAAGTGGTATGATGGATGCAGCCATTGCCTCACTGCACAAACATCGGGCATCGATAAGCTGACGTTTGCGTTTCACACACAGGATTCCTGTTGTCTTCTGAGCAACATATGCCGCTTGCACGTAGTTGTCTGTGTCCTCTGTGTCAAGAACGACAGCTGCTGTGTAGCTGTCTGACCGGAGCACACTATATATGGTGAGCATTGCCGTATCTACCTCTGCATGGGAGCATGTGAGCTCTGGCACAAGCTTGCCTGTGGTGAGATTCTTTGCAGTGCTGCCAACTACACAGTAGATGATCTCGGTGCTAGTTGTTGCTGCTGTTCACTGGAATTCCGTTTGAAGAAATGCCTGAAGGCGGATTTTGTTCTCAGGTTTACCCAGGAGAGCATGGAAAACTTTACTAGAAGGAAATTTATCTTCTGTCTTCATGAAGACATTGCTGATTGGCAGTTTTTTTTGGCGCAGTATTCTCTCACTGTCCTTGATCGTGTAATTCTGATCATATGAATCATTGACACAAATGATGCGCTCGGCATGCTTGTGTCTCGTTAGAATGAAGTGCACCAACTTCTCTGCATAATCTCCCCAGGTATACTTGGTACCGTCTCCCTTCTCTCTGTCTTCAATAGTAGGAGTTGTTAGGCGCCAGATTAGGCCCATATCAATAATAGACGTGTATACATCAGGCTCTGGAATGACAGTCATAGTTAGTTTTTGTTGAAGCTTGCTTTTCTGTGCCTTACGGATGGTTCCATTGACGTTGAAGATGGAAAGGCACTCGGCTGTAACACGATGCTGCAGGACTTCTTGAAGTTTGAGGGCACCACTCGTTTCAACCAGTCCGAGAACAGAGGCCAAGGCAGTACGCTCCATTTCCTCAGTCTTTCCCTTCAGGTTCTCACCATCTGCTTTCTTCAATTCCTGAGTTGAAAAGTTCAAACGCTTGCTACGGGGAACTCTGTCGTTGAGAGACTTGGTCTTGGAATACACTCTCTCATTCAAGAACTGCTTCAGTTTGCTTGTGCCATCCTCCTTTGCCGATTTCAAGTCGGCAGCGAGAGCGTCTGAGGCTGGGATTCCTGACTGTAGGGATCGAAGTGTCTTGTTTGTATGGTCAAATGGATCACACTTGAATTCAGTGAGACATGCGCTTATATCCTGTACAGCTTGTTCATCCTTCTTCATTTTACTCGACGAGCAATCAGCATGCTTCCCGTTGTCGGCTATAGCGATAGCAAGCTTACCCTCAGCTAGTTCGAAGGGGCAATCAGATGAGCACTTGAGGTCATTGACCACCCAAAAATCTCGCAGCATAAGTACGTCATTGTAACTGATGCCTAGTCCATCTTTGTGCATTATGTCGACTATCTCCCTACTCTTGGTCAGTCCATGTAGCAAGACAGAGAGATTTATCTCAAATGCAGTGCATTTTCCAGTGATGTAGCTTGTGAGGATAGATGCAATCTATCGGACGGATGGACTGTCATCAATCGCAGACTTATTTGGGTGTTTCAGCCATGTGAGCAGCTTCAGCAGGAGCTCACTGAGGTCTTCTTCTCTCTCCAACTCGTGTATATATGGGAGCCAGGGAATAGTATTTGTCCTGATGACTTGCTCTTTGAGTCGTGCTGCAACATTCATCACCAACTGATCATTGCTGACACCCAATGAAGATATTGCCGCCTCGATGTATGTACCTGCTGCTGTTGTATCATATACCAGTTCACTCACATTCTTTTGAATGCGTTCATGAAATCCGATGTCTTCCCCAAATTCATTGACGAGAATTTCCTTTAAGTAGCTGAATTTTACTACTGAGGTATGTCCGTGATTTGAGATAATGCGCTTATAGTCCTGCAGCAGGCCTTGCAGTGTGCGAATTTCATGGTCTTTGAAGATGACTTGACGAATATGATGAAACCTCTCGGAGGTTTACACGCTACAGATGTTGAGTGCTTTCATCTGAAAGGGGCTTGTGGTCGCTTACATATTTGCGCCAGCACGCACGATGGTAGCGGATTTCCAACCCAAATGCTGTTTGACTATCTGGGATGGATGCAATCAGAGTGTCAAGTCTCAATCTCATGACCTCATCTTCCAGGCGGACAGTATGTAACTTGAATTTAGTCCAGGCATCTACTGTTGATAGGAGTAAAATCTGCTTGTCACGATCACTACTCTTGTATGCCCCTTTCATGCACCACACACATAAAGTCTTATCGTGAAGGACACCCATACTGGAGCGGAGCCTTTTAGGTGCACTGGCCTCTGGGGAAGGGTCTTGTTGATCTGATGCTTCATCTCTTTCAAGACGTTCCTCGGATTTGTGTTTGCGTTTTTCGGCTTGAGAGAGCTTGCGCTTGCTGGATAATGATGCGTAACAAGTGCTTTGCATGTGGTGACCCTTTGGTCCCTTCTCCCAATCCACATTTTCATGTATATGTTGAAACTTATCAAGTTCTTTCCATTGTAAAGACTTTTCCCGGATGGATTCCCACTTCTCAGGTGTAATGTTTTCCAAACGATCATCTGCGGTACATCGCTTACCACAGAGTAAAATGCACTCGTATTCATTTAATGTCTTGTCTGGTAACTCTTCACTCTCTCTTCTATTATCCATTATTTCGGTCACTTCACAAGTCGGCGATTTTCATCAGATGGGCATGCGATCCATCTGAAACAGTAAAAAAGTAATATTAGATATACACCACAGGCAGAGAACAACAGTGATGATAGTAGCGAAAGTGAGGACAGTGATTCTGATAGTGGCTCATACAGTGAATCATGTAGTGACAGTGCAGTGGCAGATTAGTATGTACAATTAGTATAATACAATACAATAACAATACAATATACAATACAATACAATACAATAACCATTCCAGTGGATTTGTAATGCCAGAATTAGTGAAAAAGGACACCTCATTCGTCCTTGTAGCTCATCTGATGCCAGAGATATTACATTTCATGTTTTTCAAGATGGCATTGGCGGCCATTTTGAATATTGGGCTCTAGCAGAGTTAGCCGTCATTTTTCAGAGGAGCTAATTTTCCTTTAAAATGGTTCAGGTTGTCAAATCCATCGAGAGAAAAAGGTAGGAACAAAATGGTCACGGATTCCAAGCAAATGACCCTACTACTGGTGAGCTGTAAATGACCCTACTACTGGTGAGCTGTAAATAATCTAGTCACGTCTGTGAGTTATTACCATAAGATTTCGACTCACTTCCAGAATGTTTAGAACGTTAGTGTAAAGATTGTTTTTTGGTCGAGTGTACATTATTTTGTCAGCCAAGATATTTGTGTTAAGCCTGAGGCTCTTTGATGTTGGCATAACCTTATTGCCTCTATGATAGTGTTGTACAGTACCTCTTGTTCAGAAGCACTGTTATAGAGTTCTGGTTTTGCTTGGCGAAACGCCCGAGTCTGGAGTTTTGCCGAAAAGTTGCTTTGCTCAGCGAAAATTGTATGTGTCATATCTTAAGATATAATAGACAGATCATATTAACCTATTTTTCTGTTGACCAAGAAAGTTATTTTACAATAGTTAGTATGCTTGAATCTCCCAGACCTGTGGTCATTTCTGACAGATTAAGGTAGGTGTGGTGGAGTGTTGTGCTATTGAGCTGGTAACCCATGGTTATTGAGGTACTGTCAATGGGACTATTTTATAGGGTTAGAAGTTTTACTGTTTTTAGAGTCATATACATTACAACAAAGTCCACCGACAGACCATAAAAAGAAAACGATCAGAATCAGATGTGAGGAGAGACCTCACCAGAAATACTATTTGTAGTATATTAGCATTGCATGCATATTCACATAGACAAAATATATAATGTCAACTCGTACTTATAGCCTATTACTTTTAAATGGCGGAAAATTGAATATCATATCAGCTGATTTCTCGATATTTATTGGAAATATATGCAACTATTATGTCTCTGCATCTGATTATTGCCAAATTCTCAAAATGAACAGTATATTTCATTACAATATCTTCGTAATAGTCGAGTAATCAAGATGCAGAAGTGACATTTTACCAGCTGCTAGGAAAGAGTGCAGAGCTCAATAGGTGTGACTGTGCCATCTGCCATTCGAACTGAGTTAACCTGGGGTGTAGAATTAGAGCGGAGCTTCTTCAAGGCTTGATAAGCAAACTGAAGGTAATTTGCAAAGATATGGCTTTCAACCTCCTCAGCAATTCCCCTGACATACCTCTGTATTTCTCTGTAGGAAAACTCCTGGTCTATGAACTAGAGTTCTGTGCTAGAACCAGTCTCTTGTTAGTCTGGCAGCACAGCTCTCCTCTATAATGTTCAGTGTCTTGTTCAATCTAAAGCCTCTCCTTGACTTTGGTTTGTCTCCAACACATTCCACAGCTGCTGCAAGTGCCTCATGTTTGAAGGTATCTCGCAGGTCCTCAGGGCCCTCCAAGGAACCAAGTACTTCAAAATTATATTAGACAGTAACTGCATTCTCCCTCGCACACTCCTCATCCTTGAGCTTCTCAAGATGAAAGCATTTTAAATAACTTTTGAAGACTTTTCTAGTTTTGAAGTGCAGCCTTAGAGTAGCAACAACAAGACTGTGGTCGGCATCCAATAACTCGGCACTCCTATACACCCTGCAGTTCTGAAGGATTCTTCAATGAGTGTATTCGAGAATATGGTCAATCTCTTTCATGGCATTGCCAGCATTGGAATACCATTACAAGTGATCTATGTACTAAGGAGTACAAAGGAAAACAGCAACAACAGATTTATATTGTTCCTTACAAGACTGCTTGTAACTAAACTACCTATGTGAAAAAAATGTATAGATAGCACAATAAAAAGTGGTGCTATTCGTTTCAAAATACAGTTAATCAGGAGTTAAAAGACAGATATTTATCTAGTCAAATAATTAAATTTTCAACAGTACTACACTTAATGATATTACTAGGTAGTCCATTCCATAGGTTTACTACTCCATTGCAAAATACAAAAATTACTCATTTGAGAGTCTAATTTGAATAATCAATTGTGAAGTATTTGTTGACATCCATGTTGTCAATACCTTTAATAATTTCAAACACTTGGATTAGGTAAGTTCTTATCATGCACTTTGTTAAACTAAACAGATTAAACTCCTTTAGACGTTTTTCATAATTATGACTTTACACTTTTGTTATTTTCCACTGTCTTCTCTCCAGTTTATCTATGTCCTTTAGATAATATGGACACCAAAATTGTATACAGTATTCCAGACGGGGACGAAACAAATAATTGTATAAAGTGAGAAAAAGTATTTCAGATTTGTAATCAAATGAGCTTCCAACGAAGCCAATAATTTGGTTTGCTTTTTAACACAATTACTGTCGAAATTGTCATATGACAATTGCTGGGGTTTTGGACTAAAGGTGACCTTCATTCCCTGCACATTTTCATGTAAAACAAGAACTAGACTGTAATTCAATGATATATCCCTGAACGTAGAGGAATAGACCTTTCCAACGACAACTAAATCATGTCTCTACGACCACTAGTTGTTGTGCAACAATTTTGCAAACGTGGGCCAAAATCGGTAAAAATGAGCGGCTTAGAGCGGTTTTCACCATTCCCAAGTCTGTAGGGAAGTGGGAGATGCTGTGAGATTACCTCAGTGTTCGCCCTAGGATGTTGGGGAGTAGAAGTAGGTGTCCCACTCTGCTTAGACTCGCTTGCCTGCCAGTCAGGCCACGTGCGACGCAGATTTTCAGCGATTGTCATATGACAATTGCCGCAGTCATATCCTTAGTTTTGATATAGTAAACCAGCAGTCATTGAGTTAACTATTGTTTTTTTCGACTAGCAAATAACTATTACCTCAATTACATAATTATGTTCTGAACTTTTTAACTCTAGCACTTCCCAAGCTTTCTGGCATCTAGCAAAAAAAAAAAATCCAACAATTGTACTTCCTAGTCTTACCCTCCTCCATTTCCCTCTAACAGCACCACCGTCACATCTTCCTCTGACAAAGCAGAACTCTTCGCTCAAACTTTTGCTAAAAGCTCCACCTTGAATGATTCCAGTGCTATTCCTCCCTCTCCAACCCCCTCTCACATACCTATGCCTAATATCGTAATCTCTTCTAATAATGTACTTTCTGCCCTATCTGGTCTCAATTAATACTAAGATAGTGTTCCTCCTGTTGTACTCGAAATCTGTTCTTCCGTGCTGACTCCCGCCATAGGCAAACTCTTTTGTCTCTGTCTTTCCACTAACGTCTTTCCTTCTTGCTAGAAGTTTGCTCTCATTCAACTTTTCCCAGAGGAGGGTGACTACTCTCAACCCTCTAACTATCGTCCAATTGCTCTAATTTCTTGCATCTCTAAAGTTTTTTAACTATTCTTATTTCAAAATTTCTTAAGCATTTATCTTCCCATAATTTACATTCAGATCGCCAGTACGGTTTATTCAAGGGCCGCTCTACTGGTGATTTCCTTGCTTATTTTACTAACTCTTGGTCATCCTCCCTTTGGGATTTCAGTAAGACTTTTTCTATTGTGCTAGACAATTTTCCAACCTACCCTACTTTTGGTTTCTATCTATCTGTGCCTTTGTCTCTAATTTCCTTTTTGACTACTCCATAGCTGCAGTTGTGGACAGCCATCACTCACTCCCTTAACTTATCAACTCCGGTATTCATCAGGGTTCTGTCCTGTTTCCAGTTATCTTACTAATATTAATTAATTATCTTCTCAACTATACCTCCAGTCCTATCCACTCATATGCTGATGACTCTACCTTACACTATTCAACTAGTTTTTCACAACAACCCAGCATACAATCACTCCAAAAGTTACGGGACAAGGCCATAGCATGCCTATCTTCTGATCTATCAATTATTTCTGTTTGGGGCAGAGCAAATCTTGTTACTTTCAATGCCTCCAAAGACCCAATTTTCTTCTTTTATCTACCCATCGCAATTTTCCATAAGACTATCAATTACTCTTCAGCAACCCTTCATCTTCTCTCAAAATGCTTGATGTATCTTTTTCATCCGACCTTTCTTGGAAAGATCATATCACCACTCTTGCTAAAACAGCTTCCCAGAATTTAGGTGTGCTCAACCGCCTCTGTTGGTTTCTCAACCCCGCACAGCTTCTTGCTCTGTATCGGGGCACAGTGCGCCCATGTATCGAGTATTGTTCGCATTTGTGAGGAAGTTCCACCCATACCGCACTTCTCGAAAGAGTAGATTCAATTGCATTTCGCCTCATCAACTCACTTCGTCTTACCAGTTCCCTACAATCCCTTTCTCCACACCGCAATGTTGCATCTCCTTCACTCTTTTATCATTATTAAAGCAATCAGTGTTCTTCAGAGCTCTCTCAATGCATACCCTTGCGCGGCGATGGTGAGGCACCCACCTTTCAACACAGTCCCACTCCTATTCTGTGCAGCCCTCCAACTCAGGAATTGCAACATTTTCTCAGTCTTCTATTCAACAAGTAAACTCTGGAACTCTCCCTCACTCAATCTTTTCTTCATCCTATGACTTAGACTGCTATAAACTTTGTGTGTCCAGGCAGGGGAGGTATGGTGGAGTGGTCATGACACTGGACTATTAATCCAATGGTCCTGGATTCGAATCCCGATGTATCAATGGGAATATATTATTGGGATGGAATTTGTGCTGTACCTAGTATCAGTGCATTACCACATAGCCCACCGAAGTGCAAAAAAAATACCCTCATTGTTCCCTGATTAAATAACACTGTATGAATATTCCCATATTCAAAATTTGTTTGAGGGGGGGGGGGGATGCCTAGTGAGTTCAGTGCTCAATAGGTGGCGTTCTAAGAGTGACGGTCTTATTCTAGGGGGTGAGACAGTGAAGCACTGGGGTGAGGCAACTCCAGAGATGGGGCTGCTTCGAGCCATGGGTGGGCAACCGGGCCCTGTGCATCTTGCGAAGGCAAGATAGCGGTGGCTGGGTGCATCTCAAAGTGCTTCACATGTCTCACTCCCTAGACTGGAACGAGACCTCAAGGGCTTCACCGTTGAATGTACGGTTGAATGTACAGGCTCTCAGCCTATGCCTGAGAGGGAATAGTTGGAATATAGAAGAAAACAAAATGACACCAACGTCCCTTGATTTTGGCTCTCTGTCACTCTTTTGGCTTTGGGGGAGACACTCATTACAGGCAACCTGCCTTTTGTCTCCTTCGTACTTATAAACAAATATACTGTATATACTGTATATTGTTGGCTGGGTTATATGTTGTTTGATATTGTTACTCCTAAGTCAGTTTCTTTTTCAGTGCTTTTGAGTTGACTGCCATACATTAAAAAATTTGATTTTTAATTTGTGTAACCTACAGTATATGCATTTTTTTACCTTTATTGATATTAAAAATCAGTTGCCAGGTTTTGGCCTAAAATGCTCATTTATCTTAATAATGTTATATCTGTTGAACATGCAAGGGTCTCTGGAACCAGGATTCTGCAGTCTTCAACTTCATGAACCTTGTGAAATTCAGGAAGAGAGTACTACTGATATTTCTGTTACCAGAGCCATTAAGAAGTACAAAGTCAGTGCCAGTAATTACATTTAATTCCCCAAGGACAATAAGAGTGTCTCGACTGAGGCATTGGTCCACAACAGAGTCAAGTTTACCATAGAACATCTCTCTGTCTTCTATAATACTCCTCTCAGTAGGAGCGTATTTTGCAATAAGAGAAACGAAGTCTAACGTGTGCTTCAGTCTCTCCAGCATTATACGCTACACTCATCAACTGGAGTTACCCTCACCACTGAGGGAATTAGAGAGAATGAGATTGCCAAATCCACCCCCTAAGACAGGAATCATTACCACAGCCACACCAATGCATAGCTGTCACTAGTGGTCTTTCCGTTGCTAGATCGCCTCACCCCTAAGAGGGCCGCTATGTCAACCTTCAATCTCTGTAGCTCTTCAGAAAGAAGGGGCAGTCGGTCAACATCCGAGGGTGTTACGATGTTCCAAGACCCAACCCGGAGACCCCCAAAGAGGTTAATTCCCAGGGTTGGCCTTCGAGGTTGTGAATCGTCTGCGCTGCTGCAACTACCAACAAAATTAGAAGTTGTGCCAGAGGGCCCGACACACTTTCAAGCTCTGGGGTCCCAGGCGTTTTGCCCTGCGTTTATCATGATGGCCAATCTGGTCCAGTGGGACGAGCCAACTGAAGATGATTGGTGGGCCTGGTCCACTGGCCCCTGATGGCTGGGAGACAGACCCCTCCCCCCAGCAAATCTAGTCCTGGGTCGTTGTCATCACCCCTGGATCCCTTTTTCATTTTGGTATTAGTAGCAGTCATTGCGTGTACAGTATATGAACTGTGGTGCTAGCCCTGCCACAAACAGCTGGCATCCCCCCCCCCAATTACTGGATCCATGAGAGAGGTTTCTTGTTCAGGGTTCCTACGAGTCCCATTCACCTGGAAGAAGAAGATAGAATTGAGACAAGTTAGTGTAGGTGGTAAATGCATGTGGTTTTGTGTAAGAAAGTAAAAGTATGGGTATCTTAAGAGCAAACTAGATTTGTTCTTTGTGTATTTGAGGCACGGAAAAATATAAGTCAGCAAGGGATGTTAAGTGGTGAAACAAGAATTCTAGCAATCTTTATACACCCCACAAGCTCTCCCTGACAGTACTTCCTGGCCAGCTTGTGCCTACAGCCTCAACCTGCTTTGCCAACCATATTTATGAAATAATGTGTATCAAGATTCAAGATCACTTTTTTTAATAGCTCTGCCTGTGATGTTTTTCATTATACAAATAAAACTTTATATAAGCTTCTCACCCTCTAACATAATTATACAACCTATTATTTGAATAATTGCGTAGTAAATTATGCATGTACACAACTTGCTTGAGGAACCTATTTAAATATGATTTCTGAATTTGCTCCTGAATTCAATTTGGGAATAGTAAAATGTATTGCAAACTCACATTCCTTAATACAACCGATCCATGTGGGGTTACTGGTCTCCTGACTTATACACGACAGCATTAATTTACATCAACATTCACGAACCTGAATATGATAATGCGCCAACACACACAGGCATCTATGTTATTCATATTGACAGTCACATTATACATTATGTAGGTGGTTATTCTCACAGGAATATGCTAATCGACACTCTTTATGTGTTCTCTCTCTCTCTCTCTCTCTCTCTCTCTCTCTCTCTCTCTCTCTCTCTCTCTCTCTCATAGATATGTGCCCTGTGTTTTCAATTGGTAGTTGATAGGAATCATAACTTCGTATGTATGAATGGTATTGTGTTATCTGTCATGTTGTGTGAGTTAGCAATTACCTTTATGTTTGGTTTGTGTTTTATGGTACAGTTTGTCACCTACTAGTATTGATTATATATATCTAGATTAGCCGTGATATAACAACATTTTCATGTCTCATGTAGCACTCCGTAAAGATCTCCATATTCTTTAAAAACAAATTGGTTCATAGATTATATTGTCGTGAACAATGTCGAGGCAGTGACTACGTACACGTAACAAGTCCAAGCTGGACCAGGCGGCCGTGTTAACTCAGAGGCGCGTGGCACGATGCACAGGATGAGATGTAAAAAAAAAAAAAAAGGCTCCGTTACAGCCTAAGGGATATATTAGAGTATATACATGTGGAACAGCATTAAAAGGCTCCGTTACAGCCTAAGGGATATATTAGAGTATATACATGTGGAACAGCATTAAAAGGCTCCGTTACAGCCTAAGGGATATATTAGAGTATATACAGGTGGAGCAGCATTAAAAGGCTCCGTTACAGCCTAAGGGATATATTAGAATATATACATGTGGAACAGCATTAAAAGGCTCCGTTACAGCCTAAGGGATATATTAGAATATACATGTGGAACAGCATTAAAAGGCTCCGTTACAGCCTAAGGGATATATTAGAATATATACATGTGGAACAGCATTAAAAGGCTCCGTTACAGCCTAAGGGATATATTAGAGTATATACATGTGGAACAGCATTAAAAGGCTCCGTTACAGCCTAAGGGATATATTAGAGTATATACATGTGGAACAGCATTAAAAGGCTCTGTTACAGCCTAAGGGATATATTAGAGTATATACATGTGGAACAGCATTAAAAGGCTCCGTTACAGCCTAAGGGATATATTAGAGTATATACATGTGGAACAGCATTAAAAGGCTCCGTTACAGCCTAAGGGATATATTAGAGTATATACATGTGGAACAGCATTAAAAGACTCCGTTACAGCCTAAGGGATATATTAGAGTATATACATGTGGAACAGCATTAAAAGGCTCCGTTACAGCCTAAGGGATATATTAGAGTATATACATGTGGAACAGCATTAAAAGGCTCCGTTACAGCCTAAGGGATATTAGAGTGTATACATGTGGAACAGCATTAAAAGGCTCCGTTACAGCCTAAGGGATATATTAGAGTATATACATGTGGAACAGCATTAAAAGGCTCCGTTACAGCCTAAGGGATATATTAGAGTATATGCATGTGGAACAGCATTAAAAGGCTCCGTTACAGCCTAAGGGATATATTAGAGTATATACATGTGGAACAGCATTAAAAGGCTCCGTTACAGCCTAAGGGATATATTAGAGTATATACATGTGGAGCAGCATGAAAGGCTCCGTTACAGCCTAAGGGATATATTAGAATATATACATGTGGAACAGCATTAAAAGGCTCCGTTACAGCCTAAGGGATATATTAGAGTATATACATGTGGAACAGCATTAAAAGGCTCCGTTACAGCCTAAGGGATATATTAGAATATATACATGTGGAACAGCATTAAAAGGCTCCATTACAGCCTAAGGGATATATTAGAGTATATACATGTGGAACAGCATTAAAAGGCTCCATTACAGCCTAAGGGATATATTAGAGTATATACATGTGGAACAGCATTAAATTTGGTTAAAAATAACCACCAAAATTCGTGAAAATCGGTTCATAACTTTGAGAGCCGTCTACGCTGGCGGACGTATGCGCTCTATTGATCATTTTTTATATCTAATCACTTCTTACTTGGAGCATATCCTATCTGCTCACCAAATTTCGCGGTCATCGGTTTATAACTTTTGAGATATCTTTTTTACAGACAATGAGGGGCACTCTGAAAAGCGTGTACCTCCGCCGAAGCTGGAGGATATATGCGCTCTATTAATTGCCTCCTAAATTGAATTACTGCTCCCTTGGTGAATATCCTATCTGCCCACCAAGTTTCGTGAATATCGTTTCATAAGATTGTGAGCCGTCTATGCTGGCGGAGATATGCGCTCTACCAACCGCCTCCACAATTAAAATACTTCTTCCTTGGTGCATATCTTATCTGGCCTCCAACTTTCATGACAATCTGTTCATTGCTTTTTGACAGGCTTATTGTCGGGAATAGTGTATGATGATCCCGACAGTTTTGAGTCCAATTGGGTATTTGAATTTGGCGGTATTGTATAGTAAGTACGATTTCGGCTAGTACCTTATGTACTGTAGTTTATTATTAATTGTAGGTTAAATATTAACTGTAATGCATAAATACATACATCAGCTCTAGATGTATCATGAAACCAAATCATAGGTTAGAATTAATTATGAGCCAGCAGTCATTTGTAACCTCGCGAAGCGACAGAACGCTGGCCCCTGGTCTCTTCAAATCAACCATACAACCATACGGCGCTGACTCAACCTATAGTTCACCATGTGCTACCACTATTAATCTATCTCTACAGTCCTACATCACCAGTCCTCCTAGCTAAGTTCA
Organism: Paralithodes platypus; assembly: GCA_032716605.1. Taxonomy (NCBI): domain Eukaryota; kingdom Metazoa; phylum Arthropoda; class Malacostraca; order Decapoda; family Lithodidae; genus Paralithodes; species Paralithodes platypus. The sequence goes on from CM064533.1 coordinate 32,769,073, forward strand.
TTATGTATTGATATTGTATTATGTGAACATTCCTACATGTCATTCATAATTATGAATTAGCCGTGTGTAAGAGGACCGGAACCCACCCATTGAATTCTTCATATTGGTAATTATTATTTAACTTATTGTCGGGATTAATTCATGTACCAGTGATTTAATAATTTAACCTATATATCTAAATTCCCTACAATAATTGGTCCTTCGAACTCTGGTACTTATTATTTTACCGTATTAGTGTTTTGTTTACTTCCACATTCACTTGGTATTACAAATGGCTGCCGCGCTAGGAGTTGGGCAGACTGCCCTTGCATTCTTTTTGTTGCCTGGCTACCCCAAGGCCACCTAGAGTACCAGGCCGCACGGATGGGACCTTTAAATTCTGTGACTTCGACAAAAGGAGTGCTGAAACGGTCACTACCCTCGCAGGTCAGTATACATTTTAGTGAGGTAGGGGGAGGTTGTCGCTGTGTTTCCAAACTATTTCCCCCTCATATATACTTTATAAGTACATTATTCCCTGTGATAGCTTCTCCATGATCATTAACAATGCCTTACACGTGTTCAGTGCCAAATTGCAAAGGGAATTACAGATCGGGACCGAAAGTGCAGTGTTTAGGTTCCCAAGGAATGCTGACCTTTCCAGCAAATGGCTTACAGCCATTCGACGAGTAGATTACACTCCAAATGAAAACAGCAGGGTGAGTAAAAATTATTCTACAATGTTATTCACGTGTCTAAGTATTGAGTACGGTAGGCTTAAACATTACATGACTAAATGTACTCATTCCTTCAGCAAGTTGAAATAGAAATAATAATAATGTTAATATAAATAATAATAATAATAATAATAATAATAGTAGTAATAATACAGTAGTAATAATAATAATAATAATAATAATAATAATATTAATAATAATAATAGTAGTAATAATACAGTAGTCATAATAATAATAATAATAATAATAATATTAATAATAGTAATAATAATAATAATAGTAATTGAGTAGCTCAACAGTGGGAGTATATATATTTTCGGGAGTTTATTATGTGGTATATCGATGACTTCATTAATGATATAATAGATGTGTTACCTTTAATATAATTATTATTAATTTCATTATTGATATTATTATAATTACTAATATTAGTATTATTAGTATTATTATTATTATCGACGAAGCAAGTTATCCATAACCACGGAGTAGAAGTTATTTTATTTTGTTTGTTGTGTATGTTTGACGACGACGCTGGCGGATGCATTGAATTGGATCCTCCTCCTGGATCAATGCTGCATAATGAAATAATATTGTATTCCCAATTATGGAAAAATATATATACAAAATTTAAGCCTACCCAGTACTGTAATTTAAGTGTGGTATATTGAATTGTATATAATATTCATAAGTCAAATTACACACTGCTCAAAATCAGTGTATTTACTCCTTCGTGAATGATTGAACTACCAAACAATAATATCGCTCGCAATACAATTATGCAACGATTTATGTTTAGCTTAGCTATATCGGAGCTTTCATCTCTTACAGGTGTGTGAGCTCCATTTTCGACCTGATGAAATAAGGCGAGAGACTTCGTACTTTGACGAGAAGAGCGGAACTAAATTAGTGGCCAAGTTGACGTATCCTCAGCTCTGTGATGGTGTAATTCCATCACAATTGCCAAACTGCCCCTCTTACCTTTCTGGCCCATCACATGCTAGAGAAGCCCCGGACAAGAAGAGGAAACGAATAGAAGAGTCTGCCATTCAAGCTGCGGTAGCAAAGAGTATTGCAGATAACAATAAGTACAAACAAGACATAACATTTCATTCTTTAGATGAACTTAAAGACAAAATACAGTTCATTGATAAGAATACTGGACAGTTATTGAAAACGAGGAAGATTTTCATATATGTCGAATTGTTCATTCCCCACAACCTAAAGTTATTTTGTCCTTAGTCATCAAATCAGACTGTAATGTTCAGGCTAGTGTACAGGCGGTGCAAATAAACCAGCTAGGGGATTATAAGATTCCTTCAAAGGTCACTGACATTAATACACTTGAAGTGTTGCTTGATGCTTTGCGTAAGTGCGATATCAATAATCCTGCCTCAAACCCAATTAATGCAATTGTAATAATTCAACTTATGATCTCCTTTTTGTCAACTATTGTACAGGATAATGGCTTCAAGTATCAGAATACACTCAAATTCGTTTGTGAACAGCTTCATTTAATGACTCTCACTAAATTTGATTACTCCTCAGAATTTTTGATATTCTCCTATCTCTTGCATAATTGCTCACCTCAAGGTTACAGACTTCTGAGAGATAAGAAATGCCTAATTCTACCTAGCTATTCAACTATAAGACGAATATTTTTGTCCAAAACGTTTAACCCAGCTATCGAACACCGTACCAGCCATTTTCTTATGTATATTAAGAACAAATTTAAGTCCCTGACAACCCGTGATAAAACGGTTACAATGATGGTTGATGAAATTCACCTGAAGCCTTACTTGGATTATAAAGCAGGAAATATTGTTGGTTCAGCATTTGACAGTGATGCAATTGCAACAAGCGCATATGGGTTTATGCTAAACAGTATTCGGTCAAAATACAGAGATGTTCACATAATTCCAGCAAAGATAATGAAGGCAGAGACATTATATAACATTATGAAGAAGATTATTTTAGGGCTTGAGAAGATAGGATTTAGTGTCATTAGCATTGTAACAGACAATAATGCAATCAATGGCAAAGCTGTATCATATTTTGACAATCCACCAAAACTGTCCATTGTTTACCCACATCCAGCGCAAAGTACCAGACCTCTCTTTTTCCTATACGACGCTGTACATATTTTAAAATGCATCAGGAATAATTGGCTAGGACAGAAAGATGAAGAAAAAACTATGAAATTCCCACAGTTCCCAAGTAAAAATGTCCGTAATGAATCTAATAAGATAATTCAGTACTCTCAAAAAACTGTATTTCTTAGAGGAAAATTTGCTCCTAAAGCAGGCCTATAGGCTAAGCCTGAAAGCATTATCCCCCTCCAACCTAGAGAGACAAAATGTCAAATTAGTTCTCCAAATTTTTAATGAGTATATAATTCAAGCCTTGCTCAATATTGGAAAACATAATGGCCTAACGTTATTTTCAGATGTTGCTAGGTACATCGAAGTGTTTCTTAATTGGTGGAATATAATGAATGTGAAATCCCCATTTAAAGGTCTTAGGCACAATAACAAGTTATCTTGTCCATTAACAAATAGTACAGATGATGACCGATATCAGTTCTTGGATAGTTTCCATAAGTGGTTAGATGCGTGGGATAGTCTTCCAGGATGTGGGGGGAAACTGACTAGGGAAACAATTAGAGCTCTGAAACATACGACCCATGCAATATTAGAAATAACAAATTATTGCATAACAGAACTGAATATGACCTACATACTAACAGGAAAATTTCAAACAGACAATTTGGAAGCAAGATTTGGTCAGTATCGACAGTTAGCAGGAGGAAATTACAATATTTCTGTACGCCAAATATATGAGTGTGAGAAAAAGATATGGATGATGTCAGTGTTAAAACTTAGTTTACCCATACTCGACAAGAAGGTCATTTTAAAGGATTTTGAAGAAATTGACTATGAGCAAGTAAAAACAGATGAGGAAATTGATTTTGGTTTATGTCATACGAATGTTGAAGTTTGTAAGGAGGATATTGACAGGTGTAAAGACATCATCCCCGTTATAGTTTATTTAGCTGGCTATTGTTGTTACTCCGTGATAAAGAAAATGAAATGTAATGCTTGTAAAGAAATGATTACGTGTTCAGATAGTGCTGAAGAAATCCCAGAAAATCTAAGTTACATTGCTGGAATTAGCAGAGGTTCTCTTATATACCCAGATAGTGTGACTGCGAACATGGTCATGTATAACTATATTGTAATTAACAAACTTGCTAAGCTTCCTGCCTTTCGCAATGCTACTAGCCAAAGAAATATAGCAACACACCTCACAGTTACGGCTTTAGCAGATGCTGATCTCCTGTTCCCTAGTGATATCTGTGAAAATGGTCATAGCACCGAAAAAATAGAAAGTATGGTGGTATATGCTTCAACAAATGCAATTTTAAATAATTACTGTGCTAAAGAAAATAACATCCCAACAGCTAACAGAGCTAATAAGAATGTAGGCGTGAAGAGAAAGCTTCAAACCATAGAGAAATAGATAATGTGTACTGTATTGCATAGTATATAATATGATATCGTGTGTGTGTATGTGTGTGTGTGTGTGTGTGTTACAGTAAATATGTTGTTCATCTTCATACATATAGTATATAATTAAGTTACTTATATATATTTGTTCACGAATAATATTGGATGTCACGTAAATTGGCTCTTCAGTAAGGTTGTTTATGTCTGTGTATATAATATAGTAATGTATATATCATTGGCTCTTCAGTAAGGTTGTTTATGTCTGTATATAATATAGTAATGTATATATCATTGGCTCTTCAGTAAGGTTGTTTATGTCTGTATATAATATAGTAATGTATATATCATTGGCTCTTCAGTAAGGTTGTTTATGTCTGTATATAATATAGTAATGTATATATCATTGGCTCTTCAGTAAGGTTGTTTATGTCTGTATATAATATAGTAATGTATATATCATTGGCTCTTCAGTAAGGTTGTTTATGTCTTTGTATATAATAATGTATATATTGGCTCTTCAGTAAGGTTGTTTATGTCTTTGTATATAATATAGTAATTATCATTGTGTTTTATTTTACTCCAATATAACAAAGTAATGAGATATACTTATAATAAGTTTTAATCTTGTACAACTACTTGTTCAAGGTATAAGTCATATGCAGAAATAACCAAAACATGTTGTTATGATATCGGTATCATAATATAGAGTATAATAAAGTAAGATATAGGTAGATAGTGGTTTTGCGTACACCTTAAACGTAAAATATATAATTTGTTTGTACGTTAATCTAAAATTTAACAGAGAAAAGAATAAAAGAGAGTATTTATAAAATGGGGACAGAGCGCGGGCAGTGGATGTAGCACCCCATTGCCTACGTCACAGAATGGTCGACACGGCCTGGTACTCTAGGTGGCCTTAGCTACCCCCGTGTTTTTTCGGTGGCGCCATGTCCCTGCTGTTTTGGGGGAACTAGTTTCCCAGTTTTTTGGACATGGTGCTGCTTGCCTTGTTTGGGTAGGCTAGATATGTGTGAAAGAGTCTCAGTTTGGTCCCATTAATCGCGGTTCTTCGTTAATCCTACCGGTGTCTGTGGTTGTTTTGTTGACACTGTTGGTAGTTTATTGGTGTTTTTTGTGTTTGGTTATTGTGAGACTCTAATTTAAATTTTGGCTGGAGGGGAGGGTTTTTCATGTGACTCATTTTAATTAAATTCCTTAGCCTAGTTACTTATAGGCCTAATTATGGTCATGAGGTTCGGTCCCTGTTGATTCCTAAGCGATTGACAGTTAGTAGTCAGACTTCATGATTGTGACATGAGCAACTGGGCTAGGCCTAATCTAAATAGTTTAATTACTAGTCAGTTCTTTTCATTTACCCTTCTTTCAGAATGCATAGCCCTAATTTTTGTTCTGCTATTTGTCTGTCATGGCTCAGATTATGGATAACTCATCCTACATCAGCAAGTTACGTAGTTACTTATCCAGATTGGGAGTGGCAATTCCATTGCTACATAGACTAATTTAGATTAATACGGATGACTCATCCTACATCAGCAAGTTACGTAGTTACTTATCCAGATTGGGAGTGGCAATTCCATTGCTACATAGACTAATTTAGATTAATACGGATGACTCATCCTACATCAGCAAGTTACGTAGTTACTTATCCAGATTGGGAGTGGCAATTCCATTGCTACATAGACTAATTTAGATTAATACGGATGACTCATCCTACATCAGCTAGTTACGTAGTTACTTATCCAGATTGGGAGTGGCAATTCCATTGCTACATAGACTAATTTAGATTAATACGGATGACCTCTACATCAGCTAGTTACGTAGTTACTTATCCAGATTGGGAGTGGCAATTCCATTGCTACATAGACTAATTTAGATTAATACGGATGATAATGTATGTAACTTGTTTTATTGTAGTTTAGAGAGTTAATATCCTAGATTAAGAGCTTAACCCGGGAGCTGCTGGGAGACTCTTAAGAGTTCCCCCGGCGGACTGCGGGGAGACTCTTAAGAGCTGAGCTTTTGAACGCGTACCAAAACCGCGCGTTTATAGCCAGGCGGCTGAAAATTGGTGTGGGTATAGTACTACATGTCAACTCTCGACACCACCCCGCCAAACGCTCGCCCCGCACTCGTGCAAGCACCACCGCGCCAGTAACCACGCACTAGTCACGGAGCCCACACGTCCCTCACGCTCGCTCCCTGATGACACAACCAGCCCTCCTTCTGGTGGTGTTAGCCGCAGTGGAAGGCAGAGGGTGGCTGCTAAAGACCCTACCTACCAGTACGACACGCCGTACAGCTCGGAGGACGAAACACCTGCACCCAAAGCATGAAAAACACGTGCAAGCACGAGAAAGGTACAGAGGTCATTGGTGTTTCGGGACACTGCCACCACGACCCAGGCCACTGCAACAACCACTACCACCACCACTGCCACCACTGCCACCCCTGCCACCCCTGCCACCGGTACCAGCGACGCAGGAGGCCGCCCTAGGGCTGCAGAACCTGCGGGGGCAGGAAAAATTAAAGGCACGGGCGTAGGGAAGAGAACCCGTACGCCAGCCACAGTGCCCCTACCACCACCACCACCACCAGCCGCCCCTGGCCCGGCTGCCCCTGCCGCCCCTGCCGCCCCTGCTGCCCCTGCCGCCCCTGCCACCTCTGCCGCCCCTGCCCAAGGAACAGGGAAGGGGAAGGGGAAGGGGAAAGGGAGAGGGAAAGCGACTGCTGGCCCTGGTGTCCCTGCCGGCCCTGCTGCCCCTGCTGCCCCTGTTGCCCCTGCTGCCCCTGCTGCCCCTGTTGCCCCTGCTGCCCCTGCCGCTCATGCCGCCCCTGCCCAAGGAACAGAGAGAAGGGCGACAGGCACCACCATCATCTTGCCATCAAGGCCACGCACCACTGCTGCCCCTGCCGCCGCCCCTGCCACCGCCTCTGCTGTCCCTGTCCATAAGACTCCCGCACGTGCAAAAGTGACCCGGAAAACTCTGACACCATCAAAGTATGCCGCCCTGCTGTTTGATGGTGATTCGCAGGACATTGGCAGCCCGGGTTTCGACGACGAAGCCCTACCACGGGACCAAGGGTGGGGGGATTTGGGAGTGGACAGTGGGAGTGAGTCCGACGTCGGTGACGAGAATGAGGAAGGGCATCGTCTGTCAAGTGAAGAGGAGGGTGATGATGATGCAGTGCTGTATCGCGACCATGGAAGCGATATTTCAGACGATGAAGCAGACGCAGACGACATTCCGATCCCTGAGCTGCCTTCGTTCGATTGGTCTGACGGGGTCAATTTTGTACCTGACGTGCCCCAGTTCAATCCTGGGACGTCAGGAACAACTGACGACTGGCCCTGTGACGATCAAGCGAACGAAAGCGACTTCTTCCTCGCTTTTTTCGATATGGAGGTAATGACGTACATCGTTGCCCAAACAAACGCCTACTACAGGTGGGTGTTTGGCAGATTGGACGTCCTTTCTCCAAAAGCGAGAATACGAGGCTGGGTGGATACGACTGTGGAAGAATTTATGACGTTCTTTGCCTTGTTGTTCCTCATGCCTCTGATCAAGAAGCATGTGTTGCAACACTATTGGAAGCACGACCCTCTCATCGCCACCCCAACTTTCAATAAGTTCATGACTCGTGACAGATTTTTGTTGCTGCTAAGATTTATGCACTTTGCAGACAACGAAAATCCTAACAGGATTGACAGGATATGGAAAGTTCGGGATGTGTTCACCATGTTGTTGGAGAGGTATAGGAAATACTTTTACCCCTTCCTCAATTTGGTGATTGATGAGTCGCTCGTGCTCTTCAAAGGACGTCTTGTTTTCAAGCAGTATATCCCCTTGAAAAGGCATAGGTTCGGAATCAAGCTCTTCGTTTTGTGTGACTGCGAAACTGGAATAGTGCTTGACATGATCGTGTACACAGGCACTGACATTGACATACCGAAAGCCGCTGCCAATGACCCCATGGGCATGTCAGGTGCCATCGTCAGGAAAATGTTGGCACCTTACCTGGGCAAAGGCCACATCATCTACACTGACAACTGGTATACTTCTCCTGCTCTCTGCCAGTTTCTTCATGACAACCAAACGGGGTCATGTGGGACTGTCAGAAAGACAAGAAAGTTTATGCCAAAGTTCACAGGTGATGTCATTCCTCTCACAGATGCCTCCTCCAGTGGCACACCTTCAGAAGACGACCTGGCCCAGGAACACCGCGAGAGGCATGTGCGAAGAAGGCGACGAAAGGGGCAGAAATTCAAGCAGCTCGAGAAGTGTGGGAAACTGATAGCCCTGAAGTGGAAGGATAAGCGAGACGTCCACCTGCTTTCCACCATCCACACAGGTGCCCAGGTGGATTCTGGCAAAATCCACTACCGAACCAGGAAGACCATCTATAAGCCCGACATGGTAGTGGACTATACCAAGAACATGCGCCTGGTGGACAAGTCTGACTGTCAGCTGTCAGGAGTTGAGTGTCTGAGGAAGACTGTGAAGTGGTATCACAAGCTCTTCCTCCACCTAGTTGATATAACGATGCTGAACGCCTACAACTTGTGGTTGGTGAAAAAGGATATGGCCCCAAACCAGAAGCTGAAATTCCGGGAGTTCGTTTACAACGTCTCATACCAACTCCTGGAGAAGTATGGCACCACCACTCACAGACGTACGGAATGGCGTGGGGATCACGTTCCTGACCGCATCCAGCTGGGTGTCGAAAGACACTACCCAATCAACACTGAGATGCTTGGCACTCGTCGCAGGCAGGCGCAGTGCACCGTCTGCAGCAGCAGTGTCAGGAAACCCCATGTCACCAAAAGAGTCACCTCAATGTGCGCCGAGTGCAAAGTTCCACTCTGCCTGGGTGACTGCTTCAGGGACTACCACACCTTCAAGAATTATTGAGTGTTGCCCTGCCCTGCCCTGCCCTGGACTCGCCCCGTGCCCTGCCCTGGACTCGCCCCCTGCCCTGCCCTGGACTCGCCCCCTGCCCCACCCTGCCCTGGACTCGCGCCCTACCTTACCTGACCTGACCTAATTGATCACGCTACCTCATAATGTAACATATATATTATATAATGTATAAGTTCCAAAGATGTCCCTGTGATATAGCTTTTACATTATATAATTGTATGTTTCATTATTTAGTTTATAAGTTTCAAAGATTTACATGTAATATGCCTTATTTTTTTAGTATATCAATATATATGTTTGTTATTAGCAAAAGTAATGTGTATATAATTATTTTCTTACCTCAAATGAATTGTACAAAAATAAATATGTTTCAACAAATCGTGTCAAACCTACTAAGATAATAAAAAAAACAATAAAAAAAAAACAAAAAAAACAAGGTCATGTCATTGTATTCTTACAATATGATATATTCTATGAATATTTCATATTGTTTGAATACAATGGCATGATCTTGTAAAAAAAAATTGTATCAAAAATGTTCTAGACAATATAAAACCTTCCCCATAACCCCCTCCTGGATTCGATCACACAACCCTACCACACTTTGAGTTTTCCAGTCCGCGACCTTACCAACCATGCCACAGAAGCTCATACCAAATATCACTCAAAACTTTGTGTCTACAATCGAAATGACAATATACAAAAAAAAATGAATTATCCCACCAATTTACGTTTGTAAATTGATGGGATTATCAATTATATCATGCCAAGGTTTATAAAAGTTTGTCTCTGTCAAGAATTAGTAATTATATAACTTTATTCTGTCAAAAATTGCCCAAACACTCAGCAAAATTGCCCCTCTCAGTGCGACTCCACTCATTTTCACACGGTCAAGCGGTGACCCTTGCCGCTCCTTTATGCCCCAGCTACACCAGCAACAGCAGCTCTGTCTGGGACCAAAATTTGTATAAATACAATAATGGATAAAATACTCTTCACAAATACATTTGTATTGTATAATATTGTAAATAAAAATGAATAATAACTGTGTGGGTGTCGAAAATTGCTCAACCATCTTTCTTATGTCTCGCCTACGCGCGTATATTGGATTATACATAGTCATGACTGTCATACAAATAATTGCAGTAGGTCTCGAATATACATTTAGATTGCATATTACTTGGAAATAAATAAGTAAATGTTTCTCTGGTGGCAATCTACCCTTTCGCAAGTGTAAGGAGACACCATTCTATATTTAGCCCTTTATCACAAAAGGCAATCTGCCTGTGTTTACTGACCACCGTCGCTGGTGGTCTATAATATAGTACTTTATTTACAGTCAATGGCCTACATGTTTCTGTGGTACTTCACATGTGTCTAAAATGCAATGTCTGCTTGCATAAAAATGCAATTCTGTAGTCCATTTATGCGTACGACATACGCATGTCTCAGTTTCTATCTCTCTCTCTCTCTCTCTCTCTCTCTCTCTCTCTCTCTCTCCATTCCTGACTCATGTTATTGTAAAACTCTTGGTGGCAACAAACACCAGACACCTGGTAGACATAAGGTTCAAAATCCCTAGACATCAATATGCCTCGGGCGCCTCCACAATTGTCACACAGCTGGCTATCTATCTAGAGATCTGCCTGCCTTCCTTCTCTCCACGACTCACTCACTCCCTCCCTGCTAGCCTCCCTCCTACCCAGCCACCCCCACCCACCCTTTCAGGCTTCCGTCTGCTAGAAACACATTCACAATTTGCGTAAATATCGCATCAATTGGGCTATATGCGGTATATTCCTTGTTATATAGGACGCCTACATACGTACACGTCTTTATTATAGCATGACAGTGCTCTAAATACAAGATTTACGTGATATTTATGGCGTAACACACCCTCTCCCCCTTTCATTCCCAGCACAACTCACTCACACCTTGGTTCACGCATAGAAACTCATTGATAATGTGCGTAAATATCGCATGAATTGGTCTATATGGGGTATATATTTTGATATATGGCACGTATACATACGTACAAGTCTGTATTATAGCATGACAGTGCTCTACGTACAAGATATAAGTGATATGTATGGCGTAAACCACACTCTCAGCTCATAAATTGCCGCCAAACCTCCAACACATCTTCATTCCCGCCTAAAAATTCTCTTATAATTCCCTTATATATTGCAATTTTTGGTCACTATGAGGCATATTCATTGTTATATGGGTAGCCTACACACGTATACATACTCTACATAGCCTAAAAGGGCTCAAAAAAGGAGATATATGTGATAATACGCGGTAACCCACCCCCTCCTCCCTCTCCTTCTATCCCCTGGGCGCGTGAATATTCGGCAGGGAAATCTCGCCGCTCGATGACAATCTAGCCGCGCGGTGCCATTCGCTCCACATTTTTCAACTACGGAGCGTTCCCCCACCCCCCCCAGACATTTTTTGGGGGGTCAAATATATATGGGCCGATGCACGCAAACATTCCCTACACGATGATGTACTTTTTATCGAAATTGGCAATAGGTCCCAAAATCATCATAGGTGCGCACAGTCTTACCCTGTAGAAAACCCCCTGTGCGCCGCGGAGAGGTTAACAATGGCGGATTTAAAGAAGCTGAAGATTTTGAAGGGAGGGATGAAGGGAAGCTTGAATAAGTGCTTAAGAGATCTTGACAAATTTATAGACAGTGCCTCTGCTGACCAGATTAAGGACAAGAAGGCTACTGTAACTAAATCGCTAGCCACCTTTGATAGTTATGCTCAGCAGGTATATGGTTTGTTGTCAAGTCCTGAAGATGTGGAAGAAGAGATGTCAGCAGATTTGGAGTATATTGAAGACATTAATACAGCCTTAGCTAGATTAGCTTCAACTCAAGAATCGCACCCTATTAAGGATACCGGTACTCCAAAGGCCACTGGTTTTAACTTTCCAAAACTTACTCTGCCAACCTTTTCTAGGGATCCAGCTACCTGGACTGGAGGGCTACAAGCTATGAGTCTGCAGTGGAGCTATTGAAAAGAACTTATGGGAGAGAGGAAGTAATAAAGACAGCATTAATAACAAAACTCTTCGCTCTAGATCCTCCATCGTATGATGTGACAGATTTAAAGGAGTACTGTGCCTCTTTTGAGAGCCTCCTCCGGTCAATGGAGACGATGGCCATCACAAAGGAGGAAATCTACAGTGTAAACATCCTGAACAAGGTACCCTCTCCCCTTAAGGAAATAGTTAGACGGCAACTAAGCGACACTCCACTGGACTTGGAAGCGTTGGTGCAGATATTCCAGACCGAAGTCTTCAACATGGAGAGTACTGGACAATACCGACACGTGGAGATGTCGCCATCCACTGCGGCTTTCCCGGTACAGACATCTCCTAAACAGAAGAGGACGATATCATCAGGTTGTAAGTTGTGTAGTGTACACAGTCATCCATGGTACCAATGTCCTAAGTATCCTAAGGCTACACAGAAAATTGGCAAGGCTAAATCGCTTCATTTATGTACCAGTTGTCTGGCAAGAGATCACTTCAACAGTACTTGTACCAATTCCTTCATCAAACCCTGTAAGTATTGCAAAGGAAAACATTGGTTTTCCCTTTGTACCCAGTCTGATCGGCGGCACGACGGCAAAGAAAATGGGAGAACCACCAAAGAGTCACATGATAAAAATAAAAGCGAGGGTAATAAAGTATCTGCTATGTCCATTGCTTCTAGAGAATGTCAAATGCTTCCTACTATGATGCTGCCAGTAGAGGGGAGTAATAATAAGCATATATTGACACGAACCTTACTCGACTAGTGCTCACAGAGGTCATTCGTTCTGCGGTCATTATTGTCACAGCTCAAGTGTACCAGCAAGGGTCAAGAGAATTTGCGTCTCCATGGTTTCACTGGTGAAGTAGATTCCAGTCACTACGATATAGTGGAGATTTCCTATGTATATAGAAGGAAGGTATGTCCCATCAAGGCTGTTGTGGTGGACAAACTTCCCAGTTTCTATGTGGCATCAGAGATTCAGCCACAATTGAAATATCTCAGAAGCAAGGGTTATAAACTGGCTGATGATCAACTCTCTGCTAACAATGGAATTATGCTACTGGTCGGTGCTGCTTATTACTACGACCTGGTTCACCCTGGATATCGGCGGATAGATAAGCTGATATTGCTCCCCACAATACAAGGGTATGCCATTTCCGGATCCTATGCAACTTCATCTCAAGACACAAAGGTGGAGGTAGTTACGGTCCTTAAAGTAGCAGTAAGCCCCATAGACAAATACGTTAGGTCTACTGTTCCTGATAATCCATGCACTGATATAGATAAGCTATGGGACTTGAATAATATTGGAATTGACTCACATGAACTTGATCGGGAGTCCAGGTTAGCGTTGATCTCGTACGAAGAAACTGTAACGTATGACTCTGGCAGGAGTCAGTATGTGGTAAGGCTCCCTTGGAATGACAATAAGAGTAAATTACCTATAAATTTCAATCAAGCACTTGGTAGGTTAGGTCAGAAGCAGTTTGTCAAGGATCCAAATTATTGCGAGACTTATGCGGCAGTACTAAACGAGCAGGTACAACGTGGATTTGTTGAAAGAGTAGATCCCAGTGAGTATGGGGATAACATTCATTACCTTGCTCACCATGGGATAAAAAAGGACAGTTCCACCACTCCTGTTCGTATTGTGTATGACTGCTCAGCTAAATCAAGTGATCGCTCCTATAGCCTGAATTATTGTCTGTACACGGGTCCATCCCTGGTCTCTGATCTCGCGCAAATTATGTTACGCTTCAGATGTCATAAATTTGCATAGGTCGCCAATATTGAGAAGGCCTTCCTGATGCTTCAACTCCATCGTGAAGACAGGGACTCAACAAGATTTTTATGGCCACGGGACCCAATGGATCTAGATTCAGAGTATCTGGTCTACAGATTCAGAGTCGTCTTATTCGGAGTGACCTGTTCCCAGTTCCTTCTCAACGCTACTATCTTGTGACATCTAGAGGAGGCTGGACTAGATCCTGACATCAAGAATGAGATCAAGCAGGGGGTATATATGGACAATCTTCAAGGCACTGGAGACGATGAAAATTTATTGCTCAAAAGATGCTGGGAGATCCGCGATATATTTGCCAAGGCTCATTTATACTTGAGAGAATGGGCCACTAATAGTGATCTGTTGAAAGGTCAATTTTCTTCTGACGGTGTAGCTGCTGAGAATAGTGCGGTGAAGTTTTTAGGCCACAAATGGGACACTACCACAGATTGTATATCCTTCTGTCACACACCATGCGACAGTGAGATTATGACCAAGCGCAACTGCTTAAGCTTGTCTGCGAGGTTGTTTGATCCCCTAGGCTATTTGCTGCCTGTCACTATTAGTGCTCGTATGTTTTTACAGCAACTGTGGCGGCTAAAACTAGATTGGGACACACCCCTCCCGACTGAGCTACAAGATACTTGGCGGTTAATTCAGTCGGACCCTTCCACATGTTGCAAGGTTCTAACTTGATCGTCAAGTTATAAGTGGTCAACAAGTGGATCTACATGCCTTTGCTGATGCCAGTAATAGTGCGTACGGTACTGCCATATACTTATGCAATGGTAGTGAAGCGAAACTGGCTATAGCCAGTTCCTAAATTAGAACTTACTGCATTGCTTCTGTCTGCTCGTCTAATAAAGTTTACACTGGATGCTTATACAGACATACTACAAATTAATGACATCTATGTCTGGAGTGACAGTCAAATAGCACTTTCTTGGGTACACAGCCAGAAGGTGTTACCTGTTTATGTTTCCAATCGCACTGATGAGATACATAACTTAGTTCCTACGGCTAAATTTTGCTATGTGAGCACCAAGGATAACCCCGGTGACATAATTTCCCGGGGGATCTAGGCGCAACAGTTTATGTCATCCTCTATTGGTGGCAAGGACCTACATGGCTTAAATCTCCAACTGAATAGCCTCAGGATTTCAGGGAATGCATATCTGATCCATCAAGTCGGCCAAAGGATGATGTGTTAAGTAGTTCGACTGTGAGTACTACACATCAGGATAACAAGTTGGTAGAGTGGGAACGTTACAGCAGCTATGATCAAGTAATACGGGTATTTGCATGGATATACCGTTTCATTAACAACATGAGAAGTCGGGCTCACGGGTCTTTCCTTAGTGAAGATTCGAAGCATATCAGACTCCATGAATTGAGATCAGCAGAAGCGAAAATAATATGTTTAGTACAAAAGGAATCTTATCCTACTGAACATGAAATACTGAACAGGAGTCAAAGGCCAAACCCTCAAACTTAATGAGGCAGCTACGACTATACAGTACCTGCCTGACCTTTACAGTACCTGCCTGACCTTTGCTGAGTGAGGATCTGTCCCTAGTGACTCCCAGTGAATATCTTTGCCCATAGTGTGGTGATAGTATTAACGCTTTCTTAAAATGGCTGGTGTTGACGAGATTGCTACCTCCTCTCATATTCTCCAGCTTTGTCTTGCTTTGCAAGAAAGGATGGAGAATGTGGAGAGAGAGGTGCAGTCTCTCAAAGACGAGAATTTGGCCTTAAAGCTGACTTTGGCTGACAAGAAAAGTGAGGATAGTGCAACTGCTGTTAGGGATCGTGATGCTCCCTGGACAGTTGTTCCAACAAGTGCAACAACCTGCAAATTTCTACGGCGGCCAGTTGCCCTCAGCAACAAGTTCATCACCTTGGATGACGAATGTGATGGTGAGGCTGCGAGTGCTTCCTTCGGCGAGGAAACCAGGAGAAAGGTAAGTAAGTTGCCTCCAACAGGGAATGGTGTGACTGCTGCCCCCCAGGAGTACCTTCAACTGCTGCCCCAGGAGTTCCTGCCGCTGCCGCAGCTGCTACCAAGTCATCGACAAGGAGAGGCAAGTCCTTCTCAATTGTTGGGGACTCCATGGTCAGACACTTAGCTAGGTCCACCTGTACTGATATTAGGAAGCTTGTCTGTCTGCCTGGTGCCGGGGTTGGGAAGGTGTTAGAGGACATTGATTACATCATGAAAAATATTGGAGATAGCCCCATTATCTGTCTCAGTACAGGGAGCAATGATGTTGGTAAAGGTAGGACGGAAGTACTGCTTCGGCAGTACAGGGAGGTGTTAGATAAAGTTAGGAGGAAGGGAGGCATACCTGTAGTACACAGTATCTTGCCACGGAGAGGGGTCAGCAAGGAATGGTCATCTAGGGCAATTGGTATCAATTGTCGGCTGGAAAAATACTGTAATGCAAATGCAATACCATTCCTTGATAACTGGACCCGTTTCTATGGTAAAAATCAGTTGTACGCACAGGACGGGGTTCATCTTTCTCGGCTAGGGATGGCAAATTTAGCTAGGTCAATAGATAGGATTGTCGCGGGGTTTCGCTGAAAATAAAGCCTGAGAATATGAGTAAGAATAATTGTCTAGATAGGGTAAATTGCCGTACTGGTACATCAGATAGGAATAGAAAATATCAGTCACAGGATTTTAATTGTACTGCTAGTAGAAATATTGAAGGTGTAACAAAAGATGGGAATTCAGTTAGAAATAAAGGTAAATCCGATACCAGTAAAATATATTCATTGCGATTATATTATACAAACTGTAGGAGTTTATGTAACAAAATGGATGAACTTAGAGCACTTGTTAGCAACGAAAATATAGACATTATAGCACTGACTGAAACATGGATTAATACAGAATCAAGACATTTTTTAGCAGAATTCCATATACCAGGATATAGTTTGTTTAAACGCGACCGAACAAGTAGGAGGGGCGGCGGAATAGCAGTGTTTGTCAGGAGTTCTTTAAAAAGCTGTATTAAATCAGGTATTAGACTAAATACTGATAACGAAAGTGTTTGGGTTGAGGTTAGCGAAGGTAGTGAGACCATAATTATTGGAGTTATTTATAGACCACCAAATATGAGTAGAAACGAAGGTACAGCTTTATGGCAGGAAGTGAAAATAGCATCAAGGTTTAGCAATGTGTGTATTATAGGGGATTTTAATTTTCCGAATATTGATTGGCAGCATCAAATCGGCGACTCAGATTCAAACGAGTTTATTGAGGCGGTACAGGATAGTTTTTTATTTCAATTCATAGACTCGCCTACTAGAGGTAATAATATCCTCGATTTAGTTCTCAGTAATAATGAACAAATGATAAATAATGTAGAGATAGGAGACCAACTAGGAAATAGTGATCATAAATCAATTTATTTTAACATACAATGGACAGGAAAGGCTAAAGAGAATACGACACTTATCCCAGATTTCAGAAAAGCCAATTATGGTGGATTAAGACGAGCCTTAAGAGTCGATCCTATGGTTAAACTATTAAGTGGACCCAGGTGCGCTAATGAACATACTCTCTCTCAGATACCTGTCTTAACTCAAGATAATTTGACAGCTACATATAATAATTTTATTTCTTCACTCCACAATGCGCAAAATAAATATATCCCCAAAAGAAAATTTAGATCAACACAGAACCAACCCAAATGGATGAATAATAGACTATTAGACCTTCTAGGAAAAAAGAGAGGAATATATCGAAAAATAAAGAAAGGCGAAATTCACCTACTTGCTTACTATCAGAATCTATCAAGAGAGGTTAAAAAATGTATAAGGACAGACAAAAGAAATTATGAAATCAGGATAGCCAATGACTCAAAAAATAACCCTAAGGCTTTTTACCAGCTATATAAATCTAAAGTTAGAGATAAAATAGGCCCCCTTAAAACTTCGATAGGAGAAATGACAGAAAATGATTTAGAAATGTGCAGTACATTAAATAGTCAGTTTCTATCCGTTTTCACTAATGAAAATTTGGCACAGATTCCAGAAGTCCGTAAGGTATATAGAGATAGTATAGAAAATAGGTTAAGTACGGTTACTATAAGTAGAAATGATGTGCTTAAGGAAATTGACAGACTGAAACCTCAGAAATCGCCTGGTCCCGATGAGGTATATGCCAGAGTATTAAAAGAATGCAGAGATGAGTTAAGTTACCCATTAACATTTCTTTTTAACAATTCATTAGAAACTGGTATAGTTCCAGAAGCTTGGAAGCTTGCAAATGTAGTTCCGATTTTAAAAAAAGGTGATAAATCAATAGCATCCAATTACCGTCCCATTAGTCTCACTTCAATCATAGGAAAGCTACTAGAGTCAATTATTGCTAGGAAAATGAGAAACCACTTAGAAACATTTAACTTAATCAATTCTTCTCAGCATGGATTCACACAGGGACGTTCTTGCCTTACTAATTTGCTTAGTTTTTTCTCAGAGGTATATGAAGCAGTAGATAATGACAAGGCATACGATATTATATATTTAGATTTCAGTAAAGCTTTCGACAGAGTCCCTCATGAGAGATTGATGAGAAAGGTTGAGGCACATGGAATAGGTGGGGCGTTGTTGGGATGGATTAGGTCATGGCTAATTGGTAGGAAACAGAGAGTCAGCATAAATGGTACCAAGTCAGAGTGGGGAGCAGTCAAAAGTGGTGTCCCCCAGGGATCGGTATTAGGTCCCCTGTTGTTTCTTATATACATAAATGACCTAGATTTAGGTATACCTAGTAGGATAAGTAAATTCGCAGACGATACTAAAATGGGGAGATCAATTGATTCAGATAGCGATATAGAGTGCCTCCAAAGGGATCTAGATACCTTACATGAATGGTCAGTAAATTGGCAGATGAAGTTTAACATTGACAAATGCAAGGTATTAAAGATAGGGAAGATGCAAACAAATGTTAAATATAAACTAGCTAATTTAGAATTAGAAAATTCAGACTGCGAGAAAGATCTAGGTGTGTTTGTTAGCAATGATTTGAAGCCTAGAAAACATTGTATAGGCGTTCGTAATAAGGCAAACAGGATTCTCGGGTTCATCTCTAGGAGTGTGAGTAACAGAACTGCTGATGTTATCTTAAAACTTTACTTGTCATTAGTGAGACCCCATATGGATTATGCTGTCCAATTTTGGTGTCCTTATTACAGAATGGACATAGATTCATTGGAGAGAGTACAGCGTAGAATGACAAAAATGATCCATAATATTAGAAATCTTCCGTATGAAGAAAGGTTGAAGAAATTAGGTTTACATTCGTTAGAGAGACGCAGAGTTAGAGGGGATATGATAGAGGTGTTCAAGTGGGTTAGTGGGATTAACAAAGGGGACATGACAAATGTACTAAAGCTCAGTGATAGCGAAAGAACTCGTACCAATGGTTTCAAATTAGATAAATTTCGTTTCAGAAAAGATATAGGCAAATATTGGTTTGGTAACAGAGTTGTAGATGGGTGGAATGGACTACCAAGTGCTATAGTGGGATCTAAAACTGTAGGGAGCTTTAAGATAAAATTGGATAAGCATATGGACGAGAAGGGTTGGGTGTGAAGGGGGATCAGCCGGGTTGGGCCAATCAGCGCTCTGCAGACCCCCATAATCCTGCGTTAATCTCTAACCGTTTTGGTAAGATGATCCTCAGGGTATTAGAGTGTTGAGCCTATAATTGGGCTTTGTAATTGATTTGGGGTTGTGTGGGACAGGGATCTGCCTTGCTTAGGCCAATCGGCTTTCTGCAGACTCCCATTTTCTTATGTTATTATGTTCTTATATATGGAAGGAGGCATAATTAAGTGTAGAGGCAGGATCCAGAAGGCGGACATTATTGATCCTGCGAAATATCCTGTTCTCCTTAGCACCTCTCATTTGATTACCAAACTGTTGATTCGCAAATGCCATGGGATCTGCCTACATTTTGGCGTAAATTATGTCCTGGCTTATATGCGACAACGTTGGTGGATCCCTAAGATGCGACAAGCGATTAAGGGGCTCCACAATAGCTGTACTATCTGTAAAAGATTACAGGGTAAGCCTTACTCCCCAGTTGATCTACCTTCCTTACCTGAGTTCAGGGTACAAAGGACTGAACCATTTCAGGTAACCGGGGTAGACTATACGGGAGCGATTCCAATTAGGGAATCGCCCGGTAGTATCACTAAATTATATGCCGTACTCTTCACATGTGGGGTAACCAGAGCGATTGACATTGAATTGATTGACGATTTATCCAATGAGGGGTTTTTACATACTCTAAGACGCTTTGCAGGTTGCAACGGTTTCCCTCAAATTATTCTGAGCGATAATGTGACTTGTTTTGTCGGGGCATCCAAATCTCTCTAGGATATAATGGATGACCCGCAGGTTGTGTCGACCCTCACTGGAAAGAGTTGTCAATGGAAGTTTATACCAGCACGTGCACCATGGTTCAGGGCGATTTGGGAGAGAACAATAGGAATTGTCAAGTCTGCCATTTTGTCTGAATCTGTCCATTTGGAAGGAATCTGAGTGTAAAATGGAGGGAGAGTAAGAAACTGTTCTGGAAAGAAGTCAAGAAAGTTAGGGAAGGTAGCAAGGGAAACAGTAAGGGTGTGAAAGATAAGAATGGGAGAATGCTAGCCGAGAAGCAAGAGAGAGTCGAAAGATGGAGGGAGTACTTCAATGAGTTGCTAAATGTAAGGAATGAAGAGCCAGCAAACATAGTTGGATATGGTATGGGAGGGAGAAGAAGAGAAGTAGTGGAAGAGGAGGTGGGGATCAGGAGGTCAGAAGTGTGGGAAGCCATGAAAAGAGTGAAGTTGGGGAAAGCACCAGGAACAGATGGAGTGTGTGGGGAAATGTTGAGGTATGGTGGTGAGATAGTGATCGAATGGGTATGGAAAATGTGCAAACTAGCATGGGAGAAGGGGAGTGCACCCGATGACTGGAAGACTGGCATAATAGTCCCCCTATATAAGGGCAAAGGGGAAAGAGGAGTGTGTGGTAACCACCGAGGAATATGTCTTCTAAGTGTAGTAGGGAAGGTATACAGTAGGGTAGTGATTGAGAGAGTGAGAGTGAGAACGGAGAAATGGATAGGCGACGAGCAGGGAGGTTTTAGGAAGGGAAGAGGATGTGTAGATCAGATTTTTACCCTGAATTGTGTTGTGGAGAACTAACTGGAGAAGAAACAAAAGGTGTATGTTGCGTTATATGGACTTGGAGAAGGCCTATGACAGAGTGGATAGAGAAGGTTTGTGGAAAGTACTTAGAATATACGGAGTAGTTGGCAAGTTGCTGAAAGCAGTGAAGAGCATGTATGAGGGTGCAAAGGCGGCAGTACGTGTGGAGAGTGAGCAGAGCGAGTTCTTTGACCTGAAGGTTGGTTTGAAACAGGGGTGTGTGATGTCCCCGTGGTTGTTTACTGAATATATGGATGGAGTCATGAAAGAAATACTATCAAGAGCAGTGGATGTTGGTGTATCGCTGAAAAGGGAGGGAAATGAGTGGAAGCTGCCTATACTGCTGTTTGCGGATGATACAGTTCTGATGAGTGATAATGAATGGGAGCTGCAGGGTTTGGTAAATGAGTTTGGAACAGTGTGCAAAAAACGGAATTTGAAGGTAAATGCAGGGAAGAGCAAGGTTATGGTATTCGAAAGGGATGAAGTCACAGAGTGTGAGGTGAAGTTGAACGGTCAGGCTATGGAGATCGTCAGCTCTTTTAAGTATCTGGGCAGTGTGTTGAGTAAAGATCGGATTGTGAATGAGGAGGTGCGGAAGAGGGTGCAGCAGGGGAAGAGGGTTGTAGGAATGTTGAAAGCAGTAACAAGAAGTAGGGTGGTCAGTATGGAAGTGAAGAAGTCCTTGCATGACAGTGTGGTAATCCCGACACTAACTTATGGAAGCGAAGCATGGACGTTCGGGAAGAGACGTAGACCAAGAGTGAGAGCGGTGGAAATGAGTTACTTGAGAAGTGCGTGCGGAGTTACATGGAGGGATAGACAGACGAATGAGGAAGTAAGAAGGAGGTGTGGTGTGGAGGTAGATGTGCTGGAAAGTGTGAAAAGGAACAACTTGAGATGGTTCGGCCATATGGAACGTATGGAAAGCGAGAGATTGACTAAGAGGGTGTACGAGAGCGAGGTGGAAGGACAGAGAGGGAGAGGTGGAAGGATGGAGTGAGGAAGTATATGAATGAAGGTGGTGCTTGTTGGGAGGAGGGGCGTCGACTGACTGGGGACAGAGGTGCATGGGGCGGTTCTTTCGTGGCCGCCCCTTCGGGGATTGCGCCGTCAGGCAATAGAATAAAATAGAATAGAAGTCTGCCATGAAGAAGGTATTAGGGAGTGGTCAACAAAAGGGAGTTGCAAACAGTCTTGACAGAAATTGAGATGTCAGTCAACGACAGGCCCTTGACCTATACCACGGCAGATCTTGATGATCCTTTACCCATTACCCCTTCCATGCTAACATGTGGACGAAATCTTAATCCCTTTCCTAGGTCGTCAGTAACCCACGAGGATATACAAGACCTTACGTTCGGGGATACTGACGCCACATGTCGTCGCTTCCGGCATTTGAACAAGGTGTCAGACGACATATGGAAAAGGTGGACACAGGAATATTTGCTGTCTCTTCGCGAACGTCACTCGAATGTAATCAAGGGGACGAATCAACGGTGGTCTCATAGCGGGGATATCGTATTGATTCATGATGAGCGTCCTAGGTTATATTGGAAGCTTGGTAGGATTGTCAATTTGTTCCAGGGCATTGATGGTCATATTAGGGTTGCTAGATTACAGACTTTGACTGGGATTACTACTCGCCCAGTCGTAAGGTTATACCCCTTGGAGCAGGATGTAGAACTGCTTCATGATACCGGTATCTCTAGTGATATACCTCCACAGGGGAGTGCTGGTGACAGTGCTCCTCAGGGTGGAGCTGTTGATAATGAGAAGGATGATCCTTCTCTGGCTTCCAGTGGCGTTCGCCCCAAAAGGAGGGCGGCTATGAGTTCCGTGGATGTTTGGAGATCTAAGATTAACCAAGGTGATCTTTGATATTCTTTTTTGTATATAGCTACTGTATATTGTTTTTGGTAGCGGGCAGTATGTCGGGAATAGTGTATGATGATCCCGACAGTTTTGAGTCCAATTGGGTATTTGAATTTGGCGGTATTGTATAGTAAGTACGATTTCGGCTAGTACCTTATGTACTGTAGTTTATTATTAATTGTAGGTTAAATATTAACTGTAATGCATAAATACATACATCAGCTCTAGATGTATCATGAAACCAAATCATAGGTTAGAATTAATTATGAGCCAGCAGTCATTTGTAACCTCGCGAAGCGACAGAACGCTGGCCCCTGGTCTCTTCAAATCAACCATACAACCATACGGCGCTGACTCAACCTATAGTTCACCATGTGCTACCACTATTAATCTATCTCTACAGTCCTACATCACCAGTCCTCCTAGCTAAGTTCATTATGTATTGATATTGTATTATGTGAACATTCCTACATGTCATTCATAATTATGAATTAGCCGTGTGTAAGAGGACCGGAACTCACCCATTGAATTCTTCATATTGGTAATTATTATTTAACTTATTGTCGGGATTAATTCATGTACCAGTGATTTAATAATTTAACCTATATATCTAAATTCCCTACACTTATTATCTTGTTTACAGACAAGCTAATAAGCAAACGGCCAAACAGACAAACAAATGGAGACAAAAACATAACCTTCTCTAAGCTCGTTGGCGGAGGTAATTCAAACAAAGTGCCAATGTACGTAATGTATTTAGTTAAAACCGGATCACATTTTCTGTCACTCCTGCAGAAGGGAACCAACAGCGGGCCACACCTGGGCAAAATTTGAAAATAGGACTCCAACCATTATGGCTAAGAAATAGATGATATGTACATGTGCAAGTAAATAATGAGTACTATCCCTAAAATATAACCATTATGACTTTCCTTCACTCCTGTAGAAGGGGGCCTGTGGTGGGGCGCCATGGCAGGTATGTTGTATCCAATTATTAATTGAAAGTATGTGTATGTACCTTTTATATGTGGTTCATATCACATAATTGAAAGTATGTGTATGTACCTTTTATATGTGGTTCATATCACATAATTGAAAGTATGTGTATGTACCTTTTATATGTGGTTCATATCACATAATTGAAAGTATGTGTATGTACCTTTTATATGTGGTTCATATCACATAATTGAAAGTATGTGTATGTACCTTTTATATGTGGTTCATATCACATAATTGAAAGTATGTGTATGTACCTTTTATATGTGGTTCATATCACATAATTGAAAGTATGTGTATGTACCTTTTATATGTGGTTAATATCACATAATTGAAAGTATGTGTATGTACCTTTTATATGTGGTTCATATCACATAATAATATCCAACCTCATTATACGTTACACCTGTAGATGGGAGACAGTAGCGAGGCGCCCTGGGCTAAGTTGGAGATTGGACTCCGTTATGGTCAAGGAATAGATCAGACTACAGTATACAGTATGCATGTGAATAAAATTGGCAAAGCACAAAAAAAACAGCCGATTTAATTTTCCATCGACTCCTGTAGAATGGTCCCTATAGTTAACCGCCAAGTGCGAAGTATTTTAAAGGTGCCCTCTTACAGTCTACGCATATGGAGTTCTATAAAGTTTCCAAACAGGTGACCATTTCATTTTTCACCACTATTGCAAAAGGCGCCGATTATCAAAAAATAAGAACAGGGCTCCTTTACGGCCTAGACGATATATTCGAGTGTATGCCTGTGTAATAAGAACAGGGCTCCTTTACGGCCTATACGATATATTCGATTGTATGCCTGTGTAATAAGAACAGGGCTCCTTTACGGCCTAGACGATATATTCGAGTGTATGCCTGTGTAATAAGAACAGGGCTCCTTTACGGCCTAGACGATATATTCGAGTGTATGCCTGTGTAATAAGAACAGGGCTCCTTTACGGCCTAGACGATATATTCGAGTGTATGCCTGTGTAAGTTCATTAGATTTTGTTCCGTATTAACCGAGAAATAGCAAATTTTATAAGCGTCGCACTACTGCAGAAGGTGTCTATTTGGGGGAAACCCAGGGCGAAATGTATACAAAGGGCTCCATTAGGCCTAGAGGATAGATTATCTATATGCATGTGTAAGGTCAGTAAGTTTGGTTCAGTAATAACTGAGATTTGTTTTGTATTAATAAACGTCGTACTACTGCATACGGTGGCGATTTGAGGGGGGCCCAGGCCGAATATTTTAAAAAGGGCTCAGTTACGGCCTAGAGGATAGATCAGCGTATATGCATGTGGAAAAATATTAAGTTTGGTTCAGTAGTAACTGAGAAATAGCATTTATATTATATAAACGTCGCCCTAACAACAACAATAAAGACACGTGTAAGCCCAAGAGGTCCTCGCTTCGCACAGACCAAAAAACACAACATGGGCTATAGCTTAAGCTACGATCGACTTGATTTTCAAAAGAAAAGTTAAAGTAAATTATGCAATTATTTATGTAGTTAATTAACTCGATAAGTAAGTAATTACATGCGAATACATATTGCTTACATTATTTTTTGTTCCATATGAATTACCTAATCTTTTATATTAGTAAAAAACACTCTTATCAACAATAAAAATTGTACGGTAACATTTTCCTGAGTACCAAATCAGAAAAAGTAGCAAAAAAAGGTTTCTGAGTATGGGTCGAGTCACACCAACCCCGAAGCCAGACACATTCCGACGCAATTGTTTTCAATCAGAAAAAAATAACATGGAAAAACCCGTTGTATTACCTCACACTTTCGGCCAGCCGTTCAAACTGTCATACCTGATTATGTCTGATATAGTCTGGAGTGGCAGTGTGAAAGGCTCACTCATAATGTGAAATTATTTCATGTCGTTTTTCTCTGATCGAAGAAATTTGCGTCGGAATATGTCTGGCTTCGGGGTTGGCGTGACTCGACCCTCAGCTCCATTGGAATGGTACTTTTGTTCTATAACAAGTTGGGATCCAGTGAAAGCACAAAATAAGTAATTCACTATACTCTTGAACACTGTAGGACGAACGCGAAACAATATTCACAACAAACTTTAAAGAAACAGATAAGCTATATGGTAGAAATCAGAAACAAATAGCAATTATATGAATATAATTATACTTCATAAGAATGGGGTCGCTCACTAATAGTCAAATATTACTTAATTTCTGCAAAGTAGGAACAAGCAGCACTAGATAATGGGATTCTGTCGTACATTATTTTAGCTGATAAACTAGTGTATAATTATGCATAAAAACTATAGGCCAAAAGTAAATCTTAACCCTCTAAAAGGTTTTAAACAAAAAAGTAACAAATGTATTAAATGAAGGGAGAAAGATATAGTAGCAAATACAATACCAAGACAAAAAACGATGTATGTCAAGAATGAAATCGACAGCTCACTATTCTTGCATCGTTCTTCTAAAACAAAATGCAAATCAACGGAGCTACAAAATTAATCGTCGATTTAGCTGTTGAACCGAAGCCAAAGCACATATGGTTATGGATTAGAAAGTGCACTACAAAAAAAAATAGAGAGTATTATAGTGTATTCATTATAAGTAAGCCAGTTATCATGACTTATAACCACTATAGCTCAAAAAGGGCTAAAGCAAATGGGCTGTATATTTCCACACCTACTCCCTGACTCTTCCCAAGTGGTAGATACATTAGCTCTATGATACTAGGATTGTTTGAGTTATAGAGGTTAGTGGTCAAGATTTCTGGCCTATTTACAATGAATGGACGGTAGCAACTTTATAAACCAGAATTAAAGGCACAAATAATGACACTTGCTTAATATTTCAGTACCGTTCTCTTACAACAAAGTGCTAGCGAATGAAACTACCTCCACCAATGAGTTCAGCTGTCGATCATTGCCTGATAACAATATACTGTACATGACACAGCAGCCCAGACTACCCATATGCAGGCATGATTGCACCACAGATGAGAGGATAGTGCGCCAGACAAGTATTGATGCTGGCAGATGTAAGGATCTCTACACTGATTAATTACAATAACAAGTGTGTTAATGTAAAAGTGGGGTGGGAGGCTGGCTTGGGGTATTATGAGGTGGTTGATGGTTGATGAGAGTTACACAGTTACGCAGATACTAAGACCACACAGACCTTGCGGTCCTTACAATGTGGTCCAGCCTTAATACTACTAGACAGGGACAGTTTATAGTACAAGAAAGGGACATCAACGTCGAAGGCTTTCTCTCCACCCTCCGATCCCTGCAACTAAAAAGCCGTACCGGAAAATAGGATAATGTGTAACCTTACTGGTCAGGAAATACCCACAAGGAAAGTTTTGTTTATGGAGTATAGACATAAATTAGTCTGAAAGGGCATTTTCACTTACCAACTGATTCATTCATATTAATCCAATCTTCATTAGATGATCGTCCAATCTCTTCGGACGGTCCCCTTAAACGTATCAATTGAATTCCTATCGACCACCTCCCTTGGTAAACTATTCCATTCTTTGACCACACTATGTGAATACATTTTGTGTGACATCTAGGCATGCCTTCTTTCTATTTAATTGCATTCCATTACCTCGGGTTGCAGCATTGTTATTAATCGTGAACAGTGCACTGATATCTACTTTGTCAAATTATTTAAGTATCTTAAAACACTCGATAAGTTGGCCTCTTAAGAGAGAGAGAGAGAGAGAGAGAAAGAAAAAAAAAGAGGTAAGGGATGGGGAGAGAATAGCACTCCACAAACACTCTTCTCACAGACCTTACACAAAGAGCTTTTGACGGCATCAACTCAGCTAGACCACCACACAGATCACTATTAGCCACACTCGACATTAGTAAAGCCTTCGATGCCATCCCCCGCCACAACCTAACAAACAAATTCTACAACACAAACATGCACAACAACACAAAAAGGTGGCTGGCCAACTTCCTAGCAGGCAGATGTGCACACGTATCTTTTGCCGGTCAGTCATCTAGAATCAGAAACTTTCCAAACGGAGTCCCACAAGGATCCGTCCTATCGCCCGCACTCTTCAATCTGTACATACACGATATAACTACACCCAATACGCCCCAAATAAACTTAGCCTCCTATGCAGATGACATAACACTCACATGCACACACCATGACCCAAAAAGAGCAACAGATCTCCTTCAACCCTATCTCAACACACTACATGGCTGGTGCACTACAAACAGACTTAATCTAGCCCCAGCCAAATCCACCGTAACCCTGCTCACAAGCTGGATAGGAGAACACGAATACATCCCTCAACTCACCATAAACAACACACCCCTAACACATACACACACACCCAAAATCCTAGGAGTAACATAATTGATACTCATATGACATTCAAACAGCACACCACAAACATTAAAAAGAAACTGACACCCAGACTTAACGCCCTCAGGTCACTTGCTCACACACAATTTGGACACAACAAAGAAACCACCACCACAGTATTTAAACAATACATAAGATCAGTGATGGAATATGCAAGCCCAGCCTGGGCTTTTAACCTAGCTGAAACACATCATAAGACCTTACAGACTATTCAAAACAAAGCCCTGAAGATCATTACAGGCTGCACATCTACTGCACTCACAGATCACCTACATCAAGAAACCAAAATCCTCAAAGTCAAAGACCATCTGGACATGAGAGGCACTCAATTCCTGGCAGCAGCCTCCACGAACCAGGACCACCCACTAAACTACATGGCAACACACCCACAGACACCAAGAAATATCAAAACAACACCCAGCACACGGTATCACACACAATTACTGTCCTCTCTCCCTCCCTGCCCACCCCGAACCAACTTCCAGAAGCACATCCATACTCATATCTCTCGCCGATCCATCCACTCACTCACAGACAACACGCAGCTGCAAGCACGACCTCCCGAAATCCATCCATCCGAATCCTCCCTTCCTCGCGAGGACAGAGTCCACCTGGCCAGGCTGAGATGCGGACACCATCCAGCTCTCCTGAGCTATCAGAAGAGACTGGATGACTCCGTTGTCGACATCTGCCCGGGATGTAACACAGCACCCCATACCATTAAACACATCATAGAAGACTGCATTATTTTCACACAACCACTTACGCCAACAACACAATCTACACTCAATGAGAGCTCTGTGGGAAAGCCCGATCGTGGCCATGGCCTTCCTCAGTGAGGGCAATCGGTACTAAATAGGACAAGAATTGCTCACAAGGTGATACTAGCATAAAACTTTCCACAATAGTTCACAAAGACCTATTTTACAATTTCAGGGCAGGAGCCACCGAGATTTCAGTGTTGCATAGCAACGGTTGCTAGGCAAATCATTTTCCTTAGCAACCGGCAGCAACAATGCAGTTTCTGGAAAACTGTGAGGTGCTATGGTTTTTTCTCAACTCCTTGTTCTAAAAAACATGTAGCATTGCATTTGGAGATCATATACAAGAATTATGTGGCATAAAATCCAATTTAGGGCAAGTCAGGCTATAAAAATGCCACTCCTAAAGCTTCAGACACTGTTGTCACAGTCACGTTTGCATTTGCAGTAGGCTGTGCATTTTAGATGCGCATCAACACATTTGCAGTCTGTGCATCCTCCTCGGCAAGAACACTTCAGTAGTTCTGGGCAGGTTGCACTGGCTTCGGGCAAGTTAGACCACAGAGGCCTCCACTTTTCTGGGCAAGTCCATCCTCACTCACTTGGAGAGGGCAACTGTCGTTCTGGCACCGTGGTGCAGCCCCAGTGGTGCCCACCTTGTAGTACTGCCCTCTTCATGTGTTGCTGTAGAGCAGCCTTGGTTGGAGGTAGACATGATATCTGACGTCCTTTGTGGATGAACAGATTCTTTCTGACTTCATTGATGGAACGAGAAGTTGCTGTCCTGTCATAGAGTCGAATGGTGAAGTACTCCAGAGAAGCCTCAGTCGCTTCACCAATTTGTTCAGGTGCATTGTGCAGCTCATAGAATGTCGCAGTAAATTCATCATGTGCCTCCCACACTTTCCATGCAGTCTTCTTTCCCACCTGGACCAGATGGGACACGGTATCACAACCTGTATAAGCATGGAACACAGGCAGTGCCAAGGATCTTTCTGTGCCAAGTGAAGCACATATTTCATGAGCTGGGATGTACCTAAAGTCCTTTCCACAACCAAAGGCAATCCAGAGTTCTATCTGCTGTCTCTGAGCCAGCTGCTGTATGACTGCCACTGCCAATACTACCACGTCAGTGTCCACAGTTCGAACAAGGATCTTGTGGAAGCCCTGCATAACAGCATCACTGACATGCACCATGATCCTCGAGTCTGCCTCCTGATGGTTGCAGGGAGCAATGTTGCTGGTGTCTCGTGTAGGTAAGCATAGCACATTGGCACCATCAGTAACAATGAGAGTCTGGTCTCCTGATGCATTTTCCAGCAGTTCCTTGTTCAGGAATGTAAACAGGTCTGTCTTGTTGTTGGCCAAGCGAAGGAACTGCTGCCAGTTCTTTGGTGTTGGGCTAGACGCCCCAACTCGTCTGCGCTGAATAGGACCAGTGACACGTTGTTCTTTGTCTGTGACTTGAGGCTGTTATCGAAGTACTGGTCCCAGACAACATCCACTCTCAGAGCCTGACTTTGAGCATTGTTTATGTATGGAAGAAAGACCTTGGCAGCATAGTCTCCAAATGTCTTGCAGCCCTCAGGTCTAAGAAAGTGAACAAGTGCCGCACCATCCATGATTCGCACTTCAGTCTCTGGTGTCACATCATTTGATGACCCTACTTTCTTTTCAAGACATTCTATGAGATCAGACTTCTTCCCTGGACGTAGCTGCCCATAGGCAGACAGAGATGGAGGAAATGGGAGGTTTTCATGATTGAAGAAATTGTTCAAGTCACCTTTCCTTGTCTGACATGCAACATACAGACTTGCAAACAGCGAAGATTCACTTTTGAGGAGACTGACTTTGTCCCCTGATTTGTTTGATCGTTTGCCTTGGACATTGAACAGTACCACCTTGTTCCTGGTAATTGTTGCTGTGATTGGCTTAGTATTTGTTCTGAGCCGCTCTTCCACAAATGTTGCATACTGCTCCTGACCCTTTGATGCGAGAGTGGTTAGACACTCGACTGACTGCTCATCCATGATGTCCTTTGTATGGAGTCTGAGAAGGTCCTGCCCTTCCTCCTCAAAGGGGCTCCCCATGTCCTCCATTACACTAACTACCGCCTCAACCTGTCCAGCAAACAACTTCTGGGTTGACCGGGTTTGTTCATGATGGTTTCTTTGCCCAGAACTTTGTTGTTTCCCTACCATGGTCGCTTCAAACTCAGAAATTACTCTGACAAGTTCTGGTCCTGCCACTGCCTCACAGAATCCCTGCGTCTCTTGATGCTGTTGTACACCAACAGCTGAGCAATGGATAGTATTGGTTGGCTGATAGTTGTGTTGGATGTTTGATCTGTGATGTTTGAACCATTGATAAGCATGCTGACCAGTGATAAAAGGGACCGTGGAACAGACTCCACTTGGCTGTTATGGCCAAACGATCCAGAGAATGTTATTTTGTGTGCGAAGATGTCCTGTCGGATCATTTCAGCAATTTGGGTCATCATGACACTCTGCTCGTCTCGATCAGTCTGGTATCCTTCTCGGAGAATAGAGCCAACATCTTCACAAGCCATGAACACATCTCGTCCTTCTTTGTAAGCTTTCATCCTTGGGAGATGCATGAGAATGCGGTCTTTCAGATGCTTACTGTTTACTCGTGCAGTAACATCCACTCCAAGTTGATTTAGCCTGTCAGTGTAGAGCTTCACAAGATCTGCAAGTCTGAACACCTTCACATCCTCATCTTGCCTCTTCTCCTCAATGTAGGAAATCAGCTGAGCCAAAGCAATTCCTTTACATGTCTGGTCATCTGAGGCATCCTGATCCTGTGATACCTTTGCACGTGCTCTATTGTACAGGTTTGTAAGGCAGTTTGCATGATACTTTGCCTCCTGGGCAATAAGGTCTCCTGCACTTAATTTTGCAAGAAGATTTTCATCTTGTAGATCATGTGCGCATTTCCTCACACGAAAATCTAGTTGAAATGTACAGACTTCGCGGAGGTTCTCCTTTGTTTGCTGCTGGGAACAAAAGAAGCATTTGGGACAATTGCTGCCAACTGTTCCACTTGAGGCAGTATCACCACCACTGCTAGTGCTACGTGTGAAAATTTGTTTTGAAGCAGTCCCATCTTCCTCAGACTTGTGCTTTTGTTTTGCGCGTTCCAGTTTGGTATGTGAAAACTTCTGATAACAAGATTTGTGCCACTTTGCATTCTGTTCTTTCAATGTTAATTGAATACCATTCCCATGGTCAAGTCGTGCCAGATTGATTTTGATTGGCATTGAGTCAAGGTTACTAAACTGTGTGATGTTGTCTACTATGGTTTCATAGCCTCTGTCAGTTGGTGATATGAGAGACTCTTTGGTGTCCAGTTGACAAAAAACACAGATAGTCCAATCAGTTGCTTGAACAGATGAAGATGAGGCACTGGCCATTTCTGTGAATATTCAGTACGTCTTGACTATCACTGTGCGCAGATCAAATATATCAAACTTGCTGAAACTGGAAACAAAATATAATTAAGGCCGAGGGTTTATCCTTTTACCACCTTTATCAAATACATCTGTTGCACACATTCCTTTATGGGATACAACTAGGTTCAGTTTCCCTACACCTAGCCCGATCGTTCATCCAGTGTCATTTAAGTCCCGTGCGATCTGTACACCTTCCGGGTAATTCTTAAGCCCCGTTACCCTTGGCTCGGCTCTCCCGCGCTGGCACATCCTGTCAATTCAGGCGCGGCTATCTAACTACATCTACCAACTACAAACTACAGTTTAGTAGCTAGTGGATTTGGGGCTGTTAGATAGCATTTGGGACACTGATCTAGATATACTAGTA
Organism: Paralithodes platypus; assembly: GCA_032716605.1. NCBI lineage: Eukaryota > Metazoa > Arthropoda > Malacostraca > Decapoda > Lithodidae > Paralithodes > Paralithodes platypus. Next base: position 32,802,120 of record CM064533.1, read on the forward strand.
CTTATTAAAGTACTAGTATATCTAGATCAGCTGGCACTGAACCCCATGCTGAGTTACACAGCAGTGATGTCACCAGTGTGCCCTGGTTGTGTGCTGACATTCACTCTATTATATAGATATACATGCTTTTATACATCTTTTGAACCATTTTAGGAGTGAATATAGGAAAATAAATAAAAGTACAAAGTCATAACACTTCATAGTAGTTCAGAAACTGCATCGTTGCTGCCGGTTGCTAAGGAAAATGCTTTGCCTAGCAACCGTTGCTATGCAATACAGAAATCTCGGTGGCTCCTGCTCTGAAATTGTAAAGTAGGTCCTTGTGAACATTTCCGGGAAGTTTCATGCTTGTATCACCTTGTGAGCAATTCTTGCACCCATTTCCTTGACTGTCCCCAGCTCAATCGGTAATCAAGTATTACACCTAAAAATTTGATACTTTTGTTTCTTTGTAAAATATTCCCTCCTAATTTTATTGGCATCACATAATCAGGAACCCTCCCATTGTAAAGTACTATATACTGTGATTTGATAGTGTTAATTGACAGCTTGTTTGCTGAAGTCCACTCAAGGAATGTATTTAATTCAATATTTATATTGTTTAGTATGTTCACAGCACTGTTGTCCTCAATAAGAAAGTTCGTGTAATCGGCATATAACACACATTTAAACTTATTTCTAGAATATACTGTATGAGACATAGTCTATGGTATGAGATCATTAATATAAATAAGAAACAAAATTGGGCATGATATCGATCCCTGAGGAACACCATGGCTAATTTCTTTATAACAGGAATATTCGTTATTATAAAATATTACTTGTTTCCTATTCAGCAAGTAACTGGTCATGAGTTTTAGTGGCAATCCTCGGATACCTATATGCTCCAACTTCTTTATTAATATATAATGATCAAGTGAATCGAAAGCTTTCGACAGATCTAAAAATACACCAACAACATGTTTCCCCTATCTAATGATTTATGTACACGCCCGGCGAATTCAAGCAGGGCTGTGTCTGTAGATTTATTTATTCTAAAACCATGCTGACATTCTGATAGCAAGTTATTGGACTCTAGAAAGTTTCTTAATCTACATGCTATTGTGTATTCAAATATTTTGCTGAAAGCTGGAAGTATTGATACCGGTCTGTATTTACTGGGATCATTTGTATCTCCTGATTTAAATATTGGTATGACTTTCGCTTTTTTTAGTATATCTGGAAATATACCCAGCCGAAAAGATAAGTTAATTATATATGTAAGAGGTGTGACTATGAATTCTGAGGCTTCTTTTAGTAAAATTGGTTTGATGCCATCATATCCAGCAGCATTATCTTTGAGAGACTTAAGATAATTTAATATTTCCTTAGGCTCAACAGGTGATAAGTAAAAAGACAAATTTGGAGACGTTCCCAAAAATTGGTCAAAAGTAGTATGTACATTTACCAGATTGTCTTGAATATTTCTGCCAACATTAATGAAAGCAGTATTGAATTCATCATGTGATGGTGATTCCTTATTTGCTGGAGACTGATTAGTATTACTGTTTGTCCTACCCATAATATTATTTATTGTTTTCCAAGTCGCTTTAATAACTCCTTGACAATCTTTTAGTTTATCTTTGTAGTATATACTCTTTGCGGCTCCTATGACTGAGGTGAGTTTATTACGACATTTAGCGTATACCGGTTTATATGTTATTGGCCATTTTATTGACAGTCTTTGTAGTGTTGACAGTCTTTGTAGTATTTACTCTTTGCGGCTCCTATGACTGAGGTGAGTATATTACGACATTTAGCGTATACCGGTTTATATGTTATTGGCCATTTTATTGACAGTCTTTGTAGTATTGACAGTCTTTGTAGTATTGACAGTCTTTGTAGTATATACTCTTTGCGGCTCCTATGACTGAGGTGAGTTTATTACGACATTTAGCGTATACCGGTTTATATGTTATTGGCCATTTTATTGACAGTCTTTGTAGTATTGACAGTCTTTGTAGTATTGACAGTCTTTGTAGTATTTACTCTTTGCGGCTCCTATGACTGAGGTGAGTATATTACGACATTTAGCGTATACCGGTTTATATGTTATTGGCCATTTTATTGACAGTCTTTGTAGTATTGACAGTCTTTGTAGTATTGACAGTCTTTGTAGTATTTACTCTTTGCGGCTCCTATGACTGAGGTGAGTTTATTACGACATTTAGCGTATACCGGTTTATATGTTATTGGCCATTTTATTGACAGTCTTTGTAGTATTGACAGTCTTTGTAGTATTTACTCTTTGCGGCTCCTATGACTGAGGTGAGTATATTACTACATTTAGCGTATACCGGTTTATATGTTATTGGCCATTTTATTGACAGTCTTTGTAGTATTGACAGTCTTTGTAGTATTGACAGTCTTTGTAGTATTTACTCTTTGCGGCTCCTATGACTGAGGTGAGTATATTACTACATTTAGCGTATACCGGTTTATATGTTATTGGCCATTTTATTAACAGTCTTTGTAGTATTGACAGTCTTTGTAGTATTGACAGTCTTTGTAGTATTGACAGTCTGTGTAGTATTTACTCTTTGCGGCTTCTATGACTGAGGTGAGTTTATTACGACATTTAGCGTATACCGGTTTATATGTTATTGGCCATTTTATTGACAGTCTTTGTAGTATTGACAGTCTTTGTAGTATTGACAGTCTTTGTAGTATTGACAGTCTTTGTAGTATTTACTCTTTGCGGCTCCTATGACTGAGGTGAGTTTATTACGACATTTAGCGTATACCGGTTTATATGTTATTGGCCATTTTATTGACAGTCTTTGCAATCTATGTTTTTCTTTTAGACTATTCTGTATCCCCTTTGTCACATATGGACGCACTTCATGCTTCCTATCACCATTATGTTTTACCAAAGGAAATTATTTTTGAAATATATTCTCATATATTGAATAGAATGTGTTAAATGCTTTATTTGGGAGATAAAATCGTATATACATCACTTCAATACGTATTACGCACTTCTTCAGAAAATGTATCAATATTGATTTTGGTATATATTAGTTTCGTCTGAGAGTAATATTTTTGCTTGATATTTTGATTTTGTGTAAATTGTGGGATAATTGGAAAATGGTCCGTAATATCAGATTGCACGATAACATTTCTTTAATTTGTATTTATTTTAGAACTCCATATATGGTCGATAAGGGTTGCTGAAGTATCGGTTACTCTAGTCGGTCTAGTCGTAACAGGATAGCACGAATATGAATACATTAGTGACAAAAGGTTATTTACGTTATTATTTTCATTGAATTTTAATAAATCCAGATTCCAATCTCCTATCAGACAAAAGGTGTCATACTTCTTGTGAGAAATTGCTTCAAGAAGTAACATCAATTTATCGAGGAAATCATTTATATTTCCTCCTGGTACACTGAGGCTACAACAAATCTTGTCTCTAACATATAATATTCTACCGACACACAATCGAGACATTTTTCCATAGAGCATAGTTCAACAATCTTGTAGGATATAAAATGTGCTATGAATATATAAGGTAACCCCACCCTCTTCCCTATTCCGGATTTGGTTATACATACAGTAATTTGGAAGTTTGAAAAGGTCGGCAATATCATTATTTATTAGTGGCCCCTGAGGGGGGGGGGGGGTGCAGTCAGTTGACATAGGACACCCTAGACCCCGCCGGAGTATGAGAGCTGTGATACAATTTAAGGTTGAAATGTGATATGAAAATTTCTCTGCGAGAATTTGTGCTAGTACAAAGTTTAGTACAAAACAACGGAGTTGTTATAGTAGTTTTAGCTGCGAAAGCAATGTAACATTAGTTCAATGGAGTTCATTAGCAATTGATCTCCACATGTATTTTGGGGTTTATGATGTGCACATATAAACTTATAACTTATTATTTGTCACCACTCGTTGAGTGGGGTGCCTTTTGTAACTACAGATCTGTGTTCAGAATCTTCAGGGTTACCTATTTTTGTCAGGCAGGCTTCTTTGAAGCACGCACCTGCCTGAACCCCCTTTTTCTTGTATATTTCCGGCCTACGCCGTATTAAATACATTTTTCAAAAGTAAGAATACTATGTGGTTGTTTTTATTATCTGCTTTTCTAGAGTTATGATATGATTACGAATGTCCCCCTCCAGTCTTAGATATCAGGCATGTTCGTCAATGATGGAGGGGCCACTAATAAATTATAGGTTTGACTCCTGTAAGGAGATAAAGAAAACCTAATATTTAGTAGTGGCCCCGTAATCATTGACGACTGGGGCCCTCCCGACCGTCCCCTTCCCATTCGTTGATGTATTAAGGATTTTGGTTTACTTGATATGTCAGTGAAGGAGGAATGACGCCTGATTCAGCGTCTGGTCAGAAATCCACACAAGTACATCCACGATATGATGGAAAGCTTATTGGATAGTTATTCTTATTTTCTTTTTGTTTTTATTTTTTACGAAGTTTTTTCGTAGTGAGAACCCAATTCATAATGACTGAAGCCATGAGTGAGGTCGCGTGCGCTCATGATGAAGGCTCCTCAGTTTTTAAATGCTCTGCGCGGTAGATTCAAACTACGGCGGATTAGTGTTTGAAGAGGATGCCTTATGTAATAGGCATGTTCGTCAATGATTACGGGGCCACTACTAAATATTAGGTTTTCTTTATCTCCTTACAGGAGTCAAACCTATAATTTAGTCTGGTTTCACAAAGTCCTATTATTTATTATGGAAAATCTAATTCACTGAGACATTGATCAGTGAAAGTTTGCAAGTTGGCTGGAATACTCCTAATGTTTAGGCTAAGCATTGATATAAACTTACTATTTAAATTAGGTCTCATATTAAAGTTGTCTAACAATACATATTCTGAATGTGGTATTGAAATGTTTCGCCACGATGTCATAAACATATAATCCAGAATATTTCGGTTACAGTGTTCCCCTGCGTTAATAGGTTCAAACATTATGTTCTATCTAGTCTAGCCTAGACTGGTCCTGGTTAGGTCTTGATGGTCTTCGACTGTTCTTGTCAGGTCATGGTCTGGTTTTGGGATGGTATTGTTTAGTCCTCTCATTTTCATTTTGTTTACCGGTTTCTCGTTTAATAATCAGCATATCAGCTAAAACCTTTATTTGCATACAACCACACAGATAGGATATGAATCAGATAGATAAATATATCATATGACTGACAGAAACAATCAAGACTTGCAGAGATATAATCTGATAGGCAGGCGAACAGGCTCACGCAGAATCGCATAGGTGAATAGTGACATAGTATCTATCAAAATAGTAGTGCCTTTGGTTACGTTCCCAACATTTTCTGTTTGTTCTTTGTTTGGAAAACAAATGCAAACAACAGCGAATAACTCTTTGAAACTATAGGTGTACCAAACAAAGCAAACAACATACTATGCTCATTCCTCGGGGATGTACAGTACCACAATGCACTTCAACATGCTCCAGACGGTACAGTCACCGTACAGTACGGTTTAAAAGTCTACCCACGTAAATTGAAGTATGAATCATAGTGAGCTCTTTCACAGCTATTTCACTGAGCTGAATGAAGACACAAGGTGCGTGACGCATATAAAGGGCCAAGCTGATATTATGACACTTATGCTGCGGTTCAATAAGACTGAATCTTCTTTATAAACTCCTCCATTTAATTTCTTCCCACCTGTATATACTTATACGCAATACAATTTTACGTCTGCACTTGGGTTAGTTCAAGTATACTACAAGTTAGCTCAAGATAGGCAACTTCCTCGGTATTTAAATTTCTTTTCAAAACCTTTCCCCTCCAACTTCGCACTTCATCATGTCCGAGAGCAACGTTCTGCACGTCATTCAAAGGACTGAATAGTGCTAGGCTCCGTTACGAAACATGTACGTTTCGTTACGAAAGCAAATCAGGCTTGGCCAATTGCGGTGAGGGGGAACATAAAAAAAATGATAATGACCGAATGGTGCGTTTTGATACAATCCTACCAAGGCTGGGATGTGGGTCTAATGTCCTTAGCACGTACAATGTATAGCTATAGCCCAGTGAAGGATTCCAAAGCTGGAATCAAGGCTAAGGGTCATGGATCGAATATGACACTACCGTTAATGTATGTTGGTGGTTTCTTATCATTAACCCGCTTACCTTGTCGGTCAGAAAGGTGGAGCATGTGTGTGTGTGTGTAATGGTGTTAGGATGATTTGTGGCTTCATGTTATTACACCTCTAAGGCAGAGGGTGCATGCGGTGGATATTACACGAGAGAGAATAAGTTACATGGAGATACAAGGAATAGTTAGTATCCTAAAGACCTTGCAGTCCATTCTATGGAGATACTCTAGGTTGAGAGAGGAGAGAACACGAGAGAATAGTAGTATTTTTTGTTTGTTTCCTATGTCAATGAAGGAGATAACACGCAGGTTGCCTGTAACGAGTGTCTCCCCCAAAGCCAAAAGTTTGACAGCCAAATTCAAGAGACGTTGGGGTCCAAATGCCTGGACACACTAAGTAGCAATTTATGTCAAAGAATGAAGGATAGGTTGATTGAGGGAGAGAGTTCCACAGGTTACTTATTGAGTAGAAGAAAGACAGAAACTTTGCTAATTCTTAGGTTGGACAGCTAAACAGAATAGGAGTGGGACTGTTGAAAAGCGGGTGCATCGCACTCACTGCAAGGGAGGGGGTATACATTGAGAGAGCTATGAAGAACGCTGATTGTTTTAATAGCGATAGAAGAGTGAAAGAGATGCAATAGTGCAGCGTGTATAAAGAGATTGTAGGGAACTAGTAGGAGGAAGCGAGATGATGAGGCGAAATGCTTTTGACTGTACTTTTTCGAGAAGTGCTGTATGGGTAGAACCTCCCAACACATGCGAGCAATACTTTATACATGGGCACACTGTGCCCCAATACAGAGCAAGAAGCTGTGCAAGGGGTGAACAACCCATGGAGCCGGTTGAGCACACCTAACTTTTGGGAAGCTGTTTCAGCAAGAGTGGTAATATGATCTTTCCAAGAGAGGTCATATGAAAAAGATACATCTAGAATTTTGAAAGAAGATAAAGGGTTGATATGTGTATTGTTGAAGAGTAATTGATAGTCTTGTGGAAGGTTGTGATGGGTAGACAGAGGGAGAAATTGGGTTTTGGAGGCATTGAAAATAAAAAAACATTCTCTGCCCCAAAAAATAATAATTGATAGATCAGAAGATAGGCTTGCCATGGCCCTGTCACGTGACCTGACATTCGAACCCACTCATTCCAGGTATATTTGGGATATTTGGGCACCGTAGCCACTCGGCCATGAGTGGATATATGGGATGCAACCTTAGTTCTTATTTGAAGAACCAGGTTATAGTCTCGTGGAGGACTATGCCTTTGTACACGTACACGTGGCAAGTTTTTTAGACTTCAAACATGACAATTTTACAAATTCCCCCCTGCCAACTCGGCTAAGTGATACAATATTTATCGTCCTGGTACTATTATGGAACCTCTCTGAATGACAAATATATAATGTCGGGCAGGTTGGCAGAGAGGTATCTTGACCAGCCCATACATCCGCTCATGGCCGAGTGGTTATGGTGACCAACTCTCCCAAATTTACCTGGAGTTAGTGGGTTCGATACCTGGTCAGAATACCTCTCTCCCAACCTGTCCGATCATCATTAGATACCTGTCACGTGAGTTTTAGAGTGATTTCATGCTGGGTTGATTATGAAAAACTAATTGAATAGTGTAAGGTAGATTCATTAGCATATAAGTGGATAGGACTAAAGGTACAGTTGAGGAGATCTTTGATGAATATTAGAAAGAGAACTGGAGACAGGATAGAACCCTGAGGAGCACTGGAGTTGATAGATTACAAAGGATTACAAAGGATTACAAAGGATTACAAAGGAAATCAAGCAACAACAGTTCTAGTGACCCTTCTTGTCCTCCAAAACACTGAGGATCAAGTGTCCAAACAGTGATTTAGAGTGGGTAAGGGAACATTGGAAAGGGAACTACTGCCCTAGAACTAATGTCCGTGGTAGGATTAGGAAGTTAGTAGGGGACAGATGGGTTAGTAACTGAGGAGAGGATAAAATAAAGTTATTCATTTACAAACGCAGTCAGTCGCGGGTTTCATGCGAGATATTTGTCTAGGCGAAGTTTAAATGAATCAACGGTGCTGCAGTCTATAACATCTCGGGGAAGCCCATTCCATAAGTTGACAACTCGATTGAAGAAGACATTTTTAGCTTCGTGTGAGTTAAAAGATTTACCAATAATTTTGCACCCGTTTCCCCGCGTGTAGTTAGATTGGTCGATAGTGAAGTACTTACTACAGTTCATATTGTCGATGCCTTTGATGATTTTGAACACTTGAATTAAGTCGCCTCTTAATCTGCGCTGGGTTAAAGGAAATAGATTTAATTCTCTAAGACGCTCCTCGTATGGTTTGTTCTTTAGGCTAGGTATCATTTTGGTAACTCTACGTTGAACTCGTTCTAGCTTGTCTATATCTTTTTGGTAATGAGGGCACCAGGATTGAACGCAGTATTCCAGAAGAGGGAATTCCAAGGAATTGTAAAGGGTTAGGATAATGTCTTTGGATTTATGCTCAAATGACCTGCCTATAAAGCCAATTATTTTGTTTGCCTTCTTAACAACTTCTGAACATTGTTGACTCGGTTTTAGGTTACTCGATATTGTTACTCCCAGATCGGTTTCTCTGTTTACATTCTTAAGCTGAGTGCCATTCATCAAATAGTTTGCTTTCTCATTTTGGTATCCGATATATCCGAATTAGATTGAGGAAGTGAGCGATGGTCGTCCACAGCTATGGAGCGGTCAGAAAGGAAATTAGAAACAAAGGCACAGACAAAGGGACAGAAACTGAAGGAAGGTAGTTTGGAAATAAGATATTTGTGCCAGACTCTATTGAAGGTTTTCGATATGTCTAGCGCAATAGAAACAGTCTCACCAAAATCCCATAAGGAGGATGACCAAGAGTTAGTAATATAAGAAAGAATAACCCCAGTAAAGCGGCCCTTAATGAAACCATACCTGAGATCTGAAAGCACATTAGGGAAAAATAAATGCTCTGAAAATTTTGAATTAAGAATAGTTTTAAAAACTTAAGATATGCAAGAAATGAGAGCAATTGGACGATAGTTGGAGGGTTCAGGGCGATCACCCTTCTTTGGGACAGGTTGAATGAGAGCAAACTTCCAGCAAGAAGGAAAGACATTAGAGGAAAGATGGAGACAAAAGAATTTGCCTAGGCAGGTACAGAAACAGTTTTTGAGTACAACAAGAGGAACACCATAAGGTCTGTTCGCCTTCGTAATATTAAGCACAGAGAGGGCAGAAAGTATATCCTTAGAAGAGATTATGATATTGGGCATAAGTAAGTGAGAGGGTGTTGGAGAGGGAGGAGTAGCACCAGAATCATCCAAGGTGGAGTTTTTAGCAAAGTTTTAGCGAAAAGTTCAGCTTTGTCAAAGGAAGAGGTGACGGTAGTACCGTCAGAGTGGATAATAGGAGGGAAAGAGGAAGAAGTGAAATTGTTGGAGAGGTTTTTGGCAATATGCCAAAAAGCTTGGGAAGAGCTAGAGTTGGAAAGAAAGTATAATAGTAGAAGTAACAATGGAAGAGCTAGTGGAAGACAACTTATGATGAAATATACATTGTGAAATGAAGGTCTAGAAAACTGATGGCGAAATAAGGGATCTAGCCTCCAACACTAGAGCCATCACTCCCAATACAGTGACTGTGGGCACTCAGTTACCGTGACCATGAATACTAATATCAGCTTGATGGTAGAATGACAGTGTGGCATACGAACCGGATGGTGTTCCTCCTGCTGTACTAATAAAACTGTTCTTCTGTGCTGACTCCCTGCCTAGGCAAACTCTTACCTAGAATGACAGTGTGAGCTAGCGTGATGGTAGAATGACAGTGTGAGTGAGATGGAACAATGACAGTATGAGCATGATGTGGGGATGAGCATGATGAGCATGATAGGGGAGGTGTGGTGGAGTGGTCTTGCCACTGGCTTGGTAATCCAAAGGTCCCGGGTTCAAATCCCGATGTATCAATGGGAAGATATTATTGGGATGGAATTTGTGCTGTACCTGGTATCAGTGCATTACCACAAGCCCACCGAAACGTCAATAAAATACCCTCATTGTTCCCTGATTAAATAGCACTGTATGAATATTCCCATATTCAAAATATGCTATAGGGGTGCAATGCCTGGTGAGTTATCTGCTCAACAGGTGGCGTTGTGTGTGTGTAAGTGTGAGAGTCCGAGATGTAGGGTTTGAGACAGTGAAGCACGGGAATGAGGTGGCTTCAGAGATGGGGTCGTTTCGGGCCATGAGTGAGCACCGTGCCTCATGTGAAGGCAAGATGGCAGGTCCTCGTTGTACTCTACGTGCTTCACATGTCTCACTCCCTAGACTGGAACAAGACCTCACGGGCTTCACTGTTCATTGTAAAGCAGTGAATGTTAAGGCTCTCAGCCTATGCCCGAGAGGAAGTAAGTTGGAATATAGAAAAAAAAAAAAAAAAAAAAAAAAATGATGGTAGAATGTCAGTGTGAGCGTGATGGTAGAATGAGTGTGAGTGTGATGGTAGGATGACAGTGTGAACGTGATGGTAGAATGAGTGTGAGTGTGATGGTAGGATGACAGTGTGAGCGTGATGGTAGACTGGCAGTGTGAGCGTGATGGTAGAATAACAGTGCGAGCGTGATTGTAGACTGGCAGTGTGAGCGTGATGGTAGAATAACAGTGTGAGCGTGATGGTAGACTGGCAGTGTGAGCGTGTTGGTAGAATAACAGTGCGAGCGTGATGGTAGAATGGCAGTGTGAGCGTGATGGTAGAATAACAGTGTGAACATGATGGTAGACTGGCAGTGTGAGCGTGATGGTAGATAAACAGTGTGAGCGTGATGGTAGACTGGAAGTGTGAGCGTGATGGTAGACTGGCAGTGTGAGCGTGATGGTAGGATGACAGTGTGAGTGTGATGGTAGACTGGCAGTGTGAGCGTGATGGTAGACTGGCAGTGTGAGCGTGATGGTAGACTGGCAGTGTGAGTGTGATGGTAGACTGGCAGTGTGAGTGTGATGGTAGACTGGCAGTGTGAGCGTGATGGTAGAATAACAGTGCGAGCGTGATGGTAGACTGGCAGTGTGAGCGTGATGGTAGACTGGCAGTGTGAGCGTGATGGTAGACTGGCAGTATGAGTGTGATGGTAGACTGGCAGTGTGAGTGTGATGGTAGACTGGCAGTGTGAGCGTGATGGTAGAATAACAGTGTGAGCGTGATGGTAGACTGGCAGTGTGAGCGTGTTGGTAGAATAACTGTGAGCGTGATGGTAGACTGGCAGTGTGAGGGTGATGGTAGACTGGCAGTGTGAGCGTGATGGTAGAATAACAGTGCCAGCGTGATGGTAGAATAACAGTGTGAGCGTGATGGTAGTCTGGCAGTGTGAGCATGTTGGTAGAATAACAGTGTGAGCGTGATGGTAGACTGGCAGTGAGAGTGTGATGGTAGACTGGCAGTGTGAGCGTGATGGTAGAATAACAGTGTGAGCGTGATGGTAGACTGGCAGTGTGAGGGTGTTGGTAGAATAACAGTGTGAGCGTGATGGTAGACTGGCAGTGTGAGTGTGATGGTAGACTGGCAGTGTGAGCGTGATGGTAGAATAACAGTGTGAGTGTAATGGTAGACTGGCAGTGTGAGCGTGTTGGTAGAATAACAGTGTGAGCGTGGTGGTAGACTGGCAGTGTGAGCGTGATGGTAGACTGGCAGTGTGAGCGTGATGGTAGAATAACAGTGCGAGCGTGATGGTAGACTGGCAGTGTGAGCGTGATGGTAGAATAACAGTGTGAGCGTGATGGTAGACTGGCAGTGTGAGTGTGATGGTAGACTGGCAGTGTGAGCGTGATGGTAGAATAACAGTGTGAGCGTGATGGTAGAATAACAGTGTGAGTGTGATGGTAGACTGGCAGTGTGAGTGTGATGGTAGACTGGCAGTGTGAGCGTGATGGTAGAATAACAGTGTGAGCGTGATGGTAGACTGGCAGTGTGAGCGTGTTTGGTAGAATAACAGTGTGAGCGTGATGGTAGACTGGCAGTGTGAGCGTGATGGTAGACTGGCAGTGTGAGCGTGATGGTAGACTGGCAGTGTGAGCATGATGGTAGACTGGCAGTGTGAGCGTGATGGTAGACTGGCAGTGTGAGCGTGTTGGTAGACTGGCAGTGTGAGCGTGTTGGTAGAATAACAGTGCGAGCGTGATGGTAGACTGGCAGTGTGAGCGTGATGGTAGACTGGCAGTGTGAGCGTGATGGTAGACTGGCAGTGTGAGCGTGTTGATAGAATAACAGTGCGAGCGTGATGGTAGACTGGCAGTGTGAGCGTGATGGTAGAATAACAGTGTGAGAGTGATGGTAGACTGGCAGTGTGAGCGTGTTGGTAGAATAACAGTGCGAGCGTGATGGTAGACTGGCAGTGTGAGCGTGTTGGTAGAATAACAGTGCGTGATGGTAGACTGGCAGTGTGAGCGTGTTGGTAGAATAACAGTGCGAGCGTGATGGTAGACTGGCAGTGTGAGCGTGATGGTAGACTGGCAGTGTGAGCGTGTTGATAGAATAACAGTGCGAGCGTGATGGTAGACTGGCAGTGTGAGCGTGATGGTAGAATAACAGTGCGAGCGTGATGGTAGACTGACAGTGTGAGCGTGTTGGTAGAATAACAGTGCGAGCGTGATGGTAGACTGGCAGTGTGAGCGTGATGGTAGAATGAATGTGTGAGCGTGATGGTAGACTGGCAGTGTGAGCGTGATGGTAGACTGGCAGTGTGAGCGTGTTGGTAGAATAACAGTGCGAGCGTGATGGTAGACTGGCAGTGTGAGCGTGATGGTAGAATGAAAGTGTGAGCGTGATGGTAGACTGGCAGTGTGAGCGTGATGGTAGAATAACAGTGTGAGCGTGATGGTAGACTGGCAGTGTGAGTGTGATGGTAGACTGGCAGTGTGAGTGTGATGGTAGACTGGCAGTGTGAGCGTGATGGTACGCAGTGTGAGCGTGATGGTAGACTGGCAGTGTGAGTGTGATGGTAGACTGGCAGTGTGAGCGTGATGGTAGACTGGCAGTGTGAGCGTGATGGTAGACTGGCAGTGTGAGCGTGATGGTAGACTGGCAGTGTGAGCGTGATGGTAGACTGGCAGTGTGAGCGTGATGGTAGACTGGCAGTGTGAGTGATGGTAGACTGGCAGTGTGAGCGTGATGGTAGACTGGCAGTGTGAGCGTGATGGTAGAATAACAGTGCGAGCGTGATGGTAGACTGGCAGTGTGAGCGTGATGGTAGACTGGCAGTGTGAGCGTGATGGTAGACTGGCAGTGTGAGCGTGATGGTAGACTGGCAGTGTGAGCGTGATGGTAGACTGGCAGTGTGAGTGTGATGGTAGACTGGCAGTGTGAGCGTGATGGTAGACTGGCAGTGTGAGCGTGATGGTAGAATAACAGTGCGAGCGTGATGGTAGACTGGCAGTGTGAGCGTGATGGTAGACTGGCAGTGTGAGCGTGATGGTAGACTGGCAGTGTGAGTGTGATGGTAGACTGGCAGTGTGAGCGTGATGGTAGACTGGCAGTGTGAGCGTGATGGTAGAATAACAGTGCGAGCGTGATGGTAGACTGGCAGTGTGAGCGTGATAGTAGAATGAAAGTGTGAGCGTAATGGTAAAATAATACTAATAAAAATACTAATAATACTAATAATACTAATAACAATAATAGTTCTTAAAGCTAGCGCATGCTAAGCCTGCTAAGGATAGCCCAATAAGGCCGATTAGGCCTATTTTCATTGGGGTCCTGTACTACTACCCCATCCCCGCGCTCATGAGGGACGGTAACAACTCAGTGCTTGTGAAAAACCTTTAATGCGCCGAGCGTGGGCGCGATCCTGGGCCTTCTGGGTGGCAGACCAAGACACTAGTCACTACACCAGCGAGCCGCTAGAATGACAGTGTGAGCGTGATGATAGAATGAGAGTGATGGTAGAATGAGAGTGATGGTAAAGTGATAGTGTAATACTGATAGTAGAATGACAGTATTAGTGATGGTAGAGTGACAGGTAATAGTGATTGTAGAATGAGAGTGTGAAAGCGATGGTAGATTAATGTTATGTGTGATGGTAAGTTAAACTTAAGCAAAAGAAAATTATTATCTATTGTAATAACTCGTCAGAAACGCACAATAGGTTCACCGTAATGCCTTTCCTCCTTTACACTAATTCACACTTCTTCATTATCACAGACCACCTCAAAAACTAACTCCCATGACAAGGGTGAGGGCTGATCCTATCCAGAGTGAGGTTTTACATCCTCTACCCAACCTTCTTCTATTTGACACTTTCCCTGTACTACTTTTCCTTCTAGGTTCTGGCAAGATCGCCCAATGCACTGCTAGGAGGACTGTGGGAGGTGGTGGTATTGGCCCTGGGGCGAATTCTGTTTTTGTTTTCAGTTTAGGCAAACCGGCCACGCGGCACCACTGTACACTCAGAAGTTTGGCAGAACCGCCCCACCGCTCGGCCCAACCGCCTTTATAATACAGCCTTCAAACCTTTCTTAGTATGTCGCCTCGTAGCTCAGTTGGTAGAGGTTCGACCTAATAACCAGGAAAACCAGTGTTCGATCCCACTCGGATCTAGTGTATTTTATATTTTTATTTTGTTATTTTAGTTACATAAAATTAGATTATATTAGGTTAGATTAGGTTAGGTTAGGTTAGGATCTAGTATATTATATATTTATATTTTGTTATTTTAGTTATATAAAATTAGATTATATTAGGTTAGGTTAGGTTAGGTTAGGTTAGGTTAATCTAATATAATATGATTATGGTGGGGCAGTGTTGCCAAACTTTTGAGTGTACAGTGGTGCCACGTGTCCGGTTTGCCTAAACTAACGACCCAAAAAAAAATTGTGTCCGGTTTGCCTAAACTAACGACCAAAAAAAAAATCGTGTCCGGTTTGCCTAAACTAACGACCATAAAAAAAATCGTGTCCGGTTTGCCTAAACTAAAGACCAAAAAAAAAATTGTGTCCGGTTTGCCTAAACTAACGACCAAAAAAAAAATTGCGGCCCGGGGTTGCAAGCCCGTGGGCTGATGATACCCTCCCCTGCTGCCCTCTCAGAGACAGATCTCATCACACCATGGCCGAGTACCGGGAGCGGCTCCTGCCTACAGGAATCGGAACTGTTCGGCCAGACAGTCTGGGGAACAACAACAACAACAACAACTCCCATGACAAAGTTTATTTCCTTATATAAACTAACATAATTGTCTTCACTTATACCATCCTCTCACATAGTTACTCGATAAGTACAGCATAACATACCACTCTACATTATTCCTATACTGTACATCCACAGCATCAAGACCTTCCTGACATAATTCAACAATCCCTGCAAAGAGCACCCCGCTCATATTTCATCACCATTTATCCTATAACTGCATCCCCTTAATCCTCACCATGACTTAGAGCCACCAACATACTCCATCATCATCATCAACACCACTCACTCAACCCATTATCTTCACCACCTCTATCACCACCAACACCCGTCATCACCACCATCATCGTCACCATCACTCACCACTAACTGCCCATTCTTTACCTGCCACTTTTTAACGTTTTTAGGTGTCATTCAATTCCATTATATTATACACAGGTACATTACTAGGGCTCAGAAGAAAAAAAACACACACACGGCTACCACATCTTAATTCTGTAACAAATCATGGTTAATCTTTGTAAGGCTCTATTTTCCGTATTCATAATAATTTCAATATTGCAGCGGGTAATATATCTGACAGTTTTGTTTTTTATATCTGTTACTTAACTTTGAAAGCAAATTGGAGTCGAGGGAATTTTGAATCCTTTAATCTGTAGAGGTCACTCATGTGCTAAGAAATCGCTTGATTGTGCTTAGATTCGAACAATAGCGAACACAAAACTTACGCTATTGGGAATAAGAATAGTAAAAAGTACAATAAATACCATTGAAATATTCCAAAAACTTAAAAGGCTAAAAATGAATGAACAAAAAACTAGACAAACCGCACTTGTAGGAAAAGGCATGACACTTGAAATCAATGGTAAAGATATCCAAGAAAACTCATCACATAAATGCTTAGGAAAAATCATTCAGGCAAATGGAAAACAAAAACATGATATTGAAGACAGAATAAACAAGACAAAAGTAGCAGAAAATGAGTGCATATTATATATATATATATTAAATAAAAGAGATGAAGAAAAATATCATACAAGTGGGACTAGAGCTCCAAGACACTTGTGTATCGCCGTTGACACTGTTTGGAGCCGAAAATTTGGAGAAAAAAATTATGAAAACGAGAAAACTATAATAACATCCAAACACAGTATTTAACTAAACTGTTAAAAGTTCCTAGAACGACCCAAAAATGTGCTGTCCTCCATGAAATTAAGGAAATAAAAAATGAACATAAAATATACCAAAGAAAGAATGATGGAATATTACATTTATTTGAACAACCACGACAATGAAGCAATAGAGGTAAACATGAAAACATACAGTGAAGACAATGAAATAAAATACACAACAGAAAATAAAACTCTTAAAGAAAAATACAGTATAACTGAAAATCTGGAAAAAACGAGTGAAATCGAAGCTAAACAAGTGGTAAAAGATAAAGTGCAAACAAAAATGTATGGAAGAGATACTAGAAGATATGAGAATTGGAAGTAAAATGTATGGAAGAGATACTAGAAGATATGAGAATTGGAAGTAAAATTAGAGAAGCAGTTGAACAAGAAATATCAGGTAACTATATTAGGGACTTAAGATTTGAAATGTTATAGAACTATTTGTATAACAAGGACAAGAATGATAGAAGTGAAAGAAAACTTCAAAAACAAATATGAACCTAACATATTGTGTGACACATGTCAAAAGGAAAAGGAAAATCAAATGCACCTGTACACCTGCGAATCATATGAAGACCTATACAAAGATCTGAGAGGCAGCGGAAATTTAAAGGAAATATTTGAACAAAATGACTTGAAAAGGAAGGATACTATCGCTAATTTGAGAAAAGAAACACATAAGTAAGAAGAAAGAAGGTAAATACAAAAAATTAAACCGCCATTGTTTAAAGAACGAACTCCAGGATAGGAGAGTGTGCCAATAACAACAACAAGCCCGGTTTGTATGGTACTGTACAACAAGGGATTGTAAAGGTTTATTAGATAATATAGTCATAGCATTGTATTACCATTGTGTATTAAAGGGGCATGGTTCACTTTTTGGTCGATTGTTTTTATCAACTCTGCGAAGCAGAGTGGTATCGAGCACACAAATCCCGCCGGTATACTGTGCACCATCAGTCAGCTTGTCTGTCGTGTTCCGTCCGGCAACTCCTCCTAGACCGTTCGATGGATTTTCACCAAATTTCACAAGTCTATTCATTTGGTCAATGCGAAGGTCAGTCAAAAAGAAATTTTAATTTTAATTTAAAGGTTAAGGTCCAAGGTCAAGGTTGAAAATAAGGTCAATATTTCATGTGTCTTAGTTTTTACTCAAATGTCTTCATTTTCACTATACAATTTACTGGTAACCTCGATATCTTATTGACCAAATTTTAGACAAAATATTCTGAAAGGTAAGGGCAAAGGGCAAAATATTTGTGTTACTAGTATTTCTTATATTAACTGTTAGATTCTCACTAGACTTACCATGCATATTCGGAATACTTAGGACAAGGTCATACAAGAAACTATACAATTCCAAATGAAAGGTCAAGGTCAAATAAAAGGTCAATATGCTAATTTCATTACTTTTCATGCAAACTTCACAAAATTTGGCGATATAGTTGCACTTTAAATGAAAAGGAAAACAATGAATTTTGAGATACATATCAAGAAGGTCAAAGCTCAAGGTCAACTATTATATAAAAATATATGAAACTAACTGATGGGTATTAATGAAATTAGTCATGCTTATTTGATTTTCCTGGGCAATGTCAAAGAATTTTTTTGTTTTGCTCTTACATAAAGGTCAAGGTGAAAGGTCAACTTATACTATTTATCAACTCTGCGAAGCAGAGTGCTATCCCGCTCACAGATCCTGCCCGTATACTGTGCACCATCAGTCAGCTTGTCTGTCATCGTCCGTCGTCGTCGTCGTCCATCGTCGCCCGTCCGGAAACTCCTCCTAGATCGTTTGATGGATTTTCACCAAATTTCACAGGTATATTCATTTGGTCAATGCGAAGGTCAGTCAAAAAGACATTTTCATTTTAACTTAAAGGTTAAGGTCAAAGATCAAGGTTGAAAATAATGTCAATATTTCATGTGTCTTAGTTTTTACTCAAATATCTTCATTTTCATTATACAAGTTACTGGTAACCTCGATATCTTATTGACCAAATTTTAGAAAAAATATTCTGAATGGAAAGGTCAAAGGTCAAATTATTTTTGTTACTAGTATTTCTTATATTAACTGTTAGATTCTCACTAGACGTACCATGTATATTAGGAATACTTAGGACAAGGTCATACAAGAAACTATACAATTCCATATGAAAGGTCAAGTTAACAGGTCAACGTCAAATAAAAGGTCAATATGCTAATTTAATTACTTTTCATGCAAACTTCACAAAATTTGGCGATATAGTTGCACTTTAAATGAAAAGGAAAATAATGAATTTTGAGACATCAAGAAGGTCAAAGGTCAAGGTCAACTATGATATACAAATATATGAAACTAACTGATGGGTTTTACTGAAATTAGTCATGCTTATTTGATTTTCCTGGGCAATTTCAATGATTTTGTTTGTTTTGCTCTTCCATAAAAGTCAAGGTCAAAGGTCAAGGTAAAACGTCAACTTATACTACTTATTTGTATTATGTATTAAAACATCTTCATTTTCACTATACAAGTTACTGGTAACCTTGATATTGTATTGCACAAATGTTAGATAAATATTCTAAAGGGTAGGGTCAAAGTTCAAGGTCAAAGGTCAAAATAGGGTTTTTACTAGTATTTCTTATACTAACTGTTAGATTCTCACTAGGCTTACCATGTATATTCGGAATACCTAGGCCAAGGTCATACAATACACTATTCAATTTCATATGAAAAGTCAATTTCACAGTTCAAGGTGAAATAAAAGGTCAATATGCTAATTTCTGTACTTTTCATGCAAACTTCACAAGATTTGGTGAGATGGTTGCACTTTAAGTGAAAAGGAAAATAATAAATGTTGAGACATATAAAGATCAAGATAAAGGTCAAAGGTCAAGGTCAACTATTCTATTAATATATATGAAACTAACTGATGGGTTTTATTAAAATTAGGCATGCTTATTTGATTTTCATGGGCAATGTCAATGCAAACAAAAATTTACTCTTACATAAAGGTAAAGGTCACAGGTCAATGTTATAGGTCAACTTTTATTATTTATTAAAAAAGATTACTCAAATCTTAGAAAACTGGCTGTGTTATGGCTCATTACTTAAATATCATATGTATCAAATTTCACATAAATATTGTAATAGATAAGGTCAGAGGTCAAGGTCAAAACAAGATTATTTGTCATTTTCCCTAAACTATTCCTTGACTGTTTAATGTATTGTCAACAAATTATACAGGCAAATTCAGTTGGTCAATGCGACGACCATCCAAATATAAGTATTTTATTTTTAGTCAAAGGTCAAAGGTCAAGGTCACAGTATATGATCACTATTTGTAATCAATAAGTTTTTATACAAATTACACCATATTCATAATGCTAGTTAATACGATCATTGCTGTTAAGCTAACTAAATCCTTAATAAGAAATTCTAAGGTCGAAGGTCAAGGACAAAGGTCATGGTTAAGGGAACCGACCGGTTATTTAGGCTTAAAAAGTTCGAAATCCTGAAAATACCATTAGGTGTTTACTCAACTAGAGTCAACATCCCTTCATAAGCCAGTGAAATGTTATTAGTGAAAACCCATTGAAAATAGTTTTGTTTTCCAAACTTTTCCTTTATTTCTAAAATCGTTATATAGCTAACTTTGAAATTGGCATGCTCAGTAACTACTGGTCGTACGAAGATCATATATATATACATGGAAAGAGCGTAAAATACTCTACAACCTCCCATACGCTTTATCTTCTACTCTGCCGTGTTCCTGCGTAACATATTGTAAACAAAAACAAAACATTAAACATTTTCACCTAATTACCTTAGACTTTCACATGTTTTTCTCAAAACTGTTCTGTCGCACTTTGGGATCTTATAATAAATGTATTATTAGACCTATAGGAATGGTGTATATACCATTGGAAAGGGAATTAAAAACACTACATTATCTACAAAGCTAATTTACTCTAGCCAACTTTGTTTGTTTCCAGCATGTTGTCACAGTCGTAAAATTACAGACACACCATTTTGTGAGTTGTTTGATCACATACAGCAGGTGCTATAGGGATTTCTGTAGGAGTTATATGCATCTTAGTAGTGCTATAGTTTTCAACCTTTTTTTACCTAAATTGAAAGAAGAAAAGCAGGGTCGAAATATGATTTTTACTAGTTTTTCTTATTTAATGTAAGATTCTCATTAGGCATATCATGCATATTCGGAATGCCTAGAGCAAGGTCATACATGAATAAAAACAATTCCATTTGACAGGTCAAGGTCACACGTCAACGACAAATATAAGGTCAATATGCTAATTTATCTACTATTCATGTAAACTTCACACAATTCGTTGAGACAGTTGTGCTTTAAGGGAAAATTAAAATGGTAATTCCTTTAATACCTCTGAAACTAAGTGATGATCTTTAATGGAATTTGACACATTTATTTGATTTTCTAGGGTTACATCAAAGCAAACAAAAATATAACCCTACATAAAGGTCACAGGCCCAGGTCATAAGTTAACCTAAATCATAAAAAAATACTAAATTTTCGATAAACTGACGACTGTTAGTTGCATTTTACTTATATAACATATATTTCAATCATATATATATATATATATATATATATATATATGTATATATATATATATATATACATATATATATATATATATATATATATATACAGTATATATATATATATATATATATATATAATTATATATATATATATATATATATATATATAGGTCAAGGTCAAAGAACAAAAGAAGAGTGTTAATAATTTTCTTTAAACTCTTCCTAGACTGTTTAACCCTTTGCGTACTGGTGACGTCTTTTTATCGTATTCTAACTATATTTTTTTGTGGAGCTTATGAAGGATCTGTGGTAGTAAAAAGGGTTAAGATAGTTGAAGGCCTTCTAATTTTATGGAGGCCCTTCATAAACTAAATAAAATCGTCTTAATATCCAGTACGAAATTAAACCGACCGGGTGGATGGGACTCGTTAGCCTTGGTCGGCAACTCATCTAGGGGAGCCAACCTTATACAAATCCGGGTGGATGGGACTCGTCAGCCTTGGTTGGCAACCTGTCTAGGGGAGTAAACCTGATACAAATCCGTACTGTTTACCTAAGGGTAAGGTAGGTTAGTGGATGGATTAGCCGAACACCACTGTAGAAAAATAGTGCTAACAAGATAGACAGAGGGCCTCAGAGTTGGACGGATCCTAAATTGAGTGGTCAATCCTGTAAGTCCTTCACTAAACTGGCTCGGGTTGTCCCTCTCACAGGGAATAGGTCCGCTTGGGGGCATTCTGTGTATGGCCACCCTCGTAAAGGGAGTAAGGTGTCCGGCAATAGATAGATAGATAGGTAGAACTGTACTGAACGGGTTACGTATCGTCACCAAATTTTGTGGCAAATTCGGTTGGTCAATGCAACGATTGTCCAAATTTTGTGTTTTTGTTATCCAAAGGTTAAGGTGAATGGTGAAGTCCACAGATTATGGTCAGTGGTCACTATTTCTTTCTTATATATATTTTAAATTTGAATTACACCATATTCAAAATGCTACAAAATAGTGTTACGCTGACCTTATTATAGATAAATATTCCAATGGTTAAGATTCAATGTGATCATAAATGTAATTATATATATATACTCCCAGGCGGACATGAACCACCAACAGTCAGGAGAAGTGTCCATGCTTTAATTCACTGCACACAAGTATCCTCTAACACGCCGTGGTATAGTGGATTATAGTATGGGCACTTGTTCTGATGTCGGTGGTTCAAGTCCGGCTGTGAGTATAAAAACATTTAGTAGCTTATGTGTATTTGCGATATTTATATATATATATATATATATATATATATATATACTGTATATAACCCGATTTTAGCTAAGAGATTCAATACTACTTGCAGAATTATAGGTCGCAGAGTTGCGTATGCAGTTTTTATTTTTTATTTTTTTTGGGGGGTAATGCGAAAACTGCATACCTTCTTTATTTATCAACTCTGCGAAGCAGAGTGGTGTCGTGCACACAGATCCCGCCCCTATACTGTGCACCATCAGTCAGCTTGTCTGTCGTCGTCGTCCGTCGTCGTCGTTGTCCGTCGTCCGTCGTCGTCGTCAGTCCGGAAACTCCGCCTAGACCATTCGATGGATTTTCACCAAATGTCACAGGTATATTCATTTGGTAATGCAAAGTTCAGTCGAAAAGAAATTTTCAGTTTAACCTAAAGGTTAAGGTCAAAGGTCAAGGTTGAAAATATGGTCAATATTTCATGTGTCTTGGTTTTTACTCAAATGTCTTCATTTTCACTATACACGTTACTGATAACCTCGATATATTATTGACCAAATTTTAGATAAATATTCTGAAGGGTGAGGTCAAAGGTCAAAATATTTGTGTTACTAGTGTCTTCGTGGTGCAATGCATAGAGTGCTTATTTTCGGTGTGAGTGTCCTGGGTTCGAATCCCCGGACTGCCACATGTGATTGTCAATTTCATTAATCGATTTTAGAAGTAGAGTTGGTTGGTGGAGAGTACATAATAATTAACTGTTAGATTCTCACTAGACTTACCATGTATATTCGGAATACTTAGGACAAGGTCATACACAAATTTATACAATTCCATATGAAAGATCAAGTTCACAGGTCAAGGTCAAATAAAAGGTCAATATGCTAATTTCAATACTTTTCATGCAAACTTCACAAAATTTGGCGATATAGTTGCACTTTAAATGAAAAGGAAAATAATCGATTTTTAGACCTATCATGAAGGTCTAGGTCAAAGGTCAAGGTCAACTATTCTATAAATATATATGAAACTAACTGATGGGTTTTAATGATAGTCATGCTTATTTGATTTTCCTGGGCAATGTCAATGAAATAAATGTTTACTCTTACATAAAGGTCAAGGTCACAGGTCAAGGTGAAAGGTCAACTTATACTATTTATTTTTATTTTTTATTAAAATGTCTTCATTTTCACTATACAAGTTACTAGTAACCTTGATATCATATTGCACAAATTGTAGATACATATTATAAAGGGTAAGGTCAAAGTTCTAGGTCAAAGGTCAAAATATGTTTTTACTAGTATTTCTTATACTAACTGTTAGATTCTCACTAGGCTTACCATGTATATTCGGAATACCTAGGCCAAGGTCATACAATAAACTATTCCATTCCATATGAAAGGTCAAGGTCACAGGTCAAGATCAAATTCAATGTCAATATGCTATTTTCTTTACTTTTCATGCAAACTTCACAAAATTTGGTGATAGTTGCACTTTAAGTGAAAAAGAAAATTATAAATGTTGATACATATAAAGGTCAAGATAAAGGTCAAGGTCAACTATTCTATTAATATAAATTAAACTAACTAATGGGTTTTAATGAAATTATTCATGCTTATTTGATTGTCATGAGCAATGTCAATGCAAACAAAAATGTACTCTTACATAGAGGTCAAGGTCAAAGTTCAACTTTTATTATTCATTAAAAAAGATTACTCAAATTTTAGAAAACTGGCTGTGTTATGGCTTATTACTTAAATATCATTTATTTCAAATTTCACATAGATATTGGAATAGAAAAGGTCAGAGGTCAATGTCAAAACAAGAGTATTTTTGATTTTCCCTAAACTCCTCCTTGACTGTTAAATGTACAGTATTATCATCAAATTATACAGGCAAATTCAGTTGGTCAATGTGACGACCATCCAAATATATGTATTTTATTTTTAGTCAAAGGTCAAAGGTCAAGGTCACAGTATATGATCACTATTTGTAATCAATTTGTTTTTATACGAATTACACCATATTCATAATGCTAGTTAGTACGAACATTGCTGTTAAGCTAAGTAAATCCTTGATAAGAAATTCTAAGGTCGAAGGTCAAGGTCAAAGGTCAGGGTTAAAGGTCGAAATATGATTTTTACTAGTATTTCTTATATAATGTAAGATTCTCATTAGGCATATCATGCATATTCGGAATGCCTAGAGCAAGGTCATACAAGAATAAACATAATTCCATTCGATAGGTCAAGGTCACAGGTCAACATCAAATATAAGGTCAATATGCTAATTTTTTTACTATTCATGTAAACTTCACAAAATTCGTTGAGACAGTTATGCTCTAAATGAAAATTAAAATTTTAAATTTTCAGACATCATGAAGGTCAAGATGAAGCTCAAAGGTCAAGGTCAACTTTTCCTTTAATACCTCTGAAACTAACTGATGATCTGTAATGAAATTTGACACACTTATTTGATTTTCTATGGTTACATCAAAGCAAACAAAAATATAATCCTACATAAAGGTCAAGGTCACAGGCCAAGGTCATAAGTTAACCTTCATCATAAAAAATACTAAATTTTCGAAAAGCTGACAACTGTTAGTTGCATTTTACTTAAATAACATACATTTCAATCATATATATATATATATATATATATATATATATATATATATATATATATATATATATATATATATATATATATATATATATATAATTATATATATATATATATATATATATATATATATATATATATATATATATAGTATATATATATATATATATATATATATATATATATATTATAATACTTATGGTGTAAGGTCAAGGTCAAAGAACAAAAGAAGAGTGTTAATAATTTTCTTTAAACTCTTCCTAGACTGTTTAACCCTTTGTGTACCGGTGACGTGTTTTTTGTTGTATTCTAGCTATAATTAGACGATTTTGTGGAGCTTATGAAGGATCTGCGGTAGTAAAAAGGGTTAAGATAGTTGAAAGCCTGCTGATTTTATGGAGGCCCTTCATAAACTAAATGAAATCGTCTTAATATCCAGTATGCAATGAAACCGACAGAACTGTACTGAACGGGTTACATATCGTCACCAAATTTTGCTGGCAAATTCGTTTGGTCAATGCAACGATTGTCCAATTTTGTGTTTTTGTTATTCAAAGGTAAATGGTGAAGGTCACAGATTATGGTCACTCTTTCTTTCTTATATATATTTTAAATTTGAATTACACCCTATTCAAAATGCTACAAAATAGTGTTACGCTGACCTTATTCCAATGGTTAAGATTCAATGTGATCATAAATGTAATTATATATATATATACTCCCAGGCGGACATGAACCACCAACAGTCAGGACGAGTGTCCATGCTCTAATCCACTGCACACAAGTATCCTCTATCACGCCGTGGTATAGTGGATTAAATTATGGGCACTTGTTCTGACTGTCGGTGGTTCAAGTCCGGCTGTGAGTACAAAAACATTTAGTAGTGAAATGACGGAGCCAAGAGGACAACCACACAAGATAGCCACCGTAAGGGAATCCAGGGAGACCAGAAGAAAAAGATTTAGAAATAGATTCATTTTCCATTCTCCAGAGAACGGGAAATCTGACCCCTGTACCCATGCTCTAATTCCACATACAGGTGAGGTACCCCCGAAGGGCAGGTCAAGCCCCTCCAATAAACACCTCACGCGGCCC
The DNA here is from genome assembly GCA_032716605.1 of Paralithodes platypus. Taxonomy (NCBI): domain Eukaryota; kingdom Metazoa; phylum Arthropoda; class Malacostraca; order Decapoda; family Lithodidae; genus Paralithodes; species Paralithodes platypus. Next base: position 32,828,119 of record CM064533.1, read on the forward strand.
CGCCAATCACAGAGCGGGACTCAAATAGCCAAGGCAGAAATTCACCCCGAATACCCCATCCAGTACTATAATGAAAAGTGTTTATGCAATCTAAGCATAAAGAGCCCTGGGAGTACTTAAATCGTTGGGGCCCTCCATCCGCAAGAAGCTGCCAGACGAGAAGGAGAGTGAAATGGTGATATGAAGTGCCACAGAAGAAAACCATTACATAAACAGTGCAAATAGCCAAAACAATTAATGAACAGTAAATCACGAATTACATCATCAGGCTTGATGATATAAGAAAGAACCAAAGGTTAAAAAGACGAGAACCTCAGTGCGATGTCATTAAGCACCATAATATATTTTTCTTGTAATTATTAACCGCAACATAGCCAATTTGTATGTATTTACTATGCCACTATTCACACGAGATCACACAACCTGACTAAGAAGAATAACCCGAATATGTACTGACTGAAACTACAGGAAGTCAGTTCACACTCAGCAGCTTGCTCCGTCCGGATATAATTATGTCCGGGAGTATACCTGCCTAAACGCTCCGTCCGGATGTATGTCCGGGAGTCGTTTGCCTGAGAGAGAGAAGGAGCCTGCCGTCCACCTGCCCCCCTGCCCTTGGATCCCTGTCGGAGCTATACCCTGACGTCTGGCCCTGCCCCCTGGACTCCTGATAAGTGGCCCCATTACACCCAGCTGCCGTGCCCGGTCATCTGTGACGCCCTGACCCTCGTACTTGGCCCTTCTCCTCCTCCACGCAAACCCTAAGTGTTTCTGTGATCTCAATTTGTGGCTATTGTTGCAGGTAAGGTTATATATGCAAGTATTCCAAAAGTGTTATGGAGTTGATCTGTGCCAAGGATCTGTGCCTGTTATTAATTAATTATCGGTCTGTGTACATCTTACATAGTAATTTATCCTCCCGTTAAAACTTGATCTGTGCAAGTGAATTCATCGCACTAGATATTGCTACTTTACCCCCTTGCAGTTTATGTCTTGACGTGTTATCGTTAATTATCATTGGCGCACCAGTTATAATTATACATTCATCTCAATCCAAGCTCAAATACGGAATACTCTCAGATGTCACCTATATATGTTATTTATTCTCTTGTGTATCCAAGTTGAAGTGTAAACGTATACCGTGAAGATATTCCCTTATTTACTACCTTTTACCTAGGACCTATGCCCAAATTTTAATCTGTCCATCTTTCCTTACCGAAAAGTCAAGAACCCCCCGTTGAGTTAATTATAATTCTATTTATTCAAGCTATCTAGTTTATACCAGTGCTTGTGAATTAATCTGATCTACGTGTGTGGGTAACTAATAATTGTTTTCACACATTTATAATAACTCATTATTCAAGTTATTTATTGTTCGTGTCTCCGTATTATATTAGAGACCATTATTATTTCGATTTTACTATTTCCATAGTGATCATTAAATTACATCATCTGTTTATGTAATTCGCATACGCCATATCTTTGATCCACGTATTGCCATATAGGGATTTGCTAATTCATTCAAATTTCCTTTCATGCTATTCTCATAGTATTTTAACCCAGTACAACTTTGTCGTGTACGCCCTTTTGTATTCTGAGTGCTTCCGAATTCTACTTTACTGTGATATTCCAGTCGCATTTTAATTGAGTGTAATTCCTCATTTTATAATTAATTTGCTTCATTCTGAAACTTGTTATAGTGATTCATTGATCTTAATTTTAATTTTAATTCTATACTTGTGTGTATTGAACTCTTACCCAGTGTAAATCTATTTTTCGTATCCGTGTGTAGACTCTTTCACAAAAACCACTTAAATAAGTAAATGCCAACTTAAACCACCCTGTCGATAAGCTCTTTAGTATATGTTTAATATTCACCAGTGTCTTATAGTCGCACTATTTCTTATTATAAATTCATACCAAAGCAGTCACTCTGACCTAGGGTCGAACGCACTACCGGTTATTTATCTTACCTATGTGACCCTTCCCTTAATCCCCTTGATAGGCGCTCACCGCCTCCCACGCTCGTGAACGCTATTGTCAAGTCAATTCGCCCTATGCCAGAAGTCTTCGTGCTAGACGTTACACTCACATACGCATTATCATTTAACTTGATTATCTATGTACGTGTGTAACACCATTATTCCTGCATATTAATATTACCTATACTGTGTGTAATTGTAACGTAACTAATTATAATAAAGTTATCACTATAGACCATTCTATATTTGATACGTCACTTGAATACCTTTATAATAATAATAATAATAATAAACGGTTTATTAAAGAATGGCAGCCTGATGAGCTGAAAATACACATTTTACAATTTAGTGGATGGACATGAGATATACATATATGAAAATGGTAAGCTCAGTTTACAATGTGTGAGTATAAGATACTTAAAATTAAAATTAAATAAAAATGCAATAATGATGCTATAGTCATCCTCCTATGAAATGAGCTACAAGGTGGAGTCCCTCGCCCTGTGCGGTGTTGTCAAATATTTAAAGCTTTAACAACAAATGTTAGTTTTTCAGGCTATTAACAAATTAATTTTAGCTTTTATGACTATATATATTATATTACAGTTTTTAAAGGTTATGGGTGTTAAGAAACATATCATTTTAAGGATATATAGAAGGAATTTATACAACATATGGCATGCTATTTAGAACATGCTGCCATTTTTCTGGGGACAGCTATAAATAGATTTAAGGAATGGTAGGATATGCGACGTTGCCAAGTAATGTCAATGCGGTTCTGTTGGCTACGCACGCACTCACACACACCCCTACAGATACACACACAAACACACACATACATACACAATCTCCAAAATACAATATAGCACAATGTAATCCCATCAAAAGAGAGAGAGAGAGAGAGCTGGATACGAGTAATGGCAACGCTTTAAAGGGCCTCAAACAACGACAACAACATCACCCAGGTCAGACGGTCACTAACCCTCATTCATAGCGCGACCACCATGGAAGGAAAAACTCGCAAAAGTTACTCTCATCTTCATAGCCAGGCAAGGGAGATGCTGTACAATGTAAATAGGTATATACAAATATAGCCTACCTATTATTTCGTTTCTGTAACTTTATACAAGAATACCAATAACCCTTCCAGACATAAAAACGTCTTTTACATTTATTTCAAGTCTCCCTTCTAAATGTGGTGTTCCTTGGTTTCCCGTTTTCTAAAAGGTTTGTTTTGGTAGAAAAGTGGCAATACCGCACAGGGCGACCTTGACCTCCTTGGCGCTCATTTCAGTTGAGTTTGACTATAGTGTGAAATACAAATGATCATAAATTAACCATGAGAGTAAGTGATATACAGTACTTATACATATTTATTTTACTTATGTATATACAGAACATACATATATACACATATGGACACACATACATATGCATACACATACACATACATAAGAATATAAGAACATACAGTAAGTGCGCAAATGCACGTATACATAAACGTTCACGTATGCAAACAAACATGCATACATACAAAAACTGTGCTGGTAGAGTCAGGTGAGACTAATAATAGGAGATAAATCCTCTGGGGAGATTACATGAAGGAATTGGAAAAGGTTTAATGAGTCAACGGACTGTGGTCAGGTAAAGCCAATTAGAATGGAATGTCAAATGTGGGAAAAGATCAAATGAAGAATTTGAAAAGGGCAAAGGGGAAACGGCCTGTGGGTCCGTACAAGTGGGGTCAGGTAAAGCCTATTAGAAAAGAAGGTTAATCCTCAGTAGAGGGAAAAAAAAAAAAAAAAAAAAAAGGATATAAAATAAGTGGAGACAGCTTGGGGGAATTATAGTATGTAGGACATTCTTTAGTATAGGTGTGTGTGTGTGTGTGTGAGAGAGAGAGAGAGAGAGAGAAGGCGAAATGTGGAAAAGCTTAGCATTCTATTGTTAAGGTCTTAAGTTATTGTCTGCCCTATACGACAGAGCAATATTCTATATACATTAACCTATATCCTATGAATAAACTCAAGTGTGAAGTAATTTGTGTTCTTATTGTGTGAATGCTGCCTTGGGATAAAGAATTGATGCAAGAATTATAAAGCTAGACGTACCCTGTCGAGCATATTCCATCTCAATATACCTTAGTATAAGATTGTACGAGATCATAGTAAATCGAGTTGAAATACCAACCCGACATTTCACTGGTGGCAGCGGTGTCTCGCTACGGCACATCAGCTTGTCTAATTTGTTTCATACTTGGACTCTCAATCAACCCAATCACCATGGCAGCTAAGTCACTGGATATCCCGGCCTTTAAGCCTGAGGAAAATTATATAGGAACATACATGAAAATGGTCAAACCCGTCCTGGATCTGATGTTCCAGGACCAAGACACTTCCAAGATTTACACAGTCATAGTTAAACTAAGTAAATATGCAGGGAAAGTATCAGGGTATGTGCGGGAACAAATGCCTGGTTTAACCTGGGCACAATTTGAAAGTTATGTAAAGGCCGCCATTAACCCTGTCCTAGGCCAAATCATTTCGGATAGGTTCTTCCACCAAGTTAAATTTAAATTTGGACGACACGATCAGTGAGTTGACCCAGCTCGCTGTCACCGAGTTTGCGGAGGAAACCACCGCCCAAAAGAAGAAGAATGTTTTCAGGGCCTTGCTGAGGATTTCACCTCTGGCGGTGGCCGACCACTTCTCTATCGTGGAACCCATTGATTATGACACAGATATGCCGGTCGAAATGCGGATCGTGACCATGAGACAAACCCGGGGACAAGATATGGTAGCTGCCATCCAAAAGGCCACCACACACACGCCCACCGTACCTGCTGCCCCTAGCCCCATGGCCCCCAGAGCCAGTGATTAGGCCGAGGAATGGACCAGGATTCGCCCAGCAGACTGGAGACCCTGCAATAGTCAATGTTTACTGACGTCGTTGCGGATATCATTTACTGAGCTGGCGGAGAAAAGGACCAGGTCACCTAGGTGGTGGGTCCAGATCCCCTGGATCAAGCCGAGGCGGATCGCCAACATAATAGAAGACGGCACTGCCGGATTTGAGGAAGGCCCCGAAGAGGACCAGAGAGAGGACTTCGAGCCAGAATTTGAGACCACACAAGGCCTGGATTTTTAGGCGGCCCCCGTACACAAATCACTGTAAAAATGGCGGGAGCACATGAAGAAACAAAACCAGGGGGACTACCCATCTACAGAAAACTCACTCTGCACGGGGTAAAAATCCGCTTACTGATCGATACGGGAGCATCCCGATCCTGCCTTTTCTCTCCCTTCTTCAGAAAACACCAGAAAGCTTTAGGCACCATCCAACCTTCCTCCATAGTGTTAGTCAGTGACGACGCCAAAGTGATTGATAACTTTGGCCAGACACTCCCCCTATATGTAAGTACCCCTGTTCCTTATCACGGAACCAACCACTCTTTCGTGGTTTATGATCCCAAGGAGACCCTATACGATGGATATTTGGGTCTCGATCTACTCACAAAGCTAAGTGCTTCCATTGGTTGTGGGAGAAGAACACTGACGTTCTCCCCCCCCCCCTATTAAACTAGTACCCATCTACAGAAAACTCACTCTGAATTGGGTAAAAATCCGCTTACTGATCGATACGGGAGCATCCCGATCCTGCCTTTTCTCTCCCTTCTTCAGAAAACACCAGAAAGCTTTAGGCACCATCCAACCTTCCTCCAGTGTTAGTCAGTACCGACGCCAAAGTGATTGATAACTTTGGCTAGACACTCCCCCTATTTGTAAGTACCCCTGATCCTTATCACGGAACCAACCACTCTTTCGTGGTTTATGATCCCAAGGAGACCCTATACGATGGATATCATATATCGTACTCACAAAGCTAAGTGCTTCCATCGATTGTGGGAGAAGAACACTGACATTCTCCCCCCATTAAACCAAAAGAAAAACAAAGCCAGTGCCTCTCATCGAAGCACCCCGCCAAAAACCCAGACAAGAGACACCCCCCGCCTGTGCTTTCTTTCAACCAAAACTTTACCCTTAACCCCGCCCATTCCTACCCTAACACCCCCCAATTCTGCTCCTCACCCTCAAACTCTGATTTCCCCCCCTTTGCATGTTACCCATCACTCAAGCAGTCACTGTCAAACTCGTGACACTCCACTCTCATCATGAAAAATGGATCCCCATTGCACCCACCTTGTCTGGGGATGCCGTTCTGACCCCACACCTCCAAAGCCCCTTAGATAGGGACTGCCTAACCGTTCCTAGTGTAATTTGTAACAAATTTAATTGCACAAAATTTGACAAGATATCAGACCAGCCCATTACTCTACCAACAGTTTTAATCATCGGAGAACTAGAACACTATGCAGAAGACCTACCCCTTTCCGCTGATACCCCCCCCCCCTAATATCCCCTTACCCTTTCCCACTCTTCCTTCCCATTTAACCTCCCAACAACAAGCCGTCCACCATCATGATTTCACGGATCAAGAGCAACAAAAATTACTTAAGTTATTTCAACGACAAGAGAAACCGGACTGGATGCCCCGAACCTTGTTCTCCCAGCTCACTAGGAGAGGATATAATCTGTTCACACCCGAAGGAAGAATTGTAATTACCCCAGCCACTGCCCTAACCACCATGCAGTCCATGCATATGCAAAATGGCATCCATTTGGCCCAACGAAAACTGACCGCCACCTTTCAACAGGTGTAATGGACCCCCTCCCCCTACATCACAGCCAAACGGATCACCGAAGCCTGTCGTGCCTGTGCCCTAGGCAAGGACAGGACCCGTACCCCAGGAATACTTCATTTGAAAAATCAACGCCAACAACTCCAATATCGGCAAAACTTAAAACCTGACGAAACCGCCCAAGTAAGTCCTCATCACGTTGGTGACCTCGTGATGGTTGCTAAACTGTCTGTGCCGTCCAAATTGATACCCAGATATCAAGGTCCATTTCAAATTCTAACTGTTCCAAATTGCTACCAGGTAACCATAAACTATTTTGGCGAGCCCCGCACATACCGAAATATATATGTACGTAGGTTCAATCCTTGAATGAGAATGCCATTATGCTTGCAGATCCCCTGAGAAAGACATGTTGCCTTTGACGAATGACCAGAACTTTGGGACCTCAGATTCCCCTCCTTCCCACCTTCCTTCTGTTTCCCCTCTGCCTCCCCTAAGAGAGGAACTCATCATCAACCCCTCTTCCCCCTTACCTAATGCTTCAACAAACGCTTTCATTCCCCTGCTCAGAGGAGACCTGACCAGGCCCTTCCATCAGATACGACTACCACGCCCCCTAATCAACCAGCTACCTCTCCCATCCTGCCTAATTTCCTGTCACACGAATTTTCTAACTTTCCAAGAACTGTCTCTGCTTCACCTTCTACTAATCTTTCCATATCCCCCCAGAATACTCAATCACCCAACCTAATACCGCCCTTATCTAACCCCCCATGTACGAGATCCGGGCGTCGTGTGAAGCCACCGCAGAAATGGGCCCCCAACTTCCAGCCAACCTACAAGCGGCGGCACATCAAAGGCACCGCCACTTCTACTGCAAGGTCAACGAGCCAGCCTGTGTCACACCCTCACACCTATGACACAGGCCCCCTCACCACCAGACTTCACCCACCTGGGAGGACCACTTCCAACACTCCTACAGTGGCCACTACCCAAGCAACTCCTCCACCAGCAAACACTCCAACAGCCCTGAAGCCCGGAGAAAACACGAAGATCAACAGTGTGTTTGTTTCCTCCGGCCGGAATCACCCTAAGGCCCTCACGTCCCTGGACCATCTCCTTCAGGTTACGAATGACTCGAAGACACCCCTCGAGGTTACTGTGAGGACGGACCCCTCCATTCCTCCTGACAGCACTACAACCCTCTGGTGTTTGGTACTGGACCGGTTGACGAGGACCCTCACCACACCCACCTGCCGCAAATATGTTATGTTGGACCGCCTCCCCCTACATCACGGCCAAACGGATCACCGAAGCCTGTCGTGCCTGTGCCCTAGTCAAGGACAGGACCCGTACCCCAGGACTACTTCATTTGAAAAATCGACGACAATAACTCACTCACAATTCCACTCACGTAGAAGGTGGTGAAATGACGGAGCCAATAGGACAACCACACAAGATAGCCACCGTAAGGGAATCCAGGTAGACCAGAAGAAAAGGAGTTAGAAATAGATTAATTTCCCATTCTCCAGAGAACGGGAAATCTGACCCCTGTACCCATGCTCTAATTCCACATGCAGGTGAGTACCCCCGAAGGGCAGGTCAAGCCCCTCCAATCAACACCTCACGCGGCCCCACCAATCACAGAGCGGGACTCAAATAGCCAAGGCAGAAATTCACCCCGAATACCCCCTTGAGTACTATAATGAAAAAGTGTTTATGCAATCTAAGCATAAAGAGCCCTGGGAGTACTTAAATCGTTGGGGCCCTCCATCCGCAAGAAGCTGCCAGACGAGAAGGAGAGTGAAATGATGATATGAAGTGCCACAGAAGAAAACCATTACATAAACAGTGCAAATAGCCAACAGAATTAGTGAACAGTAAATCACGAATTACATCATCAGGCTTGATGATATAAGAAAGAACCAAAGGTTAAAAAGACGAGAACCTCAGTGCGATGTCATTAAGCACCATAATATTTTTTCTTGTAATTATTAACCGCAATATAGCCAATTTTTATGTATTTACTATGCCCCTATTCACACGAGATCACACAACCTGACTAAGAGAAATAACCCGAATTTGTACTGAAGTCAGTTCACACTCAGCAGCTTGCTCCGTCCGGATACATGTCCGGGAGTATACCTGCCTAAACGCTCCGTCCGGATGTATGTCCGGGAGTCATTTGCCTGAGAGAGAGAAGGAGCCTGCCGTCAACCTGCCCCCCTGCCCTTGGACCCCTGTCGGAGCTATACCCTGACGTCTGGCCCTGCCCCCTGGACTCCTGACCGTGGCCCCATTACGCCCAGCTGCCGTGCCCGGTCATCTGTGACGCCTCGACCCTCGTACTTGGCCCTTCTCCTCCTCCACGCAAACCCTAAGTGTTTCTGTGATCTCAATTTGTGGCTATTGTTGCAGGTAAGGTTATATATACGAATATTCCAAAAGTGTTATGGAGTTGATCGGTGCCAAAGATCTGTGCCTGTTATTTACTTAATTATCGGTCTGTATACACGTTACATAGTCATTTATCCTCCCGTTAAAACTTTATCTGTGCAAGTGAATTCATCGCACTAGATATTGCTACCTTACCCCCTTGCAGTTTATGTCTTGACGTGTTATCGTTAATTATCATTGGCGCACCAGTTATATACATTCATCTCAATCCAGGCTCAAATACGGAATACTCTCAGATGTCACCTATATATGTTATTTATTCTCTTGTGTATCCAAGTTGAAGTGTAAATGTATACCTTGAAGATATTCCCTTATTTACTACCATTTATTTAGGTATTTATTATACCTAGGTCCAATGCCCAAATTTTAATCTGTCTATCTTTCCTTACCGAAAAGTCAAGAACCCCCCGTTGAGTTAATTTTAATTCTATTTATTCAAGCTATCTAGTTTATACCAGTGCTTGTGAATTAATCTGATCTACGTGTGTGGGTAACTAATTATTGTTTTCACATATTTATAATATCTCCATATTCAAGTAACAAGTTATTTATTGTTCGTGACTCCGTATTATATTAGAGACCATTATTATTTCGATTTTACTATTTCCATAGTGATCATTTATATACATCATCTGTTTATGTAATTCGCATACGCCATTCCTTTGATCCACGTATTGCCATATAGGGATTTGCTAATACATTTAAATTTCCTTTCATGCTATTCTCATAGTATTTTAACCCAGTACAACTTTGTTGTGTACGCCCTTTTGTATTCTGAGTTCTTCCGAATTCTACTTTACTGTGATATTCCAGTCGCATTTTAATTGAGTGTATTTTCTCATTTTATAATTCATTTGAATTCATTCTAAAACTTGTTATAGTGATTCACTGATCTTAATTTGAATTTGGATTCTATAATTGTGTGTATTGAACTCTTACCCGGTGTAAATCTATTTTTCGTATCCGTATGTAGACTCTTTCACAAAAACCGCTTAGATAAGTAAATGCCAACTTAAATCACCCTGTCGATAAGCTCTTTAGTATATGTTTAATATTCACCAGTGTCTTATAGTCGCACTATTTCTTATTATAAATTCATACCAAAGCAGTCACTCTGACCTAGGGTCGAACGCACTACCGGTTATTTATCTTACCTGCGTGACCCTTCCCTTAATCCCCTTGATAGGCGCTCACCGCCCCCCACGCTCGTGAACGCTATTGTCAAGTCAATTCGCCGTATGCCAGAAGTCTTCGCGCTAGACGTTACACTCACATACGCATTATCATTTAACTTGATTATCTATGTACGTGTGTAACACCATTATTCCTGCATATTAATATTACCTATACTGTGTGTAATTGTAACGTGACTAATTATAATTAAGTTATCACTATAGACCATTCTATATTTGATACGTCACTTGAATACCTTTATTGTCTGCCCTATATGACAGAGCAATATTCTATATACATTAACCTATAGCCTATGAATAAACTCAAGTGTGAAGTATTATTGTGTTCTTATTGTGTGAATGCTGCCTTGGGATAAAGAATTGATGCAAGAATTATAAAGCTAGACGTGACCCTGTCGAGCATATTCCATCTAAATATATCTTAGTATAAGATTGTACGAGATCATAGTAAATCGAGTTGAAATACCAACCCGACATTTCACTGGTGGCAGGGGTGTCTCGGTACGGCACATCAGCTTGTCTAATTTGTTTCATACTTGCACTCTCAATCAAGCCAATCACCATGGCAGCTAAGTCACTGGATATCCCGGCATTTAAGCCCGAGAAAAATTATATAGGAACATACATGGAAATGGTCAAACCCGTACTGGATCTGATGTTCCAGGACCAGGACGCTTCCAAGATTTACACAGTCATAGTTAAACTAGGTAAATATGCAGGGAAGGTATCAGGGTATGTGCGGGAACAAATGCCTGGTTTAACCTGGGCACAATTTGAAAGTTATGTAAAGGCCGCCATTAACCCTGTCCTAGGCCAAATCATTTCGGATAGGCACTTCCACCAAGTTAAATTTAATGGGAATTTGGACGACACGATCAGTGAGTTGACCCAGCTCGCTGTCACCGCGTTCGCGGAGGAAACCACCGCCCAAAAGAAGAAGAATGTGTTCAGGGCCTTGCTGAGGATCTTACCTCTGGCGGTGGCCGACCACTTCTCTATCGTGGAACTCATTGATTATGACTCAGATATGCCGGTCGTAAGGCGGATCGTGACCATGAGACAAACCCGGGGACAAGATATGGTAACCGCCATCCAAAAAGCCACCACACACTCGCCCACCGTACCTGCTGCTCATAGCCCCATGGCCCCCAGAGCCAGTGATTAGGCCGAGGAATGGACCAGGATTCGCCCAGCCGACTAGAGACCCTGCAATAGTCGTTTACTGACGTCGTTGCGGAAATCATTTACCGAGCTGGCGAAGAAAAGGACCAGGTCACCTAGGTGGTGGGCCCAGATCCCCTGGATCAAGCCAAGGCGGATCGCCACCATAATAGAAGACGGCACTGCCGGATTTGAGGAAGGCCCCGAAGAGGACTAGCGAGAGGACTTCGAGCCTGAATTTGAGACCACACAAGGCCTGGATTTTTAGGCGGCCCCCATACACAAATCACTGTAAAAATGGCGGGGGCACATGAAGAAACAGAACCAGGGGGACTACCCATCTACAGAAAACTCACTCTGAATGGGGTAAAAATCAGCCTACTGATCGATACGGGAGCATCCCGATCATGCCTTTTCTCTCCCTTCTTCAGAAAACACCAGAAAGCTTTAGGCACCATCCAACCTTCCTCCATAGTGTTAGTCAGTGCCGACGCCAAAGTGATTGATAACTTTGGCCAGACACTCCCCCTATATGTAAGTATCCCTGTTCCTTATCACGGAACCAACCACTCTTTCGTGGTTTATGATCCCAAGGAGACCCTATACGATGGATATTTGGGTCTCGATCTACTCACAAAGCTAAGTGCTTCCATCGATTGTGGGAGAACACTGACGTTCTCTCCCCCCCCCTCCCCCCCTATTAAACCAAAAGAAAAACAAAGCCAGTGCCTTCGAGGCACCCAGCCAAAAACCCAGACTAGAGACACCCCCCGCCTGTGCTTTCTTTGAACCAAAATTTACCCTTAACCCCGCCCATTCCTACCCTAACACCCCCCAATTCTGCTCCTCACCCTCAAACTCTGATTTCCCCCCCCCCCCCCCCTTGTATGTTACCCATCATCAAGCAGTCACTGCCAAACTCGTGACACTCGACCCTCTCATCATGAAAAATGGATCTCCATTGCACCCACCTTGTCTGGGGATGCCGTTCTGACCCCACACCTCCAAAGCCCCTTAGATAGGGACTGCCTAACCGCTCCTAGTGTAATTTGTAACAAATTTAATTGCACAAAATTTGCCAAGATATCAGACCAGCCCATTACTCTACCAAAAGTTTTAATCATCGGAGAACTAGAACACTATGTAGAAGACCTACCCCTTTCCGCTGATACCCCCCCTAATATCCCCTTACCCTTTCCCACTCTTCCTTCCCATTTAACCTCCCAACAACAAACCGTCCACCATCAATATTTCACGGATCAGGAGCAACAAAAATTACTTAAGTTATTTCAACGACAAGAGAAACCGGACTGGATGCCCCGAACCTTGTTCTCCCAGGTCACTAGGCGAGGAGATAATCTATTCACACCCGAAGGAAGAATTGTAATTACCCCAGCCACAGCCCTAACCACCATGCAGTCCATGCATATGCAAAATGGAATCCATTTGGCCCAACGAAAGCTGACCGCCACCTTTCAACAGGTGTATTGGACCCCCTCCCCGTACATGACAGCCAAACGGATCACCGAAGTCTGTTGTGCCTGTGCACTAGGCAAGGACAGGAACCGTACCCCAGGACTACTTCATTTGAAAAATCGACGACAACAACTCCAATATCGGCAAAACTTAAAACCTGACGAAACCGCCCAAGTAAGTCCTCATCACGTTGGTGACCTCGTGATGGTTGCTAAACTGCCCGTGCCATCCAAATTGAAACCCAGGTAACAAAGTCCATTTCAAATTCTAATTGTTCCAAATTGCTACCAGGTAACCATAAACTATTTTAGCGAGCCCCGCATATACCGAAATAGATATGTACGTAGGTTTCAATCCTTGAATGAGAATGCCATTATGCTTGCAGATGCCCCTGAGAAAGACATGTTGCCTTTGACGAATGACCAGAACTTTGGGACCTCAGATTCCCCTCCTTCCCACCTTCCTTCCATTTCCCCTCTGCCTCCCCTAGGAGAGGAACTCATCATCAACCCCTCTTCCCCCTTACCTAATGCTTCAACCAACGCTTTCATCCCCCTGAATCATACCACTGCTCAGAGGAGACCTGACCAGGCCCTTCCATCAGATATAACTACCACGCCCCCTAATCAACCAGCCACCTCTCCCATCCTGCCTAATTTCCTGTCACACGAATTTTCTAACTTTCCAAGAACTGTCTCAGTTCACCTCCTACTAATCTTTCCATATCCCCCAGAATACTCAATCACCCAACCTAATCCCGCCCTTATCTAACCCCCCATGTACGAGATCCGGGCGTCGTGTGAAGTGTGACGTTAACCACTCCGTTAGAACCGCATGGCTTGTCCTACAGAGACTCGCTAGGATCGCCAGGGCAGTGGATGGGGCTACAGTTTATGTATTAGAGTGTGCTTTATTTCATATGAAAGCTCGTGTCATGGGCAGTCCAGAAAGGCTCTTTGTTTTCACCCATGTCAAGGCTTTCTATATTTAATTGTAAAGTATATGTTTTATCATTAACTAGTAATGATGGGATCTGGGAGAGAGAGAGAGAGTAGAACAGAGTGAGAGGGGGGCGCGCAGTGTTTTTGCCCCGCTCGATGACGTCACGGCTGGCTACCTCATGGGGGTTGGTTGAGGGAGGTCCTTACCATGTTGCTAGCTTCTTTGCTAGTGGCTAGAGGACTTGTTACCGCTTTACTTTGCGCGGTGAAAACTAGTCCCGGTATATATACAGGTTCCTCGCCACTCTCTCCCTCAGATCTGGTTTCTACAACGCATCTCTCTTCATCCTTTGATACCTGTCCCCCGTCCTGCACCTGAGAATCTTTTCCTCTGCCTACCTCTCTCTTTTTCCATATCTTTCACCACCTTTTATTAATACCATATCCCCTCTGGTTAACTCTGCAAAATCAGCTTCATGCTGGCCAGTTGTATTGTGCGTTAAGGTCTGATATAACCCATGTATGTTAGTGTTAAGATAAGTTGATCACGAAGCATTGGTTGGCATTCATATTGTTTAGTACCGCTTCCTATAATTATTAGTGTTCTGCTGGATTAGATAATGCTAGACTAGGGGTCTGATATTATAAGGTATTGTTTCCTATGAGTGCAGGATTTAGGAAAAAGCTGCACGACATACCTGAGAACTGGAGTAAATTCTAGTCTGTGTGCCATTGAGAGTAGAGCATGCACGAATGAGGGCTTTTTGCCTATACCATTCTGCACTGTTCTAAGCTCGTTGTTTGTCTTTGAGGTACGCCAGGAGAACGCTTAATACTTCGGTATTAAGGTTTCTCAAGAGAGCTACCCTTCTCTATAACGTAATATTTGACGCACAGACTTGAGATTTGCACTAGGCTATGCGGCATGCCATGCGCACCAGTATCTCGTATCATTGACTCTAGCTAGACTTTATCAATCATAGTAGACATTAAGTATATTAACCCAATTACTCTTTTTATGCATACCCATTTATGATTACACAAGCATTTCGCAGCCTAGTTTGATGTATGGAGACACAAACGACTTAGGCTCTTTTTGTTGATAGGAATACTGCATTGTCGTGGCAATTATTATTGTTGTAGCGTTTAGGATATTCTTGGCCCCGACTGCATTATATATTCTGCCTTTTTGTGTGCATAGCCTGCACGAGCATTGTTCCGCTGCCTGCCTTTTTTGGGTTCCATTTCCGATACGAGCATCTTTATAGCATCTAACATTTAAAGAAGATTCCTTGTTGGTGTTGAAGGACTTTAGTGCACTTTCTTTCATGCAGGAGTGCCTGACATTTATTGATTAAAGTAACGTAAGCTGTAACTTCTCTTACCACCTTACTTTGCATACCATAACCAAGCACCTTCGGTTATAGGTAGTAATAGGCTGTTTTCACATAACATTAAGCCTAGAGTAGACGCACATTTATTGAGAGTTTGATAGCCTATTATTGCATATAGAACTCTGTAGAGTATTTGTGTTCTTTGTTCACTGGGAATATACATCAGAGGTTGGATCTAGCGCTTTCCGTTGTAGCATTTATGCCATTACTAGTCCAATGAATAAGAGCCCTGATATATTTAAACCTCAGTCGTAACAAATGGCGACCTTACCTAGGATTTGGTGAACCTACATTTATTAGCAGGGAACATTTGTTGTTTTGGGGAATATTTTGCGGGGATCAGCAAGAATATTTTTTTTTTTTGCAACATAGTATAGCCCTTGAGTATTTCCGAGAATTTTTGTGTGTATATTGAGGTATAAGAGTTTGGGGTGCTTCTTTTCTGAATATTGAGGGGGGAAATGTTTTGTGAGCATCATGTCTTATACCGGATCAGAGGAGAATGGAGACACAGTACGTAATGTCGAAACTGAGGAACAGCAGTATGGTGAAATGGTTAATCAGGGTGGGTTGCCCCTGGGGGGACCACCGGTAATTTTAAACCGTAACCGTGCTCCTGATCAGTCTGTCTCGCACTTATTGAAACTGGTTCCGGCGTTTGTTGAGAGTGGGGTAACAGAATTTTTCGCACGCTTTGAGAAGAAGTGCCAGGAACACCAGTGGCCAGAGAATAAATGGGCAGCACTTGTATCCTCTAGATTAAGTGGCAAGAGTCTTAACCCTTATTTAGCGGCGAGCAACATAGGTCGAGTTAAATAAAGCTGGACTATGTGGCGGCGCTCGACATAACTCGAGTGGCAATTTCAGCACGTAATGTGGCTGAGAGAGAGAGACAAGTGGTGGCAGGAGACTAGCGAGCGTATGACTGCTCCAGACCACCGCGGCGAACCTACTGACACAAATCTCAGCTCCCTCCTCCCTCTCTCACTCGCTACATACTCAATTATGTACCGAAAGTACCGAATTACCTGCTTTTTGCACTCGCGTTGCACGGTTATTGCAAGAAAACTATCCATCATACAAGGATCGTTATGGTGTCATTCGAAAGCTCTGTTTATGCCCTTTCAGGGATAGGTACTTGTTTTACGTTCTGGGTCTTATTTAGGCATGAAAATGATCACGTAAACCTATTGGCTAAAAACACCCGCTGTGCGGTACACATAAATAAACCGCATAGGCCGCTCGTAAGGTGTTAAAGCCTACGATGCGTTACCTTGGGAGTCATGTATTGTGTATGCGGATCTCAAGGAGGCTGTCCTGAGGGCTTACGAACTGCAACCAGAAACGTACCGTTTGAAGTTCCGGGGTGTAACTAAGGGAAGAGATAGCACCTTTTTGGAACACGCCCGGGACTTGTCCGATGCTATGGGGAACTGGCTCCGATCTGAGAAGGTCACAACATTTGATGAAATTAAGCAGTTGATGATGTTGGAGCAGTTCTTTAAGAGCACGGGCGGTGATCTAACTTTGAACTTAAAGGAGAAAAACCCAAGAACTCTAGTCGAAGCAGCAGAAGTGGCTGATCGACGGCTGTCGTTGATTCGGGGTTGCGGGTCCTCACAGAAGTACGATGTAAGTGCTAAGGACCGTTATCCTCCCCCTCCCCGTAACAATGACATTTAACCCGGGAGCTGCGGGGAGACTCTTAAGAGTTCCCCCGGCGCACTGCGGGAAGACTCTTAAGAGTCAGAGAAAATAAAAATCAACTTTTGACATCGAAAAAAAAATATTTTTTTATATTTTTTTTTTTTTATTTTTTTATTTTTTTTTGGCCCCTGGGCCATGCAAAATCTCAGTCCTCTACCTCCCCTCCTTCCCCACTTTCCTCCTCTCCTTCAGTTATCACCTATTTTCCCTGTTATTCCCTTATTCTGAGGTATATTTTCGTGCTAACATTAGAAATCCGATTGGAGGGTGTGGTCATCACTGATAGCAAGCGAGTGCAAGAGAGAGAGAGAGAGTATCGATCGACTGCGTCTCAGTGGCCTTGGGAAATTGGCGGGAAAGCAGATTGCCTCACCCATACATTATACAACTCGCGGGCTATATCTCCGATTTTGACCATCCAAACGCTGTTTTTCACTCGTTTTTATTGTTGTTTCAGGTTAATACCTTTATAATCAACCCATAATAGGCGCATATGGATAAATATTAATGCTATTAATGGCACAATGAATATTTTAGTGACGGAAACACCTCAAATACGTCAGCACAGGGGGACGTTTCCCCCCATGCACTTCAAGGTTAAACAGAAGAGCCATGAAACTAAAACTGAATCCAAACCTTACACCACACCGTATGTGAAAAGTCAGGGGCCTTTTACATCACAGTATAAGCCGAAACCGAAATTTATGTGTTTTAGTTGCCACCAGGAGGGTCATAAGGCAAATGAGTGCCCTAGTCGACCTCCTCCGGCAGCCGTGTCTTTTGCTCACGGCATTGGAGTGTTCAAGAGGACATCGGAGTTTGTTAGAGGCATTTCTTCCAAGGTAAATACACTGCCAGTGCAGAAGGATCCGGAAGGCTTATTCCCTGTCCGTGATGCCTTTAGTGACCACAGGGGACTCGGTTGTGTGGATTGGGGGGGTAGAAGACATGAGGTGAGAATTTTGCGTGACACTGGGGCATCGCAAACACTGTTGAGAAATTTCACTGGTAAACCTGTCAATACGGCGCGGGTGGTTGTGGTTCAGGGAGTTAATGCGACAAGGTTATACCCGCTTGTAAGAATGAAGGTGGAAGTTGATGGTGTGACTCGGGACCTGGATGTAGGAATTGTGGAGAAGTTACCTGTTGGGGGCGTCGACCTCCTTCTCGGCAACGACTTTGCGGGACCTACTTCTGAGACCCTTGGTCGTTGCCGAGAAGCCGGCCGACGTGAGTAGGGAGGAGCAGGAGTGGGTTGAGAAGTGTCCGGTGCAGCCTATGCCGTGTGTTGTCACCGGAGATCCTGCATCCAGGGAGTCACATTCTGGTCAACAATCTTTAGATCAGCGGAGGAAGGGTACCGAGAAGGGGTTGAAAGTTGATGCGGTTGAGAGTTTAGTATCAACGGACATTCTCGGGGACTCATTATTAGGACCACCTTTCGAGTCTGGAGAAGACCCAGTAACTGTTCCTGAAAAGGCAGAGGATGGGCTTAAAATGACGAAAGAGTTGAAGGAGGACAGTGATGCACAGTCGGGAGATGTAGCAACAAGGTACCCTGACGCGTACCCTATGAGAAATGGGTCGGCGAAGACGGTGCTCCGAAGCTTGCTAGTGTATTTTTCCCGGTATGGTTACCCGCAGGGGATTCAGTCAGTCCAGGGACCCAACTTCACTTCTAGCCTCTTTGTTCAAGCAATGCCGCAGCATGGGATTGTTGGGGTTGTGTCATCTGCGTATCATTCGGAGAGCCAGGGTGTGTTAGAGCGATGGCACTCAGCCTTGAAATCTGTGCTTCGTTGTTGTTGCTTTAAGAGTGGGAAGGATTGGGATCTTGGCCTGCCATGTGTTTTGTTTGCTGTGCGGGAGGTACCTGGGGAGAGTTTGGGATTCAGCCCTAATGAGCTCGTCTTTGGACACCGTGTCAGAGGGCCTCTCCATATGGTTGAAGAAGTATGGGAGGGTGCAGAAAAACCTTGTTCTATGCTCAGGTGTGTCCTCAACAGTCGAGAACGGATGTTGCGCAGTCTGGAGTTGGCTTGCCGTAATTTGACTAGCTCTCAGGCCCTCAGGAAGGACAGGTACGACCTCAAGGAGTTTCACGTGGGTCAGGAGGTGTTGATTCTACTGCCCCTTGTAGGTCACCCCTTATCCGCGAAGTACGCTGGTCCTTATAGGGTGGTGGAGGAGCTATCAGACCTGGATTACTTGGTAGCCACTCCAGACAGACGGAAGCACAATCAGTATGTCATGTTAATCTCGTGAAGGAGTATGGGAGGCACCCCCCTGAGCCTCTCACTGTGCCTGTGATGACGTTTAGCAGTCAAGGTGGAGAAGGAGAACGGGACAGTCAAGCTCAGGTGGATGATAACTGGAAGGATAAGAAGTTCAAATGGGTGACTGAGTGTGAGAAGGTGTTTAGAGAAGTAAAACACCTGTTGTGCACTCACCCGATCCTCAGGGCCCCTGACTTTAGCCTACCTTTCCAACTAGCAATGGAGGCTAGTGGTGTGGGGGCTGGTGCCGTCCTTGTGGACAAGGACGTTGATGGGCTGGAGCATCCTGTTAGTTTCTACTCGGAGAAGTTCAATTCAGCCCAGGGAGCTGCTCTGTTGTCGAGAAGGAGCTGCTGGCGGTTGTGCTTGCGCTGGGGCATTTCGAGGTCTATGTTCCAGCCTATGGTCCGGTCGTTGTAGTCCACACAGATCATCACCCTCTCAAGTTCTTGGACCAGTTTCACAATCGGAATATGAGGCTGACCAGGTGGTCACTAAGGTTACTGGTATATAACCTGGATATACGCCATATTGCCGGTTGTGATGACGTGGTTGCAGATGGTCGTTCAAGGGTATATGATCCTGGGTAGATTGACACACGGGTAGCCTCCTGCTTTAGTTTGAATAGTATTTTGCGCTTGGTGCTTGTTGGCTCGCGGTTGTAGCCCAGCGTATTGGGTCGTAAAGCAGGAGTTGAGCGTTTGGTATAGAAGAAAAAAACTAGGCTTGCCCCTATAGTGCAGCCGAAATAAACAAATTAACACCTTAAGAGCGGCCTATGCGGTTTATTTATGTGTACCGCCCAGCGGGGTGTTTTTTAGATAGGCTGTTTTGTTGATCATTTTCATGCCTAAATAAGACCCAGAACGTAAAACAAGTATCTATCCCTGAAAGGGCATAAACAGAGCTTTCGAATGACACCATAACGATCCTTGTATGATGGATAGTTTTCTTGCAATAACCGTGCAACGCGAGTGCAAAAAGCAGGTAATTCGGTACTTTCGGTACATAATTGAGTATGTAGCGAGTGAGAGAGGGAGGAGGGAGCTGAGATTTGTGTCAGTAGGTTCGCCGCGGTGGTCTGGAGCAGTCATACGCTCGCTAGTCTCCTGCCACCACTTGTCTCTCTCTCTCAGCCACATTACGTGCTGAAATTGCCACTCGACCTATGTCGAGCGCCGCCACATAGTCCAGCTTTATTTAACTCGACTTAAGTGGTGAGCCGCTTTTTTAAGGGTTAAAAACATAAAAATCAAATAAAAACTCTTTCTTTGATAGTTTAATTTTTCAGTATGTTTATAGCAGTAATTCTGAGTTGCACTCCTCTCAGAATGCTGGCTAGAGAAGCTCGCTCTTGAGGAGCATAACTACATATAATTTAACCTATTGTGTTGGGGAGGGTTATAATTTTGTAAAATGTTTTGTTGAAGAACTGTGCCAGATATTTTACTGCCGCTAGGTGATGGGAAGTAGAGATATGGTTCTAACATCAGATTTTTGTGAGCCTTGGGGCCTCTGAGAAAAATCTTGGGGGGGGGTGTGACATTAACAACTCCGTTAGAACCGCATGGCTTGTCCTACAGTGACTCGCTAGGATCGCCAGGGCAGTGGATGGGGCTACAGTTTATGTATTAGAGTGTGCTTTATTTCATATGAAAGCTCGTGTCATGGGCAGTCCAGAAAGGCTCTTTGTTTTCACCCATGTCAAGGCTTTCTATATTTAATTGTAAAGTATATGTTTTATCATTAACTAGTAATGATGGGATCTGGAGAGAGAGAGAGAGTAGAACAGTGTTTTTGCCCCGCTCAATGACGTCACGGCTGGCTGCCTCGTGGGGGTTGGTTGAGGGAGGTCCTTACCATGTTGCTAGCTTCTTTGCTAGTGGCTAGAGGACTTGTTACCGCTTTACTTTGCACGGTGAAAACTAGTCCCGGTATATATATACAGGTTCCTCGCCACTCTCTCCCTCAGATCTGGTTTCTAGAACGCATCTCTCTTCATCCTTTGATACCTGTCACCCGCCCTGCACCTGAGAATCTTTTCCTCTGCCTCTCTCTTTTTTCCATATCTTTCACCACCTTTTATTAATACCATATCCCCTCTGGTTAACTCTGCAAAATCAGCTTCATGCTGGCCAGTTGTATTGTGCGTTAAGGTCTGATATAACCCATGTATGTTAGTGTTAAGATAAGTTGATCACGAAGCATTGGTTGGCATTCATATTGTTTAGTACCGCTTCCTATAATTATTAGTGTTCTGCTGGATTAGATAATGCTAGACTAGGGGCCTGATATTATAAGGTATTGTTTCCTATGAGTGCAGGATTTAGGAAAAAGCTGCACGACATACCTGAGAACTGGAGTTGATTGAGTAAATTCTAGTCTGTGTGCCATTGAGAGTAGAGCATGCACGAATGAGGGCTTTTTGCCTATACCATTCTGCACTGTTCTAAGCTCGTTGTTTGTCTTTGAGGTACGCCAGGAGAACGCTTAATACTTCGGTAATAAGGTTTCTCAAGAGCTACCCTTCCCTATAACGTAATATTTGACGCACAGACTTGAGATTTGCACTAGGCTATGCGGCATGCCATACGCACCAGTATCTCGTATCATTGACTCTAGCTAGACTTTATCAATCATAGTAGACATTAAGTATATTAACCCAATTACTCTTTTTATGCATACCCATTTATGATTACACAAGCATTTCGCAGCCTAGTTTGATGTATGGAGACACAAACGACTTAGGCTCTTTTTGTTGATAGGAATACTGCATTGTCGTGGCGATTATTATTGTTGTAGCGTTTAGGATATTCTTGGCCCCGACTGCATTATATATTCTGCCTTTTTGTGTGCATAGCCTGCACGAGCATTGTTCCGCTGCCTGCCTTTTATGGGTTCCATTTCCGATACGAGCATCTTTATAGCATCTAACATTTAAAGAAGATTCCTTGTTGGTGTTGAAGGACTTTAGTGCACTTTCTTTCATGCAGGAGTGCCTGACATTTATTGATTAAAGTAACGTAAGCTGTAACTTCTCTTACCACCTTACTTTGCATACCATAACCAAGCACCTTCGGTTATAGGTAGTAATAGGCTGTTTTCACATAACATTAAGCCTAGAGTAGACGCACATTTATTGAGAGTTTGATAGCCTATTATTGCATATAGAACTCTGTAGAGTATTTGTGTTCTTTGTTCACTGGGAATATACATCAGAGGTTGGATCTAGCGCTTTCCGTTGTAGCATTTATGCCATTACTAGTCCAATGAATAAGAGCCCTGATATATTTAAACCTCAGTCGTAACAAATGGCGACCTTACCTAGGATTTGGTGAACCTACATTTATTAGCAGGGAACATTTGTTGTTTTGGGGAATATTTTGCGGGGATCAGCAAGAATATTTTTTTTTTGCAACATAGTATAGCCCTTGAGTATTTCCGAGAATTTTTGTGTGTATATTGAGGTATAAGAGTTTGGGGTGCTTCTTTTCTGAATATTGAGGGGGGAAATGTTTTGTGAGCATCATGTCTTATACCGGATCAGAGGAGAATGGAGACACAGTACGTAATGTCGAAACTGAGGAACAGCAGTATGGTGAAATGGTTAATCAGGGTGGGTTGCCCCTGGGGGGACCACCGGTAATTTTAAACCGTAACCGTGCTCCTGATCAGTCTGTCTCGCACTTATTGAAACTGGTTCCGGCGTTTGTTGAGAGTGGGGTAACAGAATTTTTCGCACGCTTTGAGAAGAAGTGCCAGGAACACCAGTGGCCAGAGAATAAATGGGCAGCACTTGTATCCTCTAGATTAAGTGGCAAGAGTCTTAAAGCCTACGATGCGTTACCTTGGGAGTCATGTATTGTGTATGCGGATCTCAAGGAGGCTGTCCTGAGGGCTTACGAACTGCAACCAGAAACGTACCGTTTGAAGTTCCGGGGTGTAACTAAGGGAAGAGATAGCACCTTTTTGGAACACGCCCGGGACTTGTCCGATGCTATGGGGAACTGGCTCCGATCTGAGAAGGTCACAACATTTGATGAAATTAAGCAGTTGATGATGTTGGAGCAGTTCTTTAAGAGCACGGGCGGTGATCTAACTTTGAACTTAAAGGAGAAAAACCCAAGAACTCTAGTCGAAGCAGCAGAAGTGGCTGATCGACGGCTGTCGTTGATTCGGGGTTGCGGGTCCTCACAGAAGTACGATGTAAGTGCTAAGGACCGTTATCCTCCCCCTCCCCGTAACAATGACATTTAAACAGAAGAGCCATGAAACTAAAACTGAATCCAAACCTTACACCACACCGTATGTGAAAAGTCAGGGGCCTTTTACATCACAGTATAAGCCGAAACCGAAATTTATGTGTTTTAGTTGCCACCAGGAGGGTCATAAGGCAAATGAGTGCCCTAGTCGACCTCCTCCGGCAGCCGTGTCTTTTGCTCACGGCATTGGAGTGTTCAAGAGGACATCGGAGTTTGTTAGAGGCATTTCTTCCAAGGTAAATACACTGCCAGTGCAGAAGGATCCGGAAGGCTTATTCCCTGTCCGTGATGCCTTTAGTGACCACAGGGGACTCGGTTGTGTGGATTGGGGGGGTAGAAGACATGAGGTGAGAATTTTGCGTGACACTGGGGCATCGCAAACACTGTTGAGAAATTTCACTGGTAAACCTGTCAATACGGCGCGGGTGGTTGTGGTTCAGGGAGTTAATGCGACAAGGTTATACCCGCTTGTAAGAATGAAGGTGGAAGTTGATGGTGTGACTCGGGACCTGGATGTAGGAATTGTGGAGAAGTTACCTGTTGGGGGCGTCGACCTCCTTCTCGGCAACGACTTTGCGGGACCTACTTCTGAGACCCTTGGTCGTTGCCGAGAAGCCGGCCGACGTGAGTAGGGAGGAGCAGGAGTGGGTTGAGAAGTGTCCGGTGCAGCCTATGCCGTGTGTTGTCACCGGAGATCCTGCATCCAGGGAGTCACATTCTGGTCAACAATCTTTAGATCAGCGGAGGAAGGGTACCGAGAAGGGGTTGAAAGTTGATGCGGTTGAGAGTTTAGTATCAACGGACATTCTCGGGGACTCATTATTAGGACCACCTTTCGAGTCTGGAGAAGACCCAGTAACTGTTCCTGAAAAGGCAGAGGATGGGCTTAAAATGACGAAAGAGTTGAAGGAGGACAGTGATGCACAGTCGGGAGATGTAGCAACAAGGTACCCTGACGCGTACCCTATGAGAAATGGGTCGGCGAAGACGGTGCTCCGAAGCTTGCTAGTGTATTTTTCCCGGTATGGTTACCCGCAGGGGATTCAGTCAGTCCAGGGACCCAACTTCACTTCTAGCCTCTTTGTTCAAGCAATGCCGCAGCATGGGATTGTTGGGGTTGTGTCATCTGCGTATCATCCGGAGAGCCAGGGTGTGTTAGAGCGATGGCACTCAGCCTTGAAATCTGTGCTTCGTTGTTGTTGCTTTGAGAGTGGGAAGGATTGGGATCTTGGCCTGCCATGTGTTTTGTTTGCTGTGCGGGAGGTACCTGGGGAGAGTTTGGGATTCAGCCCTAATGAGCTCGTCTTTGGACACCGTGTCAGAGGGCCTCTCCATATGGTTGAAGAAGTATGGGAGGGTGCAGAAAAACCTTGTTCTATGCTCAGGTGTGTCCTCAACAGTCGAGAACGGATGTTGCGCAGTCTGGAGTTGGCTTGCCGTAATTTGACTAGCTCTCAGGCCCTCAGGAAGGACAGGTACGACCTCAAGGAGTTTCACGTGGGTCAGGAGGTGTTGATTCTACTGCCCCTTGTAGGTCACCCCTTATCCGCGAAGTACGCTGGTCCTTATAGGGTGGTGGAGGAGCTATCAGACCTGGATTACTTGGTAGCCACTCCAGACAGACGGAAGCACAATCAGTATGTCATGTTAATCTCGTGAAGGAGTATGGGAGGCACCCCCCTGAGCCTCTCACTGTGCCTGTGATGACGTTTAGCAGTCAAGGTGGAGAAGGAGAACGGGACAGTCAAGCTCAGGTGGATGATAACTGGAAGGATAAGAAGTTCAAATGGGTGACTGAGTGTGAGAAGGTGTTTAGAGAAGTAAAACACCTGTTGTGCACTCACCCGATCCTCAGGGCCCCTGACTTTAGCCTACCTTTCCAACTAGCAATGGAGGCTAGTGGTGTGGGGGCTGGTGCCGTCCTTGTGGACAAGGACGTTGATGGGCTGGAGCATCCTGTTAGTTTCTACTCGGAGAAGTTCAATTCAGCCCAGGGAGCTGCTCTGTTGTCGAGAAGGAGCTGCTGGCGGTTGTGCTTGCGCTGGGGAATTTCGAGGTCTATGTTCCAGCCTATGGTCCGGTCGTTGTAGTCCACACAGATCATCACCCTCTCAAGTTCTTGGACCAGTTTCACAATCGGAATATGAGGCTGACCAGGTGGTCACTAAGGTTACTGGTATATAACCTGGATATACGCCATATTGCCGGTTGTGATGACGTGGTTGCAGATGGTCGTTCAAGGGTATATGATCCTGGGTAGATTGACACACGGGTAGCCTCCTGCTTTAGTTTGAATAGTATTTTGCGCTTGGTGCTTGTTGGCTCGCGGTTGTAGCCCAGCGTATTGGGTCGTAAAGCAGGAGTTGAGCGTTTGGTATAGAAGAAAAAACTAGGCTTGCCCCTATAGTGCAGCCGAAATAAACAAATTAACACCTTAAGAGCGGCCTATGCGGTTTATTTATGTGTACCGCCCAGCGGGGTGTTTTTAGCCAAAATAGGGCTGTTTACGTGATCATTTTCATGCCTAAATAAGACCCAGAACGTAAAACAAGTATCTATCCCTGAAAGGGCATAAACAGAGCTTTCGAATGACACCATAACGATCCTTGTATGATGGATAGTTTTCTTGCAATAACCGTGCAACGCGAGTGCAAAAAGCAGGTAATTCGGTACTTTCGGTACATAATTGAGTATGTAGCGAGTGAGAGAGGGAGGAGGGAGCTGAGATTTGTGTCAGTAGGTTCGCCGCGGTGGTCTGGAGCAGTCATACGCTCGCTAGTCTCCTGCCACCACTTGTCTCTCTCTCTCAGCCACATTACGTGCTGAAATTGCCACTCGACCTATGTCGAGCGCCGCCACATAGTCCAGCTTTATTTAACTCGACTTAAGTGGTGAGCCGCTTTTTAAGGGTTAAAAACATAAAAATCAAATAAAAACTCTTTCTTTGATAGTTTAATTTTTTCAGTATGTTATAGCAGTAATTCTGAGTTGCACTCCTCTCAGAATACTGGGCTAGAGAAGCTCGCTCTTGAGGAGCATAACTACATATAATTTAACCTATTGTGTTGGGGAGGGTTATAATTTTGTAAAATGTTTTGTTGAAGAACTGTGCCAGATATTTTACTGCCGCTAGGTGATGGGAAGTAGAGATATAGCATGGGTTCTAACCATCAGATTTTTGTGAGCCTTGGGGCCTCTGAGAAAAATCTTGGGGGGGGGTGTGACGTTAACAACTCCGTTAGAACCGCATGGCTTGTCCTACAGTGACTCGCTAGGATCGCCAGGGCAGTGGATGGGGCTACAGTTTATGTATTAGAGTGTGCTTTATTTCATATGAAAGCTCGTGTCATGGGCAGTCCAGAAAGGCTCTTTGTTTTCACCCATGTCAAGGCTTTCTATATTTAATTGTAAAGTATATGTTTTATCATTAACTAGTAATGATGGGATCTGGGAGAGAGAGAGAGAGTAGAACAGAGCGAGAGGGGGGCGCACAGTGTTTTTGCCCCGCTCAATGACGTCACGGCTGGCTGCCTCGTGGGGGTTGGTTGAGGGAGGTCCTTACCATGTTGCTAGCTTCTTTGCTAGTGGCTAGAGGACTTGTTACCGCTTTACTTTGCACGGTGAAAACTAGTCCCGGTATATATATACAGGTTCCTCGCCACTCTCTCCCTCAGATCTGGTTTCTAGAACGCATCTCTCTTCATCCTTTGATACCTGTCCCCCGCCCTGCACCTGAGAATCTTTTCCTCTGCCTACCTCTCTCTTTTTTCCATATCTTTCACCACCTTTTATTAATACCATATCCCCTCTGGTTAACTCTGCAAAATCAGCTTCATGCTGGCCAGTTGTATTGTGCGTTAAGGTCTGATATAACCCATGCATGTTAGTGTTAAGATAAGTTGATCACGAAGCATTGGTTGGCATTCATATTGTTTAGTACCGCTTCCTATAATTATTAGTGTTCTGCTGGATTAGATAATGCTAGACTAGGGGCCTGATATTATAAGGTATTGTTTCCTATGAGTGCAGGATTTAGGAAAAAGCTGCACGACATACCTGAGAACTGGAGTTGATTGAGTAAATTCTAGTCTGTGTGCCATTGAGAGTAGAGCATGCACGAATGAGGGCTTTTTGCCTATACCATTCTGCACTGTTCTAAGCTCGTTGTTTGTCTTTGAGGTACGCCAGGAGAACGCTTAATACTTCGGTATTAAGGTTTCTCAAGAGAGCTACCCTTCCCTATAACGTAATATTTGACGCACAGACTTGAGATTTGCACTAGGCTATGCGGCATGCCATACGCACCAGTATCTCGTATCATTGACTCTAGCTAGACTTTATCAATCATAGTAGACATTAAGTATATTAACCCAATTACTCTTTTTATGCATACCCATTTATGATTACACAAGCATTTCGCAGCCTAGTTTGATGTATGGAGACACAAACGACTTAGGCTCTTTTTGTTGATAGGAATACTGCATTGTCGTGGCGATTATTATTGTTGTAGCGTTTAGGATATTCTTGGCCCCGACTGCATTATATATTCTGCCTTTTTGTGTGCATAGCCTGCACGAGCATTGTTCCGCTGCCTGCCTTTTATGGGTTCCATTTCCGATACGAGCATCTTTATAGCATCTAACATTTAAAGAAGATTCCTTGTTGGTGTTGAAGGACTTTAGTGCACTTTCTTTCATGCAGGAGTGCCTGACATTTATTGATTAAAGTAACGTAAGCTGTAACTTCTCTTACCACCTTACTTTGCATACCATAACCAAGCACCTTCGGTTATAGGTAGTAATAGGCTGTTTTCACATAACATTAAGCCTAGAGTAGACGCACATTTATTGAGAGTTTGATAGCCTATTATTGCATATAGAACTCTGTAGAGTATTTGTGTTCTTTGTTCACTGGGAATATACATCAGAGGTTGGATCTAGCGCTTTCCGTTGTAGCATTTATGCCATTACTAGTCCAATGAATAAGAGCCCTGATATATTTAAACCTCAGTCGTAACAGAAGCCACCGCAGAGATAGGCCCCCACCTTCCAGCCAACCTACAAGCGGCGGCACATCAAAGGCACCGCCACTTCTACTGCGAGGTCAATGAGCCAGCCTTTGTCACACCCTCACACCTATGACACAGGCCCCCTCACCACCAGACTTCACCCACCTGGGAGGACCACTTCCAACACTCCTACAGTGGCCACTACCCAAGCAACTCCTCCACCAGCAACAACTCCAGCAGCCCTGAAGCCCAGAGAAAGCATGAAGATCAACAGTGTGTTTGTTTCATCTGGCCGGAATCACCCTAAGGCCCTCACGTCCCCGGACCATCTCATTCAGGTTACGAATGACTCGAAGACACCCCTCGAGGTTACTGTGAGGACGGACCCCTCCATTCCTCCTGACAGCACTACAACCCTCTGGTGTTTGGTACGGGACCGGTTGACGAGGACCCTCACCACACCCACCTGCCGCAAATATGTTATGAGGTCTCAAGGTCGAGGCTTTGTTTTCGTAGAAGGTGGTGAAATGACGGAGCCAAGAGGACAACCACACAAGATAGCCACCGTAAGGGAATCCAGGGAGACCAGAAGAAAAGGATTTAGAAATAGATTCATTTCCCATTCTCCAGAGAACGGGAAATCTGACCCCTGTACCCATGCTCTAATTCCACATACAGGTGAGTTACCCCCAAAGGGCAGGTCAATCCCCTCCAATCAACACCTCACGCGGCCCCACCAATCACAGAGCGGGACTCAAATAGCCAAGGCAGAAATTCACCCCGAATACCCCCTCGAGTACTATAATGAAAAAGTGTTTATGCAATCTAAGCATAAAGAGCCCTGGGAGTACTTAAATCGTTGGGGCCCTCCATCCGCAAGAAGCTGCCAGACGAGAAGGAGAGTGAAATGGTGATATGAAGTGCCACAGAATAAAACCATTACATAAACAGTGCAAATAGCCAAAACAATTAATGAACAGTAAATCACGAATTACATCATCAGGCTTGATGATATAAGAAAGAACCAAAGGTTAAAAAGACGAGAACCTCAGTGCGATGTCATTAAGCACCATATATTTTTCTTGTAATTATTAACCGCAACATAGCCAATTTTTATGTATATACTATGCCACTATTCACACAAGATCACACAACCTGACTAAGAGAAATAACCCGAATTGTACTGACTGAAACTACAGGAAGTCAGTTTACACTCAGCAGCTTGCTCCGTCCGGATATATGTCCGGGACTATACCTGCCTAAACGCTCCGTCCGGATGTATGTCCGGAAGTCATTTGCCTGAGAGAGAGAAAGAGCCTGCCATCCACCTGCCCCCCTGCCTTTGGACCCCTGTCGGAGCTATATCCTGACGTCTGGCCCTGCCCCCTGGACTCCTGACGAGTGGCCCCATTACTCCCAGCTGCCGTGCCCGGACATCTGCGATGCCCCGACTCTCGTACTTGGCCCTTCTCCTCCTCCACACAAACCCTAAGTGTTTCTGTGATCTCAATTTGTGGCTATTGTTGCAGGTAAGGTTATATATGCGAGTATTCCAAAAGTGTTATGGAGTTGATCTGTGCCAAGGATCTGTGCCTGTTATTTACTTAATTATCGGTCTGTGTACACGTTACATAGTCATTTATCCTCCCGTTAAAACTTGATCTGTGCAAGTGAATTCATCACACTAGATATTGCTACCTTACCCCCTTGCAGTTTATGTCTTGACGTGTTATCGTTAATTATCATTGGCACACCAGTTATATATACTGTATAAGAATTCGACAGTAAACAAAGTTAAATCTATCTATAAACTTATAAGAGTTAACTTACTTTACTTGTTGATAGTGATGGATAGCTCAAGGATAGAATTAGGAATAGATAGAAGGTATAGTGGCCACTAGGAGTTAAGAATTAGAGTGACTTAGCATGAAACAGGTGGTTGTATTTGGAGCGGCTGGAAAGAGTTGTTGATGAGATTGTAGCTAAAGCGAGTCTAGTTTGTCTTGGTGCAAGGGACCCTCAGGCTCCCGAAAATTACGCATGCGCAGTTATCTTATCCACCAATGCGTCATTTAACTAACTACAAGATATACCGGATTGATTATAATGATAACCCGATATAATTATGGATAATAAACCCATAGAAACTTAACCCCCTCAGACAGGAATAGTTAACTTACTGACGGGTTGGCAGACCGCCCGGTATTTACCCCACAATAGTCAATCCCACACTGAGGGACCGTTAGAAGTCGGAGGAATTTGGGGTTGCCACCAATCGACAGATTCTGATCTAACTTACCTAACTTACTGAGCTCAAAATGACGCAGAAGCGTCATATAACTTATTATTGAGCTATTTCACTAGGCTCATATGACGCGATCGCGTCATATGATACATTTGAGCGGAACCGCCATGACGCGATCGCATCATATGAGACAGAGAGGGTTAATACAAAATATTACATATCTTTTATAAAGATATATAACTTAGCCTAATACTGGCGCCTAATTTGAACTTCCAGTATGTTTACTTAACCTAAACTGTCGAGTTACTTACGAGTCTCGACACATTCCCACCACCAATATATACATATCTACAATAATCCCACAGCGATGTTAGATCTCCAAAGCTGTGAAGAACTAACAGCGGCTCGGCGAAGAGGTAATCTTCCAACAGGATCGTTACTGGCAGATGGTCCAGCGACCGCTGGTGACATAGGGGTGGAGTCGTGAGAGCTAACACTGTCACCAGCAACCGCCGGTTGAGGGATCGAAAACCTTTCAATTTCCTGTTCCAATGGATACAACTTGACGATGGGTCGAGTGGTCAGGCCAGTTTTTGTCCTAATCTGGACCACTCTAACCAGATCATCTCGTCCTGGATAGAGCGTAACTACCCTACCAAGTTTCCAAAGGACACGAGGTCCCTCGTCATGTATAAGAACGATGTCATTTACCTTTGGCCATACACTGTTTGATGAGCCTATTTAATTCTTATAGGCTTCTCGTAGTGATGCCAAGTATTCACTAGACCAACGCCTCCATAGGTCCCGAATCAATTTATTGATGTAATTGTACCTGCTGTGTATCGCTGCTTTACTTTCGTAACTGTTCTTCGACTTGCCAAACACTCTTTCATCAATAATAAATGCACTGAACTATCCAACTCTAGCTCTTCCCAAGCTTTCTGGCATCTAGCCAAAAACCTCTCCAACAATTTCTCTTCCTCGTCTTTCCCTCCCCTTTCCCACTCTGATGGCACAACCATCACTTCTTTCTCTGACAAAGCTAAACTCTTCGCTCAAACTTTTGCTAGAAACTCCACCTTGGATGATTCCGGTGCTATTCCTCCCTCTCCGCCCTCCTCTCTCTTACTTATGCCTAATATCCTAATCTCTTCAAAAGATGTACTTTCTACCCTCTCTGGGATTAACACTAATAAGGCGTACGGTCCGGACGGTGTTCCTCCTGTTGTTCTCAAAAACTGTGCTTCCGTGCTGACTCCCTGCCTAGGCAAACTCTTTCGTCTCTGTCTATCCTCTAACGTCTTCCCTTCATGCTGGAAGTTTGCTCACATTCAACCTGTCCCAAAGAAGGGTGACCGCTCTCAACCCTCCAACTATCGTCCAATTGCTCTCATTTCTTGTCTTTCTAAAGTTTTTCAAACTATTCTTGCTTCCAAATTTCTTAAGCATTTCTCTTCTCATAATATGCTCTCAGATCGCCAGTATGGCTTCCTTAAGGGTCGCTCTACTGGTGATCTTCTTTCATATCTTACTAACTCTTGGTCATCCTCCTTTCGGGACTTCGGTGAGACTTTTTCTATTGCACTAGACATATCGAAAGCCTTCGATAGAGTCTGGCATAAATATTTAATTTCTAAACTACCCTCCTTCGGTTTCTATCCCTCCATCTGTGCCCTTGTCTCTAATTTCCTTTCCGGCCGTTCCATAGCCGCGGTTGTGGATGGCCATTGTTCACTTCCTCACCCTATAAACTCTGGTGTTCCTCAGGGCTCTGTCCTATCTCCTATTCTCTTTCTAATTTTTATAAATGATCTCCTTAACTGTACCTTAATTCCCATCCATTCATACGCAGACGACTCAACCTTACACTACTCCATTACTTTTTCAGAACGCCCCAGCCAGCAATCCCTCAACGACAAACGTAATGAAGCCATACAACTCTTAAATTCTGATCTAAATACTATTTCCAATTGGGGCAGAGAAAACCTTGTTAACTTTAATGCTTCCAAAACCCAATTTCTCCATCTATCTACCCGTCAGGATCTCCCAGCGGACTATCCCTTATTCTTCAACAATACAAAAATCAACCCTTCATCTTCTCTCAATATTCATGGTGTCTCTTTTTCTTCTGCTCTCATTTGGAAGGACCATATTACCAGTCTTGCTAAGGCAGCCTCCCAGAAGCTGGGTGTGCTCAACCGCCTTAGGGGGTTCTTTTCCCCTGCACAGCTTCTTGCTCTGTACAGGGGCATAGTGCACCCTTGTATTGAGTATTGTTCACATGTGTGGGGAGGTTCCTCTCACACCGCTCTCCTAGACAAGGTTGAAAGGAAGGCCTTTCGTATCATTAACTCCCGTCCACTCACCAACTCTCTGCAATCTCTCTCTCTCCGCCGCAATGTTGCATCTCTCTCGCTATTCTATCGCTACTATAATAATCAGTGTTCCTCAGAGCTATCCCAGTGCATACCACCTCCTTTACGTAGGGCACGTGGTACCCGTCTTGCAACTCAATCCCACCCCTACTCTGTGCAACTCTCCAACCCAAGAGTGAAACGTTACTCTCAAACTTTCTTCTACTCAACAGCTGAGCTCTGGAACTCTCTCCCAGAATCAATTTTTCCCGCTTCCTATGACTTAAATTGCTTCAAACTCCGTGTGTCCAGGCATTTTGGCTCAAACGTCCCTTGATTTTGGCCCTGTCACTCTTTCAACTATGGGGGAGGCACTCGCTATAGGCAGTTATGCCTTTTGCCTCCCTCAATCACATAGAAAAAAAAAAAAAAAAAAATAGGGTCCTGCAGCTCATCTAGCTGAATTACGTCCTTTGGGAAGTCATGAAGTCTACGACCTTTAACCAGCATGGATGGAGTAATAAGACAAGGGTCCTCCAGATCGCCCGAGACATACGTTAAGGGGCGATCATTCACGGTAGCCTCCAGCTCCAATAGGACAGTAGTTAGTTCCTCAAAGGAGACTAGAGCGCGACCTAGTATCTTTTTAAGCCCAGCCTTCACAATACCTATGGCTCTCTCCCAAATAGCTCCGAACCAAGTTGCACGTGCTGGTATAAAACGCCATTCACATCGGATTTCGGTAACATGAGCCTGAAGACTGGGATCGCTTTGTATGTCTTCCAAGTGTCTGGAAGCTCCTACAAATGTGGCAGCATTGTCGCTTAACATTATCTGTGGAAATCCCTGCCTACTACAAAATCTCCGGAACGCATGGATAAAGCTGTCACAGGTCATATTGCTAACTACTTCAATGTGAATAGCTCTTGTAGTAGCTCACGTAAATAATAGCATATAAGACTTGTTGTTGTGTGAGTCCCGGACAGGAATTTCTCCTGTATAATCGACCGCCGTGACCTCGAAGGTCTCTAGGAGTAGTCCTGATGTCTGGCAGGGGAGGTACTCTAGCTGTCGCGTAGGTATTACCCTGTATTTTACGACAGGTTATACACTTACTGGTCACTTGTTTAACAGCTTGTCGTATCTTAGGAATCCACCACCTTTGCCGTATATATGCGACCACGTGATTAACTCCATAGTGACAACAGACAAAATGGCACATAGTGATAAGCATGGTAGTGAAAGGATGTTTGGAAGGCAGTAGTATCGGATATTTCATTGAATCCGGAAGAGCCGCTAACTTCAATCTACCTTTACAGACAATTAAACCTCCTTTCATGACAAGTCCTAATTGGTTTACCAAATTATTGCGAGTACCCTTGTCACCAAACAGCATCTCGTACTCCTTTGGGAACATTCCTGCTGGCATCTTTGAGCTACATTTCTTTCTGCTACTTTTAGTTCCTTTATGCTGAGGAGGGCACAGTCTGTGGGAGACGTCTCTTTAATTTTTGCCTTCAAATTATTCTTGTATCGAATAGTCCATGCAACTACCCGAATTAATTTCTCATAACTGCCATATTTTTCCCAGTTCCATAATTGTGTGTCCTGTTCATCATTGGTCCCAATGACTTGGCTAGTTACTTTTGGCGTCGGGTCATCTGGTAATATGTCTTCTGGCCACTCGTCTTTGTTTCGGAGCCACATGGGCCCCTCCCACCAAAACGCAGAAGATTTGAGATGTTTTGCCGAAACACCTCTAGACAGGAAGTCACTAGGGTTTTCTTTAGAGGACACGTACTGGAATTCTACAGTCGGAAGAAGGGATTTTATTTCGTCAACTCGGTTTGCGACATACACTGGAAGCGTCTTCATACTCCGCAACCAATGCAATGTAACCTGGCTGTCGCACCATAAAACAATTTTATTGACTTTTACAATATTATGATAGGCTTCCTCCACAAATTTGATTAATCTGGCGGCTAGCAAAGCAGCAGTTAGCTCTAGTCTTGGTATAGTTATGGACTTTATGGGAGCGAGACTCACTTTAGCTACGACCTCATCAACAACTCCTTCCAGCCGCTCCAAATACAAATATTTCGTTAACTAGGTCACTGGTTCAGATCCGGTTCGAAGGACCACGCTAGACTTGTCGTTATGGCAGGAGCCACTTAGTGCATAACCAAATTTAGTGGGTAAGAGAATTATGTCACCCTCTTTTTTGTACCCTTGCCGCACCAAGTCATAATAATAATCGGCACCAACCAACAAGTCCAGTCGAGATGTCTGTGTCATTAGAGGATCAGCTAATTTGTAGCCCTTGCTTCGCAACACTTTTTTGTCTGCTTCAAGGCATTCTGATCCTTTGTGATCCGGGAGAGTTTCTACCACAACTGCTTGTAGAGGATAGTTTCTGCCCCAGAACTTGTACGTGAAGGACACTACTGGATACTTTCTGCTCTCACATGCTCCGGTACACCCTCGCAACTCTAGTTCTTCAACACCCAATTTTTCATAATGGATAGAGTCTAGAGCGGAATTTAGAATGAAGGTGTGCTGTGAGCACTGATCCAGCAGCGTACGCATCTTGACTGTTCCTCTTGATTCCTTTACTGTTGGCAGCATAACAGTTGGGAAGATAAAACTAGTCTTCTTTGAAGATATAGACATCGTGGTAATTTGCGTCTTGGTCTTTGTTACCTGTTGAGGTTTTTGCTCCTTCTTTGCACCGTCCCATTGAGATCTGGACTGACAGAGGATATGGTAGTGTCTGTTACGACAGAACTTGCAGTTACAGATGTCAGGGTTCACACAACCATTGCTCCCGTGGGTTGAAGATAAACACCCGGTGCAAAGGTTGAGTTGCTTTGCGCGTTTTACCTTTAGAGCACTGGTTTTGTATCTGAGACACTTGAACCACACGTGTGCCCCTTCGCACAACTTACAACCCTTCCTTCACACCGAGGCCTCCTGCACCGCAAAGGATGCTGAAGCAACTGGTATGTGTGGTGTAGTCCGATCTGCTACACTTTCCATGTTAAACACTTCTGTCTGGTAAGCTTGGACAAACCTTTCTAGGTCCAGACCTTCTTCACCTAAAGTTCTCTTTAACGTTTCCTTTAGTGGGGATGGCAATTTATTCATGAGAATCACAACACTAGCTTCATGAAGGGTTATTTGTAGGGTCTCTATTGACCTCAGTGTACTTTCAAAACTAGCATAGAATCCTTTTACTTCCTCGACATTGTAAGAGGGAGGATTCAATGTAGTAAGGTTAGTTATATGTGCCACCTTAATTCTATCCCTGTGCCCATAGGTTTTCTGTAGAAGGGCAACCGCTGTTTGGTAGCTGGCTCCCTCAATTGCGAAACCTTCAATTAGTTGTTTTGCCTCGCCATTCAGTTGACCTCTTAGGTAGGTCAATTTTTGGATGTCACTGAGCTCCGCATTGCTGTGGACACTATACAGTGGAACATATCCCAGAATCCCATCCACAGAGTGGGATCACTGTCAAACACAGGAAGGGTGATTTTCGGCAATCTTATACCGGCATTTCTGTTAACTGCAGCGCGATTTGACTCCCTTTGCTTTAGCTTACCTTTAAGGAGGACGATAACCTGATCAAGACGCTCTAGATAATCCATGTCTACTTCTATGTCCGCGAAATACTCGGTGTTGTCTTCATAGAGTGTTTCCATTTCGCAGCGACATGAATTTAAATCTTCGAGCTGTCTTAATACCGAAGCCAATTTAGCCTCAATCGCATCATTATCTGCATCAACCAAAAATGTAGCTATATCTTTGGTGATCCTAGTAAAACCACTTTCGATACCCCTCTTAATAATAATAATAATAATAATAATAATAGTTCTTAAAGCTAGCGCATGCTAAGCTAGCTAAGGATAGCTCAATAAGGCCGATTAGGCGTATTTCCATTGGGGTCCTGTACTACTACCCCATCCCTTTGCTCATGAGGGATGATAACGACTCAGTGCTTGTGAAAAATCTTTAATGCGCCAAGCGTGGGCGCGAACCCGGGCCTTCTGGGTGGTAGTCCGAGACGCTAGTCACTACACCAAGCGAGCCGCTTGTACTGGGACAGTGTCAACGACATGATGGCAATACACAGGAAATAGAATATTAATATATCTTACCTATATGGACGTAAAGCGCACTCATAAGGTTAGCTGACGCCAATAAAGGCAAGATATAGGGAACCCCGACTTAAAACTAAATAATTAATTAAACGTGTGATGTCGGGGTAGGGCAATAGGTGAGAAATATGATGCGGAACGCAATAATGAAAGTAAACGAACAACGCCTAAATATCTCCACTCTTAAATTTAAATAGTTAACCTTATATTAAATGCGGCAATTTTGTTGGTGTAGGGCAATAATGAGGGAAATAAGATGCAGAGCGCAATAATTAATGTTAACGAATGCCTATACTATCTCCACTCACAAAATGTTAACGAATGCCTATACTATCTCCACTCACAAAATGAAAGTAATTAACTTTACATAAATATGCGGCAAAATTTTGTTAGAGTACACTAAGGAAGGGATGCCAAAATGTTGTAAAACAAGCCAATTTAATTTATAAACATAATCAAACTATAGGCTAGCCCAACATCTAATCGTACCAAAAATGTTTGTGGTAAATACCCCTTTAAATTTAGTTAAGACCGAACAAAATAAATTTAACCCCTATAATTGTACTTTACATTAATTTAATTGTTTCAATTTTATACCTATAGCCTACCACCTAACAATTACTTAGATCTACTTTTGAAAAGCTAGCTGCCTCCCACTCCTCATCTGACTGTTCCCTCAGTGCCTGTTTGTCGAGCTTGAAGTGCTCCTGGGTAGCAGCCACGACCAGCTGAAACAGATTGTTGCTGGCATCATAAGTCAGGTGTACACCGTCTTCACAGTAATCACCGTCCCGCACCTCCATGGATTGGTAGCGAGACTTTGTGAATGGCAGTACTTTTTTTAGCCAGCGATTTATCCCATTCCTGATACTCTTATACCGCTCTGTCGTTAGACCGTGGGGCGCCGGTCTCGCCTCCAGGCCTATGATTATACAGGCCCCTATCTCTTTCGCTAGATTCTTTATGGCGTTTGCGAAAGAGCGTATGTCTGTCTCGGGATGAATATCATTCCCGCCCAAGACTAAGAATGTCAGGTCCGGCTGGTAACGGACGTGGCTCTCCCAGGCCGCAGAGGACCTAATAGTGTCCACTCGAGCACCCCCTTGGGCAAACGTCTTCACTTGAAAGAATGGGTGGTACACTGGCTTGTCCACATAAATAGCCTTGAAATAACTATGTCCCAAAATGGACGCTTTCTTAATAGGCTTAGGGTAGAATGTTACCACACGTTTATAATCCTCTCTCTTCCCCCCCCCCCCCCGCCAAAGGCGCCGGTCGGAAACACATGGCGGCGGTTCATATGGTCGGGTACAACTAGCGGGACCCGGCGGAAAATAGGCCTCAGACACGAATTAACAGGCCACAAGCCTACAGAAGACACCAGGGAAGCGGATATAGGGAACAGAAAGAAGGAAATGCTAGGGAATAGTAGACAAAATGAAAGCAGGAGAATGAAAAGACAAAGAAGGAAAGCTAACATAAGGCAAAGTTCAGAAGTTCGAAGGACCAATTTATAAGAATTCGATAGTAAACAAAGTGAAATCTACCTATAAACTTATAAGAGTTAACTTACTTTACTTGTTGATAGTGATGGATAGCTCAAGGATAGAATTAGGAATAGATAGATGGTATAGTGGCCACTAGGAGTTAAAAATTAGAGTGACTTAGCATAAAACAGGTGGTTGTATTTGGAGCGGTTGGAAGGAGTTGTTGATGAGGTCGTAGCTAAAGCGAGTCTAATTTGTCTTGGTGCAAAGGACCCTCAGGCTCCCGAAAATGACGCATGTGCAGTTATCCACCAATGCGTCATTTAACTAACTACAAGATATACCGGATTGATTATAATGATAACCCGATATAATTATGGATAATAAACCCATAGAAACTTAATACAAAATAGTACATATCTTTTATAAAGATATATCCTTTTCCTTACCGAAAAGTCAAGAACGCCCCGCCCCGTTGAGTTAATTATAATTCTATTTATTCGAGCTATCTAGTTTATACCAGTGCTTGTCAATTAATCTGATCTACGTGTGTGGGTAACTAATATTTGTTTTCACACATTTATAATAACTCATTATTCAAGTTATTTATTGTTCGTGTCTCCGTATTATATTAGAGACCATTATTATTTCGATTTTACTATTTCCATAGTGATCATTAAATTACATCATCTGTTTATGTAATTCGCATACGCCATATCTTTGATCCACGTATTGCCATATAGGGATTTGCTAATTCATTCAAATTTCCTTTCCTGCTATTCTCATAGTATTTTAACCCAGTACAACTTTGTTGTGTACGCCCTTTTGTATTCTGAGTGCTTCCGAATTCTACTTTACTGTGATATTCCAGTCGCATTTTAATTGAGTGTATTTCCTCATTTTATAATTAATTTACATTCATTCTAAAACTTGTTATAGTGATTCATTGATCTTAATTTGAATTTAGATTCTATACTTGTGTGTATTGAACTCTTACCCGGTGTAAATCTATTTTTCGTATCCGTGTGTAGACTCTTTCACAAAAACCGCTTAGATAAGTAAATGCCAACTTAAACCACCCTGTCGATAAGCTCTTTAGTATATGTTTAATATTCACCAGTGTCTTATAGTCGCACTATTTCGAATTATAAATTCATACCAAAGCAGTCACTCTGACCTAGGGTCGAACGCACTACCGGTTATTTATCTTACCTGCGTGACCCTTCCCTTAATCCCCTTGATAGGCGCTCACCGCCGCCCACGCTCGTGAACGCTATTGTCAAGTCAATTCGCCGTATGCCAGAAGTCTTCGCGCTAGACGTTACACTCACATACGCATTATCATTTAACTTGATTATCTATGTACGTGTGTAACACCATTATTCCTGCATATTAATATTACCTATACTGTGTGTAATTGTAACGTGACTAATTATAATTAAGTTATCACTATAGACCATTCTATATTTGATACGTCACTTGAATACCTTTATTGTCTGCCCTATATGACAGAGCAATATTCTATATACATTAACCTATAGCCTATGAATAAACTCAAGTGTGAAGCATTATTGTGTTCTTATTGTGTGAATGCTGCCTTGGGATAAAGAATTGATGCAAGAATTATAAAGCTAGACGTGACCCTGTCGAGCATATTCCATCTAAATATATCTTAGTATAAGATTGTACGAGATCATAGTAAATCGAGTTGAAATACCAACCCGACATTTCAAGTAGTTTATGTGTATTTGCGATATATATATATATAGATATACTGTATTATACTGTTTATTTTTATTTTTTTCTATGTGATTGAGGGAGGCAAAAGACAGAACTGCCTATAGCGAGTGCCTCCCCCATAGTTGAAAGAGTGACAGGGCCAAAATCAAGGGACGTTCGAGCTAAAATGCCTGGACACACGGAGTTTGAAGTCATTTAAGTCATAGGAAGAGGGAAAGACTGATTCTGGGAGAGAGTTCCAGAGCTCAGCTGTTGAGTAGAAGAAAGTTTGAGAGTAACATTTCACTCTTGGGTTGGAGAGTTGCACAGAGTAGGAGTGGGATTGAGTTGCAAGACGGGCACCACGTGCCCTACGTAAAGGAGGTGGTATACACTGGGAAAGCTCTGAGGAACACTGATTATTATAGTAGCGATAGAATAGCGAGAGAGATGCAACATTGCAGCGGAGAGAGAGAGATTGCAGAGAGTTGGTGAGTGGACGGGAGTTAATGATACGAAAGGCCTTCCTTTCAACTTTGTCTAGGAGAGCGGTGTGAGAGGAACCTCCCCACACATGTGAACAATATTCAATACAAGGACGCACTATGCCCCTGTACAGAGCAAGAAGCTGTGCAGGGGAAAAGAACCCCCTAAGGCGGTTAAGCACACCCAGCTTCTGGGAGGCTGCCTTAGCAAGACGATTTTACTTAAGAGATTCAATACTACTTGCAGAATTATAGGTCGCAGAGTTGCGTATGCATTTTTTTTTTTTTTTTTTTTTTTTGGTAATGCGAAAACTGCACACCTACTTTATTTATTATTTGTCTAGTTTCATCCCTAGACAAAACACTTATAAACACATCCATTAGATCCCCCTTGTAGATTAATTTGTATATTTTTCGGCAGAACAATGTCCCGGACGAAGGACGATTCTTCCAAAATTACAGGCTCATTATCTTTCGCCAGGAAAAAAATCGACACCTAAATAGCACGAAAGGTCTTAATATTGACAAGGAAATGGGGTGAAAGGTCTTTAAATCGACAAACTAATAAGGCAAACATCTTAAAATCTGAAAACTAATATGCTAAACATGAGGGAGAAGGGGGTCTGGAAAACGACCCATCTCCCCTTAACTTGTATTTCCGTAACTAATACTTACACGATATGGTTACATTGCTTACCTTCCTCAATTTGCCCTTCACACTGCCTGTACGTCACCTTTTTCAATCACTCCTTGCCAAACTTTACAACTAATATAGGATTCCAATAAGAGAAAGTTATAATGCATGAATTATGTGAAGTGTTAAATAAATAGATATTGTCTGGTGAACAACAAAAAACAAAAAAACGACTGGAGTTGAATGATATGTCTGGTTCTCCACACGTCCAAGACAACACTCACTTTGTACTGTCACGCGCCTATTGTCCTGTCGGTGGTGCTGGCGTTATTGATGAGAGTTAGTATAGCCTTTACTTTCCCTGGTCATGGGATCGATTGTTTTCTTT
This sequence comes from Paralithodes platypus, assembly GCA_032716605.1. Lineage (NCBI taxonomy): Eukaryota > Metazoa > Arthropoda > Malacostraca > Decapoda > Lithodidae > Paralithodes > Paralithodes platypus. The sequence continues at coordinate 32,870,141 of CM064533.1, forward strand.
TCCATCTTCGTATTTTTATTTCTGCTGCAGAAGGTTTTTTAGGGGTATTGTTATGTCAGTCGGTTATGTATGCAAATGAAAAACAAATGTGGTCTATCTCAGATATCACACTGATGAATAAAACAGAACAGATTATGGATAATTTTATTATATTGAATGCCAGATTATCATGTGCAATATTACAGCATTAAGAGAAAACTTGTTGTTTGAAATACAATGACTGTTTACGGCTGATAGTGTGAGAGACAGTTTATGGATGATAGTGTGGTAGACTGTTTATGGCTGATAGTGTGGGAGACAACGTATGGCTGATAGTGTAGGAGACTGTTTATGGCTGATAGTGTGAGAGACTGTTTATGGCTGATAGTGTGGTAGACTTGAAATGACGGGTCTGAAGACGAACCATCCAAGAAACAGTGGCAGAATAACCAGTCTGCAACTCCAAGACCCTATAAGGACAAGAAAAATAGACGAGACACCCCAATTTTCCCATGCTCTAATCCCTGGACAAATACACGAGCGACCCTTGCTCCCCCGTGTTCTACGACAACAACCACCAGCCTCGAGAATGGGAAAGGTTCCCCACCAATCAACAACCTGCTCCGCCCCCCTCCCAACAACCAACCACAACACAGCATTTCCTCAGTCCCCGGATCTTGCTTATAGTGAAGAGATGTTTAGGCAGATAACACATCAACGGCCCGAAGTCTACAGATACCAATGGACGTAGACAGGAGGGCACCTGATGACGGACCAAGAGAGATAATAAGCCTCTACCAAGAACAACTATGAGGCGAGATATAACTATGTCTATGATCCCTGGACAAATACCAGAGCGACCCCTGCTCCCCCGTTTTCTATGACAACAGCCAGGTAAGCGAGGTCCTCCCAACTAATTAGCCACCTGCTCGGGTGACGCCCCCCCCCCCCACCACTCGCCGCCAACCACAACAACATTTCCTCAGCTCCCGGATATGGAATACACGGGAGAAATGGTTATGCAAATAAAACATCAACGGCCTGAAGTCTACCGATATAAACAGATATAGACAAGAGGACACATTGTGACAGGCCGGGAGATATAAGAAACCTCTACCAAGAACGACTATTAAACGAGCTATAACCATATTTGTGTAGGAATGTGACTCATGGACGAGTCCGTACACATCCCATTTCTCCATTATTAGACTAAATAACTAGCCCGTAAGTAATATACAAACTACCTAGGGAACATTGGAAAGGGAAATACTGCCCTGGAACTAATGTCCATGGCAGGATTAGGAAGTTAGTAGGGGACAGAGGGGTTAGTAACTGAGGGGTGGATAAAATAAAGTTATTCATTTACAAACGCACTCAGTCGCAGGTTTGATGCAAGATATTTGTCTAGGCGTAGTTTAAAAGAATTATTATGCCCTGATTTTATACAGGATTAACGATTGATACAGGTGAGTTCTACTAGACTCGGACTTCCGAGTTCATACAATTACATATAAAGAAGACAACAGAGGATACATATATCACCAACTATAGTTCAGAATAAAGCTTTATTCCCTTAATATCTAAATACACGAATGGAGTATGAGTGCGAGTTTAGAAACACAACCAATGAATCACTTAAAACATTTTCTATCTTCGAGCACAGTCGCGGATCAGGATAGAGTGCAATATTTTAGCACAGCTTAACTGTATTCCTTTTGTCCGGAATCAGGTACACTAGTCCTATCGAGGGTTGATACAAGTAATATCATCAGCTATAATATTTCACTGTATTTGTAATGAGATTGACTTGCGATGGCGGTATGAAAGAGATTAGGGTATTTCACTATATGTATCTTGAGTTATATACCGTGCACACTGGTATGAGAGCAAGTTCAAAGGCAACTGAGAATGGACTTTGAAATATCTTCTTTGTGTTAGAATAATGGCAGAGTCGCTTGTGGACTCTTGAAATATTTTCACTTGGTCGAAATAATGACAGAGTCGCTTAGCATCAAAATCGGCTTAATTTGATTTAATTCTGAAAATCACTTGTACTGGTCGGGAACACTTCAATAGATTTTGAAACATTGGTAACTGGAATTAGTTGCTATAAATTCCTAGTATTAACACTGTAATGGATTTTTGATGTTTTTAATACTTTTTAGGACTCTTACACTGAACTTGGATTTTAGGCAGTCGCTTGTGGACTCTGTTTTATTTTGCTCACTTTGTAGGTTAACTTAGATACTTTCTCTCGTTTCTGGTCATCGACTTAGACGTCTTTTCTATATCTTCTTTCCGACGATGGTTAGGGTGTTTGCTGTCTGTAGTCGTCTGCTCCTCCGTGGGCCGTCCAAGTTGGCCGGCTGTGTGAAGATAGTTACAGGTGGGTTGATGGATTTTGGGTCTTAAGTATGGTTCCGTAGCTTATTGTAATCATCTGACAATTACTGTTGGGCACCATACCGGACTAACGCGAGTATTCTAGAGGTTATTTGGAATACTCGACTATCCTGACCTTTATAATTATTAACCGTTGATGAAGTCCGTTAAGGTACTCTTAAACTAAGGTCTTAAATACCGTACCTCAGTGAGAACGTATATGGTACGATATCAGACTAACGCAGGAAGACTTTATAACTACTCTTCCTGACTGTCTCTGACCTTTTTAAGAGATTCGGGGGACCCGGGGCGGTGTTTAAACCTTTCGGTTACGCAGTCTAATGGGATGCCACAGACTCAGTGCACCTAGGACTTGTATATGCAGAGTCCCCTTGAGGGTATCTCGCCAAGCCCTTTTTTCACAGCGGTCTCAGATACTTCGAGACTACCTGTGAAAAGTGGTAGTGTTCACTTTCAATAGTAATAAGTAGAGAAGTAGACGTGCCGTTTCGCCCAAAATCAAAACGAAATACCCAACTCTGCAATTGGGTCACCATCATCACTACTAGTCACTTTCACCATTACTATCATCAACACTACTATTATAGTCATCACTACTCTTACCATCATCACTACTACTCTCATCATCACTACTACTCTCATCATCACTACAACTTTCACCATCATCACTACTACTCACCATCATCACTACTACTGTTACCATCGTCACTACCATCATCACTAATGTCATCATTATCACTACAACTATCATTACTTGTCACCATCATCACTACTATCATGACCATCATCACTACTACCAGTACTCTCACCATCATATCTATTACTGTCATCATCATCTCTACCATTATCATCACTGCTGTCATCATCACTACAACTACAACCATCATCACTACTATTATCACCTTTATCTCTACAATTACCATCATCACCAATATTATCACCATTATCACTACAATTACCATCATCCCCACTATTGCTACCATAACTTCTAATGTCAACTAAACTAACTTAACCTAACAAATGCGGGGCGAGATGTTTCCGCCCCCAGAACGAAGGTGTTCTGTGTGTGAGCCCCTACGGGGCACACACACACAGAACGCCATCATAGCAGAGGGGCCCCCCCCCCCCCCCCAGGTGGGTGGGGGGGTAAAACCATATTTTGGATCTAAAATCATAACTATTGCACACATTCAAAAAATCTATTTTTAACTGTCTTCGTGGTGCGATGCATAAGGTGTTGATTTTCGGTGTGAGCATCCTGGATTCGAATCCACGGACTGCCACATGTGTTTGTAAATTTCATTAATCGATTTTAGGAGTATAGTTGGTTGTTGGAAGGAACATAATAATTGATATTGGTTCAGGGGTAATTTATCGAGAGGACTTCCCTAGTGGTTAAGGCCCCATTAATTGCTCTTTCCATTCACATATGCATAGCCTACGTGAGTTGCAGTTGGGATGTGTGTACATGCTTAGATTGATATGCAGGATTCGAAGTTGCATAATAAATCGTAGGCAGTGTCCACCATTCTTTAACTGTCTACGTGGTGCGATGCATAAGGTGTTGTTTTTCGGTGTGAGCATCCTGGATTCGAATCCACGGACTGCCACATGTGTTTGTAAATTTCATTAATCGATTTTAGGAGTATAGTTGGTTGTTGGAAGGAACATAATAATATATATATATTTTTGTTTTTGATTTTTCTTGGTTCTGTTGTGCATTTGTTTTTATACCCCCCCCCCCCTCCCATTACAGATCCGTTACACATCTAGCTTGCCATGGATAAAAAACGCCCCATCCCGGAGGACCAGCTGGCCTCCGTCCTCAACACCATCCTTGATATGAGCAGTAGCGAGAGCGAGAGCGAGGACGACATGGGATGCGAGGAAGAGGAGTGGACAGATGAGGCGGGTGAGACGGATGGAGATGAAGATGGTTTGACCAATTCTCCACCGCCCAGGGGGAAGAGGAGGAGGATCATCACATCAGCACCTCCACCTCCTCCACCAACTCCACAAACTCCACCTCTACAAACTCCACCAACTCCACAACCTCCACCTCCAGTCGTCGCCCAACCTCACCACGTCTCCTCATCACCCGTCCCCCTTCATCGCCACTGCTCATCATCACCCGTCGCACTACCTCGCCACTTCTCATCACCACCCGTCCCCCTAGCCCGTACATCACTCCACACCACCCCATCTCGCCACTGTTCATCATCACCCGTCCCCCTAGCCCGTACATCACTCCACACCACCCCATCTCGCCACTGCTCATCATCACCCGTCCTACCTCGCCACCTCTCATCACCAGCCGTCCACCTAGCCCGTACATCACTCCACATCACCCCACCTCATCCATCCCCACCCGTCCTACCAGCACCCATCCTACCATCAACATCCACTCATGTACTCTCACCACAACCATCAACATCCTCTCATGTCGTCACACCATTCCCGAACTTCCACACATTCTATTCTTTTTCTTCTCCTGTTTCACGACACAACCTGCATGGCGGTCCCTTGTTACCTCACGTAGAATCACCGGCCAGCAACATTTCAGACAGCCCCCGCATCCTGGCTCCACTCCTGCCGGTGGGTAGTCTGAACACCCCACCATCACATGTCCTGTCTCCCAGCGTAGCCTCCCCCTCGCTGATCTCCTTGGGGAACAGCGGGGGCAGCGAGGCGCGCTACATGGCGTTTGTTCCGCCTGAACATCGCCAAATCATGCACGATGAGATTGCTGCGGCAATCGATGAGGAGCTTCCACAGAGGCTTCCTCCTGCCCCACTTCATCCACCCACAGCACCTTCTCCATCACCCTCATCACATCCACCATCACCCACATGCCCTGACTCCACCACACCACCTTCTCCATCACCCTCATCACATCCACCATCACCCCCACCCCCTTCGTCTTCCGCAGAAGACGACCCCCCTCCCCCTCCCCGCCGAAAATCTGGGCCCGTGAAGGGCCGAGGTGGTAGGCCCAGGGGCCGCAGAGGTTACATACGTCGTCCAGGCGGACGACGTGGTGCTCTCCCAGCACGTGCACCTCCACGCCCCCCCACCGTGTATGCTGAGGATCACGAGTGGACGTCAGACCCGTTCACACCCAACGTTGATCCTTTCACTGGAACCCCTGGCTTGCGGGTTCCAGCACCAGTGACACCACTGCAGTTCTTCCAGCTCTTTTTTACAAGAGAACTGCTCAGGTTCCTGGTGAATGAGACCAACGCGTATGCCTTATTCGTTGGTTCTCTGTGGACATCGTTCAGTGAGGAGGACATGGCCAAATTCCTTGGTCTGTACTTCCTCATGGGTGTCAACAAACTCCCCACTGTGCGTCACTACTGGCTAAATGATGGAGTCCATAATTATCCAACGTTTCGCACGACCATGCAGGTCACCAAGTTCCAAGCCTTGCTGAGCAATTTTCACACGTTCAACAGCAAGGCAGTCATCAAGCAGACCAAAGACAGGCTAGTGAAGATCCGCACGGTGATGCGCTACCTGCTTGCTGGCTTCAAGCTTGCCTACGTCCCGGAGAGGAAGGTGTCCATCGACGAAGGCTGCCTTGGGTGGAAGGGTCGCCTTTCATTCAAGTGCTACAACCCGATGAAGCCGAAGAAGTACGCTATCAAGCTGTACATCCTGGCAGAGTCCACGACTGGTTTCGTGTATGACTTTCAAGTCTACACTGGTATTGGTCAAACTCTCCAGAAAACGGTTGAGGGTTTAACGGAGTCCCTGCAAGGCATGGGTTACAAGTTGTTCATGGACAACTTTTACAACTCAGTTGACCTGTGCCACCACATGCTCACACACCACCAGATCTATGTGTGTGGCACCCTGAGGCTTGCACGAGGGGCTCCGAAGCGGTTGCGCGACATTGCCCATGCATCGACACTGGAAGACGATGCAATTGAGGCGATGAACAATGGCACAACCCTAGTGATGCTTTGGAAAGACAAACGGATTGTCAACATGGTGTCCACCTTCCACGACCAGAGCACCATTCCAAAGCAGTCATTTGTCAAGATGAAGGTACAAGGCAGGTGGCAGCGGACTCGTAAGAACATCATGAAGCCCGTTTGTGTTGACGACTACAACCGCCACATGGGTGGGGTGGATCATTTTGATCAGATGATCCAGTACTACCCCATCCAGCGAAGAACGGTCAAATGGACGAAGAAGATCGTATTCTACTTCATCCAAATGGCCCTCTTCAATGCCTTCATACTCTTCAAGAAGTGCAACCCCCGCAGGAAGATGACTATGCTGGCGTTCCAGGAAAGCGTAGTCCGTTCCTTGTTGCACTTCAACCCTGCAGAGTGGCCTTTGTCGGGGAGACGCATCCGGCGTGCACAGGATTTGCCAGAAGGTCAGTACGAGCCATGCACCCGTCTCAGGCGAGACAGGCGGCGTCGGCGGCAATCCTCCGGAAGCTCAGCTGGGTCGCCCCCACCGGACGACAATCCAGACTCCCCAGCCGCTCCTGCTGATGATCCTGGCACTCCTCCTGGTGCTCCTGCTGCTGGTGGAGGCGTTGGGGGAGCACTCTTTCATGACCCCCCCCCCCCTCACCAGGTCCAGATGCTGCTGCTGCTGCTGTTGCCGTCGGGGGAGCACTCGCTGAGAATGCACCCCAGGCGGCACCAGTATCGGACTCGGACGATGCTACTGATGATGAGGAGGAAGTGGATGACCTACCACTTGACCCCCCCGCACCAGTAGTACCGGGTGCAGCTGCTGCTGCTGGTGGCGCTCGGGCAGCACCCCTCATGGATGCCGCCTGGGTTCCACTAGTAATGGACGTTCAAGCTAGGTCTCAGGCACCAAGAGGCCGTCGGATAGGTCCTCTTAGAGGACGGGGTTCCAGGCCACGTCCTGTTGTACTGGACCATGACCGGTACAACAGGAACTTGGAACACGTTTTCGAGACTATCCCAGGCGGAAAGCGAAAGCGGTGCCGTGTGTGTTACAGGAGCCAAATTCGCAAGGACACGAGCTTTCGCTGCAGGTCTTGCCGCGTTAGCCTCTGCATCGATGTCAATGGTTGCTTTAACAAGTACCATCAATTCGATGCAGATGTCCTATAGCCAGGATCTTTGCACGATTCATTCATTCATTTATGCATTCTCCTATTCACCTTCATTATTCCTTTCCAATCACTATCACCCATTCATTCATTCAGTCTTTATGCATTCTTCCATTCACCTTCATCACCCTTTCATTCAGTCATTCAATCATTCAATAATTCATTCATTCATTCAATCATCACTTCCGAGGTTCGGGGCCCACCTTCATTCACCCACCTTCATTCACCCATCATCATCATCATCAATAATTCACCTTCATCACCCTTTCATTCAGTCATTCAATCATTCAATAATTCAATCATTCATTCAATCATCACTTCAGAGGTTCGGGGCCCACCTTCATTCACCCACCTTCATTCACCCATCATCATCATCATCATCAATAATTCACCTTCATCACCCTTTCATTCAGTCATTCAATCATTCAATCATTCATTCATTCATTCAATCATCACTTCCAAGGTTCGGGGCCCACCTTCATTCACTCATCATCATCACCATCATCATAAAAAAAAAAAAAAAAAAAAAAAAAAAAAAAATACAATTTGCACTACAGTGGATATAGGCCTCCTGGGGAAACCACTCTAAAAAATAACGAGTCCAGTGCAGTACCTCTTTGGGTGGCTTGGAAATTTGCACATATTTCTATGGTTTGACACCATATATATATATATATATATATATATATAATATATATATAAATATATCCACACATACATTACCATTACCATTTACCAATCTTTATATTTTGTTTGACACCTTGTGTGTATATATATATATATATATATATATATATATATATATATATATATATACACATTACTTTCTTTTATTTGCATGTACAATAGAATTATTTCTGAATGTATTACCTGAAGATAACCTGGCTTTCTTATTTTGTTTTTTCAGTGTCAACCCAGGAGCCATTTCCCTTCTCGTTGGAAAGGGTTGTGACACAATTCAATTTGCACTAGAGTGGATATAGGCCTCCTGGGGAAACCACTCTAAAAAAATAACGAGTCCAGTGCAGTACCTCTTTGGGTGGCTTGGAAATTTGCACATATTTCTCTGGTTTGACACCATATATATATATACACACAATCACACATTGATTTTACCATTATTTATTTTGACACCTTGTATATATATATATATATATATATATATATATCCACACACATACATTACCATTTACCATTCTTTATATTTTGTTTGACACCTTGTATATATATATGTATATATATATATATATATATATATATATATATATATATATATATATATATATATATATATATATATATATATATATATATATATATATTACTTTATTTTATTTTCGTGTACAATAGAATTATTTCTGAATTTATTACCTGAAGATAACCTGGCTTTCTTATTTTGTTTTTTCAGTGTCAACCCAGGAGCCATTTCCCTTCTCGTTGGAAAGGGTTGTAGCCCTACCAGGTAAGTAAAATTGGCAACCTTCATGACTGACATGTCTTCTATGAACATTATACAATTATTGGCAACACAAATTATATAAAAGTGTTGTATATTGTGGCAAAGATATACAACTGTATAAACATTCTCATATATTTTCATAACAATAACAATGCATGGAAACAATTGCGCATAGCTCACGAACCATTTACGCTATATTATTTTTATTTTCACCATTGGAAAGAGCACAATTTTCCGATTCCGGTGATATATACAGTTATATACGTATCCGACCAAATAAAGCAACCACGAGGTGGGGAACAGCTCGGAACCCGGCTAGCATCGCCCGAACAGAGACTGGTGAAGCGTAAATATTCGCATTTTGGCTCTTCATTTCAAATATTCAAAGTGCAAAAAGTATTTGTCCTAGGAACTTCTAGTTTGTTTTATACTCATCAGCATTATTTGCCGTATTCATTCAGCCTAAATTTAAAACCATACACTTCGTAGCAACGAAATAAATCGAAAATGTTATAAACCATATCAATCAAAATCATATATATTTTTTTTTCGGTCACTGCATGGAAACAATTGTGCATAGCTCGCGAACCAATTACGCTATATTATTTTTGTTTTCACCATTGGAAAGAGCACAATTTTCCGATTCCGGTGATATATACAGTTATATACATATCCGAGCAAATAACGCAACCACGAGGTGGGGAACAGCTCGGAACCCGGCTACCATCGCCGGAACAGAGATGGGTGAAGCGTAAATATTCGCATTTTGGCTCTTCATTTCAAATATTCATAGCGCAAAAAGTATTTGTCCTAGGAACTTCTAGTTTGTTTTATACTCATCAGCATTATTTGCCGAATTCATACAGCCTAAATTTAAAACCATACACTTCGTAGCAACGAAATAAATCGAAAATGTTATAAACCATATAAATCAAAATCATATATTTTTTGTTTTCGGTCACTGCTTGAGAACTATTGAAGATAAACAATTTCTGTTTTCAGATTTGGAAAGAGGAGAAAAAATACTATTATTTGAGCAAAAAAAATATATGGTCATCACTCACAATTTAGAGCTAGGACGGTGTGAAGACAATTGCATGGGAAATAATTGTATTCCGGACTCATTTACACTTTCATATTTCGATTTATTTACATTTTGTTTTGTTTTATCATGTACTATAAATATTCCTCTTTCCACTGATATATGATACATCACAATAAACAGCATTCTGGTGGATGGAAATCGCGAAAAATGTAAGGCTTCGACAACACTCATGAGCCAAATTCAAGACCTAAAATACTTGTCAACCGCCTCCTCGGACTTATTGGAACATAATATGTCGCAAGGAGTTAATGGTGCCTACTCGAGCACCCCCATGGGCCAACGTTTTTATCTGAAAGAAGGGGTGGTACACTCGTTTGTCTACATAAATTGCCTTGACATAACTATGTCCCAAAATGGACACTTTCTTAATAGGCTTAGGATAGAACGTTACCACACGTTTATAATCCTCTTCCTCAACCCCCCCGCCAAAGGCGCCGGTAGGAAACACATGGCAGCGGCTCATATGGTCGGGTACAACTAGCGGGAACCGGCGGAAATTAGGCCTCTGACACGAATTAACAGGCCACAAGCCTACAGGAGACACCAGGGAAGCGGAAACAGGGAACAGAAAGAAGGAAAAGCTAGGAAATAGTAGACAAAAGGAAAGCAGGAGAAAGAAAAGACAAAGAAGAAAAGCTAGCATAAGGCAAAGTTCAGAAGTTCGAAGGACTAATTTATAAGAATTCGACAGTAAACAAAGTGCAATTTACCTATAAACTTATAAGAGTTAACATATTTTACTTGTTGATAATGATGGATAGCTCAAGGATAGAATTAGGAATAGATAGAAGGTATAGTGGCCACTAGGAGTAAAGAATTAGAGTGACTTAGCATGAAACAGGTGGTTGTATTGAGAATGGCAGGAAGGAGTTGTTGATGAGGTCATAGCTAAAGCGAGTCTGCAGTTCCCGGCAGTCAACCCGCCAGTCCCGAAAATGATGCATGCGCAGTTAATCCACCAATGCGTCATTTAACTATCTACAAGATAACCCGGATTAATTGTAATGATAACCCGATATAATTATGGATAATAAACCCATAGAAACTTAACTCCCTCAGACATATATGACGCGATCGCTTCATATGGACTAGTGAACCAAAAACTTATATGACGCGATCGCGTCATATGGACTTATCTCCATGCCTCTATAATAAGTTATATGACGCACTAGCGTCATATGGAGCTCAGTAAGTCCGATAAGTTACCTTACGATAAAACCGTTGGTGGCAACCTCAGCCACCTCCGATAATTATAACGGCCGCAGTGTTGTTGTGAGTGTAGTGCGAGGCAGTGGCAATGATCCCGGGGCTCCCGCCTCCTCGGACTTATTGGAACATAATATGTCTGAAGGAGTTAATACGAAATAGTACATATCTTTTATAAAGATATATAATTTAATAGTGGCCCCTCCATCATTGACGATATTGCCTATTAGTATAATAGTCTGCATTCAACATCCCGCGTCAGCATTTTGAATCTACCGCGCGGAAGGATCGTGGAGGACTCATCATAAGTGCACGCTTAATTCCCTCATGGGATCGTCATTATGATTGGGTACCCTAAAGACTCCGTAACAAAGAAAAAAGAAAAAAGAACTTAATATCTGTTATCATATGAGTTTCCATATGTGGATTTCTTGTGTTTCACTACACTGACACCAGGCCCTCTAACCCCTCTAACGGCCATCTCGACCTTCCTCCTTCCGCATCCATCCCAACAACAAGGGTGCGGCCTTGCTCCGCTTTATTCTTCGTTCCAGCGCTTTCTAGTGAGTCTCTGCTCATTTGTATACACCTGCGTTGTAGTAACTAGGTTCAGATTAGCTAGCAACGGCTACCCCATTGGTATGTCCGCAGGAAGTGTGTAAATTAGGGTACTATTGTAACAGGCGCCTTCGTATCCCAGGATCTTCGCGCCACGTGTGTTATTTTATATTGTGTTTGCGCCTTTTTCTTCAATTTATGCTGCAGACCGTGAATATTGAGGCAGTGGCATATATTATTATACGATTTAGCAAATACTCTGGTTTAAGGGTGCCTGCACGTCGTGCTCCACCTTCCAGAGTTCGTATTTTGCTTTTAGGCCCCTATCGTGGGCCTCCCCTCGTCTGTGTGCTGTGACTGGGTCTTCGGAGCGTCATCGGCTGTGGTGCTGCTTCGGACCTCATGGTCAGCCACGTTAGGGGTCTACAGGTAATTTAGGATTCTGAATTCTCTGTATTTATTTTTTGCCTTTGTGTGCCCCTAGTGATGGACATGTGTGCTTGCATGTTTTTGGGGTTTGGGAGACGTCCCTATATTTATATACATTTATAAATTGTGTACAGTGGGTTTTGAAGGAGGGAGCTGTGCTTTTGTCTCCCCTCTCTAAAATTTTGGTTGTTTTCCCCGGCGGCCCCTTGCAGCAAGGCCCAGGTTACCCATCTTCAAAACGGGTGGAGAGCAACCAAATGTCCCGGCGTGGTATGGCTGAACCACATCCCTTCCGGCGGAAGTGCAATTCCTAAGGGAGCTTTTAACTCGCCCTGACCGTATTAGTTACACGACCAATCGCCCAGCGGCGCCATAGTCGAGTGTACAAGTGTTAAGATTCGTTATACAAACTTGTTTCATTACCTCTCTAGTGCTTTAGTAAGGGGTAAATTTATTAGTGGCCCCTCCATCATTGACGAACATGCCTATTACATAAGGCATCCTCTTCAAACACTAATCCGCCGTAGTTTTGAATCTACCGTGCAGAGCATTTAAAATCTGAGGAGCCTTCATCATGAGCGCACGCGACCTCACTCATGGCTTCAGTCATTATGAATTGGGTTCTCACTACGAAAAAACTTCGTAAAAAATAAAAACAAAAAGAAAATAAGAATAACTATTCAATAAGCTTTCCATCATATCGTGGATGTACTTGTGTGGATCTTTGACCAGACGCTGATTCAGGCGTCATTCTTCCTTCTCTGCTCTGCGCTCAACCTGCCCGGACGTGTCTCCCCACGCTCCGCTGGTTCCGCATTTGCTGCGTCCCTAGTGAGTTTTTTCTCATTTGTTTACTCCGGGATGTATCGAGTAAGGTTAGGATATGTGTAGCAGGAGTCCTGGGCTGGTTGCCCGCAGTGCAGTGTATTTTGGGTCGTGTGTTTGGGGCATCTATTTCGGATGTACCCTCGTGGTCCTGTTGTGGACATGTGATCTTTTCACAGTTGAGTTAGCTTGTGATGCAGGCGGCTTTCATTACGCGTTATTTTATGCTGCCTCTTATCGTTCTGATGAGGTAAGCTGTGCTTCTGACGTTCCCAGCGTATTTTTCTTCACTTAGTGAAGTTTTTTCTGGGTCCCGAGTCAGTCTTCCCTTAGTCGGAAGTCTTTACTACAGTGGTGTGTTGGCGGTGGTTCCTGTTGTTATATTTCCAGTGTTTTTGTTTATATTTCAACTTTTCGTATGCCGTCTGCTTAGGCCTAGCCATCCGCTCGTAGCTTTGCCACATGTACAAGTGTTATTGTTTATTTTATAAATATGTTTTACTGTGTCATGTGTATCCTGGTTTAGTTGTGTATTGGCTAATTCCACGGACTATGTTTGTTTCCTGGATTAGTTGTGTATTGGCTAAATCCACGGATTATTGTGTGGGCCCTGGGCTAGTCGTGCTTGGCTTATTCCCAGGTCCATTATGCATTCAGTTGGTTTCTGAACGGGGTGGGTTACTTTCCGGCGGGTTTTTCTCGGTTTCACCATGAAATACCCGGCCGAGAGCCGTGTTGGGCCACGCGTGGTTTCAACACAGGCTTGTGTCCCCGGCGAGGAGGTGTCTGTGGCTCTCCAGAACTGCGTCGCTGTGATTGGTGCCTGTTTCAGGCTCCCTATGATCCCCGGCGGTCTGGCTGTACCCATCTAACTTTGTTCAAGCGGACAGATGTTATGAAGTTTTTCTACCCGGTTTTACAAACCACATAGAAAAAACCTAGCTGTTGATTGAGGGCTTTCCTCCCCGGCGATCTTTTACAAAGAAGTGGGGACAGGAACTTATGGGGTTAACGTTGTTTACATCTCACCCGGCGGGTGCACCTTGGTAGGGTGGGATGAACGTCTTGATCATTCAATTTCGTTAACCGATCCATTTTAAGTGGTACTTTAGGTATCTCCGCCTTCAGCCGGACAGCGATCGAAGGCTCAATTAGGTTTAACATCTTTTTACAAATTTCTCACACCCGGAGGGTGCTCCTGGGAGGAGGAAATAAGGAATTTATAATTCCATATAGTTAACCAGTTAATTGAGACATACGTTATGTATCGCCGCCTTCAAACTTACGGCGATCCTTTGTGACAATTCGTTAGAAATCAGATCTCGTATCAGCCTGCCCTGTGTTATTCTGCTAAATAATTCTGGTGCCGGCGTCTTTGTGGGGGGTTGTTTTTCCAAAATTGAATCTTGAGACAGTCACCACCAGAAAGACTATGTTATAAACGCCATACTGGTCCTTTATATTTTGTCAGAGGGTATTCTTAACTTTCTTAGGACATGTTTCGTTAGGCGAAATCTTTATAGGATCCCGCTGCGTAGCGAGCTGTGATCGTGGTGACATTAAGGCTCGTTACCCGGCGGGTTAGTGACACAGTGGTGTGTGTGTGTGTATGCGATCATGTTGGGTTAACCTTATGAGCATTAACTCCTGGAAATTTTCTTTTTTTCCAGAGCTGGGCCCCGGCGTACCAATACAGACCCTGCAGTAGTTTCCCACCAGTCTCTGTCATGGCTACCTTTGCCCCAGTTTTTGCTTTATGCATTACCCCTACCTGTGCCGGTATCCCTATTTTTGCGCACACTCTGTGCATCAAGTGTGTTAAATGTCTAGACCGTTCAAGGGGTCTGTGGGTGACGCGCAAATGTTCATTTTGCTCCCAATTAAGTGTCAAAGTCCTCTGCGATAATGATAAGACCGCAGCGGTCGCCTTACGAGAGGTTAGGCAACAGATGGCAGCATATACTACGATTGTAGCTCATAAATCACTTCAATGTGACAACGTCCCTCTTTGGGATAGGCTTCTTGTTGAGCACCCTCCCCCTAAACGTCCCTCTCTAGTAACTAGTCGTAAGCCGGCAGAGACTGGTCAAGTTTCTGTGTCTGCCCCTACTGCTACTACGAAACGTCGACGGGAGCCTACACCCCCGGCGGCAGCCTCCTCGTCCCGGGAGAGATCTCGGTCTAGGTCACCTCTCAGACACCAGCCATCTAGTCTTGCCTCTTCACCATCGAGTAAGAAGAGTAAGACAGAAAGTTCCACCAGTGGTCACGGCGATAAATCCTATAAATCGAAGAGTAGTTCACGGTCACACCGCAGCCATAAATCTTCAAAGAGGGATTCCCATGATAAAAAGGCCTCACGACATTCACCAGTTTCTAGTGCTTCTCATCGTACCTCTACCCCAGACAGAGTTGGTGTTCGGGCTCAAGGGTCCAGTATAGTGACTGTACCTAAAGATGATTTACCCATTAACATTTTAACCCTGGAATTAGAGAATTCAGGGGGCTCAGGGGTTGAGAGTGTTGCGGACTCCCAAGGGAGTGTAGGCCAAGGCCTAGGTGTTTGGCGTTATTCTCAGCCAGGACCTGACCACCCACTTCCGGCTCAAACTATTCACACAGTGGCTGACGTCCACCGGGACGCGGCAATCCCATCCTCTATCCCTGACTTATCTTGGCAACAAGGTGATACCCCAGCTTCGGCGGGCTCTTCTCAGGAGGAACAGGATCAAAAAGACGAGGTTTCAATTATCTCAGATATGGAAGGGCAAGAGTCAGGTTCAGGCTTAGATGCCGCACAAGATCTTAATGATTCCCTAGTTAGTACATCATCAAGTCAATTTGTCACTGCACAGGAAATTGATGGGCTACTCAGTAATGCTTTATCTAAATTTTTTAGCCAACAGCAGGAAACTCCCACAGTGGACTTGGGAGCTCCCACGACAAGCTATACGGTACAGCCTCTGATGACTTCTATTGCTTTAACTCAGATCCCTCACCCTCCCCCTCTGTCACCATCAGTGGTTACTAGGCCTGCTACGGCGGCATTGACCACTTCCAATGTAAGGGTGATAACGGATGTCAATCCACCCCCCATAGACAGAGCGCCTCTCAGAAAGGTGGCTATGCCCTTGCTTTACGGACCAGACGAGTCATGGGTCCTTTTGACCCCCACTAAATCAGAGATTGCCCAACCTACCTTGTCAGGGGAACTCCCAGTACCGCGTGAGTGGGTCATCCAGGGCAATAAATCTAGACAATTAAGGGCCTTGGATACTTTAGGCAAGGTACTAGATGTCAACATCAAGGCTATACCTAGATATTATCACCAAGATTATTTTGTTTATGCTGCTCAGCCGGCTTTACCCCCTGCCTCAGCTTCAAAACTTTTTTCAGACTGGTCTAAGCATGACGGATTTAATGACATTAAGACTCTGTCAGCTCTCACTCCAGAACTCGATTTGCTAACCGTCACAGACACAGCAGCTAATCCAGTCTTGAAGGTGGGGCAGTTGGGTCCAGGACCTTGGGTGGAATGGGAGGCAGAGGCTCAAAACTTTGCGACCACATTTACTTCCAAAACTTCCCACCAGATCCCTCAAGATACTCATTCTTGGTTCTCCATGCCAGTGTGTTCTGCCGGCGGAGTCCCTTCAGCCTTGTTTGCTTTCTTAGCTGCCCCTAAAATTAATCTCTGTGAGCTAAAAGAACCTTTCACTACCCCTACCTCAACTCACCTAGAACGAGAATTTAGGCTAAGGGGAAAAGCTTTTCGCCTGTTCTCTCAATACATAGTGTCTCAACAGATAGCAAAGTCTTTGCTCCGGTCCACTCAGGCAATCGCAGACGCGGACGCCAGACGATCGGTTGAATTGTCCCGGCGACTGCTTCTTCAGTCGTCAATCCAATCTTTGGGTGACATCCGCACCGCCTTGCTTGAGGCGGTACGAGCGAGACAAGACCTCAGAATGTCCTTAGTCCGAAAACTGCCTGATCGCATTGCGAATCAGGTGGTCATGTCACCAGTGCTCACTCCCTCTTTAATGACCCCTGACGTGTGGCGAACGGTGTTCAATATGGCTCAGGCCTTTAAACACAGTCCCACTTCTTCTAAGAAACCTGCCTTTAACTTCCCCAAACCCAGGCCAGTCGCTAAGGCTCAGCCGGGGGGATCTAAGCCCTTTCTTCCACCTAAGTCCTCCTCCTCCCCTCAAGGTCAGTACAGGCATAGACAGAGTAGGTTTTCAGGTCAAAGAGGACGCGGCTATAATAAGCCAGGTCAGGGCCCGTCTTCAGCCAACGCCAGCCAGCCGGCGAAGCGTCCACCATCACCAACTCCACCAACTCCACCACCATCAAAAAACTAAAGTCTCTCTCACTCCCGGTGCCAGTCTTAAGGCCGGCGGATCCGAGGGTAGTACAGCCGGCGAACCCTTGTCTGCTAACTGGGTCGTTCCGAACGTGTCACCAAGCGTGGCCGTTAAAAACTTGGGCACGGATGGTGGCACGCAAAGGCATCACTTGGCAGTGGCTCCGGCGACCTCGCTTATGTCAGCCGACAACGGCAAATTTTGTTTCATTAGAGGTGGAGTCACTGGTCCAGGAAATGATTGCCAAGAATGTCATCATCCCGGTCCCCCCAAATTACCCTGTATTCACGTCCAAGCTATTTTTGGTTCCCAAAAGGGACAGTGTTCAGATGAGACCAGTCGTAGACCTGTCTTATCTGAACCTTCACATTCACAACGAGTCATTCCGTATGTTAACAGTACACCAAATCAGGCTAACACTTCCGCCGGGAGGTTGGATGTGTTCCCTAGACCTTACAGACGCTTATTGGCACGTATCGGTATACAAAAGGTTTCAAAGGTTTCTGGCCTTACAGATCAGGCACCAAAATTTTGTTTTTCAAAGGATGCCATTCGGTTTGAACCTGGCACCTCGATTATTCACGAAGTTAGTCCGGCAAACCCTGATGCCGTTATTAAAGCAAGGAATCAGAGTGTTGTGGTACCTAGACGACTGGCTGGTGGTGGCAGAGACAGAGCAATTATGCATCAAACATGTCAACATAATTTTAAATCATGTCAAAACTCTAGGGTACAAGGTAAATCTGGTAAAGTCAAACCTTGTTCCCTCACGAGTAATTCAGTGGATAGGGCTGGTCTGGGACACAGCTGCTCTCACTCTGAGTCAGAGTATGGACAATCGCAACAGGTTTCGCAGGAAACTGTTCATGTTTCTTCACAGTCTGACTACGACACGAAGGGTCTGGGAGTCTCTGGTCGGCTCTCTCAACTGGATTCAACTAACTGTAATATTGGGCCGGTTGAATGTAAAACGTTTAATATTGGAAGGCAACAAATATTTCCCACTCTTACCGGCGGGAAAGTTATGGCCCATCCCAAAATTAATCCACACCTTACTAGCGGTTTGGGCGAAGAGGGAAACGTTGCACTCAATAATGTCATGGACCTCTCCTCCGCCAACAGTATGGGTAGACACGGATGCGTCAGGCACAATAGGTTGGGGATTTCAGTCAAATCAGGGGCACCAGGGTCAGGGGCTTTGGTCCCACTTAGAAATCTCCCACATCAATGTCAAAGAATTACTAGTCCCCTTGTATTTCCTTCAGGCTCACGGCCCTGCGTTAAGGGGCAAGTCGGTGGCCTTCAGAATGGACAATCTGAACGCAGTTCACTGTATTCAGAAACAAGGGTCAACGAGGTCAAGGAAGTTGCTAAACGTGTCGGAAGAGATTTTTACTCTAGCCAACAGACTAGACATTTATCTTCACGCATCTTATCTCCCAGGCGTAGCAAACGTCTGGGCAGACGCTCTGTCCCGGAGACAGAGCACGACAGTAGAATGGGAGCTCAAGCAACCCATTTTCAACCAAATTATTGCAGAGCTCTACCATCCACAAGTGGATCTGTTTGCGTCCGAGGAGACTCACAAGCTCCCTCTATACCTCACCCGCCGGACAAAGACGCCGGCAGGGGAGCCGGACGCTCTGGTGACAGACTGGAACAGATGGAGCTCCATCTATCTGTTTCCGCCGCCAGATGCGTCACTAATGTGCCACGTAGTGAACAAACTACGAGATTATCGAGGCTTAGACTCGCTAGTCGCGCCCCTGTGGCCGGCGCAGTTGTGGTACCAGCAATTAAAGACGTGGTGCCCGCACCCGGTGTCGCTCCCGGTCGGGTATTTCCACTTAGACACGATTGGCAACCTAGCGACCTCGCTGACTTTTGCATTATGGACATTCAGGAGGCCAAGTGGCTAGCACCATACAGTAGAGAGGTGACCAATAAATTATTAAATCAATATACTCAGTCTACGAAACGACAGTATCAATCACATTGGCAAACCTTTATGTCTTGGATCATTAGAACAGAACAGACTGTGCCGTCGGTAGCTTTAGTTTTCAATTATTTAAATTATCTGTTTGAGCAGAAACGTTTATCTGTGGTAACGTTAAAAAATCACTTAACTGCGATTAGAGTGCCCTTTTTGGACCTTACAGGTCTCTCCATACCGGTAGCGGAGGAAACAGGTTTTATGAGGGCATGTTTTAAACTCCGCCCACCTCCCCGTCAGCTCATGCCTACTTGGTCTCTGGACAAGGCATTGTCTTTACTTCACTCTCGTCTGTACCAAAATACTGCAGATTTTGCATTACTCTTAAAAAAGGCTGTATTCCTTTTGGCTTTGGCCACCGGGAACAGAGTGTCTGAGCTGGCGGCGATGAGCAACACACCTAATTGCCTTAGGTTTGGTAGACTTAATGAATGTATTCACATTGCACCTTCCCCGGGATTTGTAGCCAAGAATGAGCACAGTGCACACGTGTTTTCTGAGTTCACGGTGCCGGCGTTAAAAAGGGGAAAGGTGCACCATAATCTATGTCCAGTGCAGGCTCTAACCAAATATTTGAGAGTGGCTCCTCTCAACCCCCAAGGTGCTTTATGGGTAGCGAGTACGGGTAAACGCTTACTGAAACGGAGATTAGCTTCTCTTCTGGTCGAAGTCATTAAAGAGAGTAATCCCGGCGTTGTGGGTAGGGCCCACGATTTACGCAAATGGGCGGCCTCTTTACGTTTCCTGAAGAATTTTTCAGTAGAAGATATTGCGTCCACACAGTTGTGGGCGTCTAATCATACGTTTTTGACTAGATACTTGTCAGTTGCTCTGGACAAACCTTCCTTACCATGTATAGCTTTAAGGAAGAGGGTCTAGGTGGCCCTACTGTCACTTTTGTTTAATTTCAAGGAAAAGGGGGGGGGGGGGGGTGCAGTCAGTGTAACATAGGACACCCTAGACCCCGCCAGAGTATAAGAGCTGTGATACAAGTAGGGTTAATGTGATATGAACATTTCTCTGCGAGAAATTGTGCTAGTACAATGTTAGTACAAAACAATGGAGTTGTTATAGTAGTTTTAGCTGTGAAAGCAATTTAGTATTAAACAGTGGAGATTTTTTGCAAATTATTTTTCACGAATATTATGGGGTTTATTATGTGCACATTTAAAGTTATAACTTGTTATTTTTTGTCACCACTCGTTGAGTGGGGTGCCTTGGTAACTACAGATCTGTTCACAGAATCTCCAGAGTTACCCACTTTTTTGTCAAGCAGGCTTCTTTGAAGCACGCACCTGCTTGAACCCCCTTTTTGTATTTATATGGTCTGCGCCGTAATTAAATATATTTTTTCAAAGTAAGAATACTATGTGGTTGTTTGATTATCTGCTTTGCTAGAGTTATGATATGATTACGAATGTCCCCCTCCAGTCTTAGAAATCAGGCATGTTCGTCAATGATGGAGGGGCCACTAATAAATTATAGGTTTGACTCCTGTAAGGAGATTAAGAAAACCTAATATTTAGTAGTGGCCCCGTAATCATTGACGACTGGGGCCCTCCCGACCGTCCCCTTCCCATTCGTTGATGTATTAAGGATTTTGGTTTACTTGATATGTCAGTGAAGGAAGAATGACGCCTGAATCAGCGTCTGGTCAAAGATCCACACAAGTATATCCACGATATGATGGAAAGCTTATTGGATAGTTATTCTTATTTTCTTTTGTTTTTATTTTTTACAAAGTTTTTTCGTAGTGAGAACCCAATTCATAATGACTGAAGCCATGAGTGAGGTCGCGTGTGCTCATGATGAAGGCTCCTCAGATTTTAAATGCTCTGCGCGGTAGATTCAAAACTACGGCGGATTAGTGTTTGAAGAGGATGCCTTATGTAATAGGCATGTTCGTCAATGATTACGGGGCCACTACTAAATATTAGGTTTTCTTAATCTCCTTACAGGAGTCAAATCTATATTATACACTATTAGTCAATGGGCCTGTGGCTTTTGCCATAGGTAAGCAGTTTCAATCAGCTTATACGGAAAAACCCCAGGTTTTTTCACGGCGGGTCCAGCGGAAGGTTAGAGTAGTTGTGAACTATAGCTAATTTTCCGGCGGACTCAAGGTAGGATGTATTAACACCTCGCAGGTTATCCTTATGAGCATTGATTCCTGGAAATTTTCTCTTTCCAGAATCCCCGGCTCCTTAGTGACTGCAGTACCAGCGGCGTTGGGGGGCTGATTCCTGCGGAGGGGGGGGCCCCTTTCTCCATCATGCCTCGCTTTGAGTTATGCGCTACTCCTACCTGTTCCATGTTGCCCATTTTCGCTCATAAGTTATGTTTGAAATGCGTTAAATGTTTAGACCGCTCTAGAGGCTTTTGGGTGTCGCGGCGTTGTTCTGTTTGCTCTGAACTCAAAGACGCCTTATTCACCAAGAAAGACTTCTCGTGCTTGGCAGCACTGCAAGAGATAAAAGCTATATTTAATTCTTATGCTAAAGATACAGCCCATAAGGCACTTCATTGTGATGACGAGGCCCTCTGGGAAAAGTTGATTATCAAGTCTCCTCTAATTAAACTCGCCTCATGTAAATCTGTTAAGCCTTAAGTCAAGTCGAAAGCCCTCGTCAAAGAGGTAGTGAGTAGCAGTAGTGGCACTGACAACGAACTGGCTGAGATTCCCCCCCCGACCGCCCGAAGAGGAGACGTTCACCCTCTCCGAAGCGGAAATCTAAGTCTGGGTCTAGATCCCCTCGAAGGCAGTCTCGGTACTCTTCAACTGACTCTTCCCGGTCCCTCAAGCGCCGGAAAGAGGACACTGAGTCATCGGCTGATACGCCGCGTAGTAGGAGCCGGAAGGAGACCCCGCAACCGCCTCCCTCTACCCCTGCGTCTGACACGCCTCAGGTCGATTCTGGCGACTCGGAAGTGGGGATAGAGGCTACGGGTTCCACTCCTATTCATGAACAATCATTAAGTGTCCCATCTCAGGTTACCTTTGCCATCCCAATATTAAATTATGTGCCACGTAGTGTCCAGTCCGCCGGCCCGAGACGGGTCCTGGCTGAACATTATAGAGATTTTCCGTCAGGATCACAAGCTGATGACAGCCCTCAAATAATTCAAGACTCTCAGCCACCCATGGCAGGTCGGTGCTGGCGGCAGTCAGAACCGTCTCAGAGACACATAAGGGAAATCCAAGAACTAAGGGATGAGGATAGTATGGACATGTTACCCTCCTCAGTCCCAGATTTAGTGTGGCCTCCGGCGGAACAGGTAGCCTACCGGAGCCACAGTGACAACAGGATAGTTCTGAGTTAAGTAGGGAGCCGGAGGACGTGCCCTTAGCCCCGGCTCAACAGACTATTACAGGTGAGGAGTCTGAAGTAAGCTCACAATCCTCGAGGAGCTCTCATAGTAAGTGTGTTACTTCGGATGAAATCAGTGATATATTACATAGGGTTATGCAACAGTATAATCTCCCTGTCTCTTCTGATCCTCCTGCTTGTCAACCATTAGTTGCCTCCAGTCATTCAATGATAAGACCTCTAGTACCTCCAGGTTTTTTGCCTTCTCTGACCCCGGCGGTTTCCGCGGCTCAAGGCACTACAGTGCCGGCCACGATGACGACCACCAATGTGAGGGTCATTGCTGATATCACTCCCCCCCCCCCCCCCGCCTTGGATAAGGCACCACAGAAGAAAGGCCCTATGGCCCTGACTGTTCTTGGGTTCCGGCAACACCAGTGGCATAGCTAAGGGGGGGGGGGGGCTGGGGGGCTGTTTGAAATCACCCCCCGGGCCCCCAAGATAGGGGGGCCCCCAACTGGATCTGAAAATAATATAAATAATACTAATAGTAGGCCTATATACATAAAAGTAATGATGAGTAAAATAATCGCCATGTTGGGTTTTCTGATTTAAATCTTCCTTTTCTTCTCTCCTGTGACGTCATGGCGTTGTCTTGACTAGAAGTGGATATTTAAAATTCAACAAAAAAACGATCACTCAATCAGTATTGCTATGTAGCGGTACGTGGGGGAACATAATTGCCGCTCTCGCTCCTACCCGCTACTTTCTCAGGACGCACTGACTAGGTAAGTCTAATGATTACTGTATAATAATATATAGGCTATAAATTACAATATAGCACTATTGAGTTTGGCAGTTGATTATTATACTGTGTTTTCCGTAAGCATGTGTAAAGGAATAATAAGACATAATTTGAAGTATTTAAAATATGAAACATGGTAGCTAGTAAGTTGAGTGTAGGCCTATAGATAATAGTAGGCTATAATCGAAGATTAGGCCTATACATATTATTTATAAATATACGACCCAGGAATTTCGGTATTATATTTTCCTTTTTTGTGAACTGTAATGGTCTAATCGTTATATATATTTCATAGATAACCTATGAACTTAACCTTGTGAGAAAGTAGAGTGGTAGGCTATCGAAGATATTTGTAGAGTAGGCTAAACTATTAGGCCTAGAAATGTGTAGGCCTATGTTTTTGTGTTCTCATTAATTCTTTCTCTAACTGTAGGGGGCTTAATATATAGCCTACAATTTAGACATTATTTTTGCTATCGAGGTTACATCTAGTAACTTATACTCTACTCTCAGGTGAGGGTAGATTATAAATTTCTTATCATTATTCTCAGTTATATTTTAATTTGTGGTGAACTATGGTCGTCTTACTAACATTAGCTTGATCATGCAAAAGATGCATAGTCGTTTTATATTAGTCAATTAAGTATGGATACAATACATCAGCAGCTCAGCTAAAATAGAGCATTTATGGCATAGAGTGTGCAGTACCTTGGGTAGGCTATGACAGTCATTCTTTCAATTTTGGACTCGGGAGCACTTTTTTTTAATGCTACCCTACACCTCCCATATACTGTATAGGCTATGGTGCTTGTACATACGGAACCCAGGAACTGTGAAATGAGACAAGGAACACAGTTGTAAGCATTGAACCCTTTCGTTTGTAATCTAGCCCTTCGGTTGATTCAGGGTCAGGTACAGTACAAACTCCGACGTTTCGAAGCAGCAGAACCCCTACTCAAAGCGGCAAGCCGCTTACAATTTGATTTCTAACAAGGGACTGGTGTTCTCAAGAAGAGGCCCCAGTATTGAAGTAATGCATGGCTTGATAGCCAATAACGCCTATTTTAACCCCCTAACGCCAGTGGTGGGGTTGAAATATAATTGAACACAGGTCATGTAGTTCCGTATCTTATTTATTAAATTTTATTATTTTATTATTATTATTTGTTTTTATTATTTCAGACATGCCTAATGTACGACAAAAAGTTCATCAAACTGGTGATGCTAATTGGAGAAAAACGAGCCTAATCCATTAGATAATGGTTTGATAATCATTGTACATTACTTTAATTGTAATGCCCTCGAAAATGTCCCGCACCCACAATAATACTAACCCAAGTTGACGTCAGGTATAGCGTAAAATAGTCGTAGATGGCAAGTCCAATAAACTCATCACGTGATAACACCACGAGACTATCACCTGGTTCTTAAAAATCGGACTAAGGTTGCTATACTTTTAGTACGTCCGTGGTAGTACAGTGGGTTAGCGCGCGGGCCTGGTGGTGATGGTTGGGTCACTAACCAGGGTTCGAACCCCACCCAAGGCATCTCAAAACCTGTGGGTTTTTAGGGGGGTTAAATTCCCTTCAGAGGTTCGTACCCCGCGCCAGGTACCAGGAAAAGTTGATCCTAAAGGTAGCCTGGGGATATTTCAGGAGACCATGAAATTCCCTTCACACCCAGCATTTCATTGGTGGCAGCGGTGGGATCGTGACCAGGTAGCTACGTGGAGCACCCGTCACGCGAACCCTATACCAACAATATTGAGATTGCTGAGGTAATACAGCTACGATACCTTACGACCTTAAAATAGGCTAGGAACTAGCCTAGTTAAAGAAGGATGTAATGTAATGCCCTCGAAAATGTCCCGCACCCACAATAATACTAACCCGAGTTGACGTCAGGTATAGCGTAAAATAGTCGTAGATGGCAAGTCCAATAAACTCATCACGTGATAACACCACGAGACTATCACCTGGTTCTTAAAAATCGGACTAAGGTTGCTATACTTTTAGTACATCCGTGGTAGTACAGTGGGTTAGCGCGCGGGCCTGGTGGTGATGGTTGGGTCACTAACCAGGGTTCGAACCCCACCCAAGGCATCTCAAAACCTGTGGGTTTTTAGGGGGGTTAAATTCCCTTCAGAGGTTCATACCCCGCGCCAGGTACCAGGAAAAGTTGATCCTAAAGGTAGCCTGGGGATATTTCAGGAGACCATGAAATTCCCTTCACACCCAGCATTTCATTAATTATTACTTCAATATAGATTTATGGATAGCATCAACATGCACCTAGATAGGACTATTTTTCCAAAAAGAATCTCGTGGGGGGGCTTACACCACCCTACCGAGACCCCCTAGCTGCTTTGGCTCGCTTCGCTCGCCACCTCCCACCCCCCCTTAAAAAATCAGAATATCCTGGAGGGGGCCCCTCCAGAAACCAAGCCCCCCGGGCCCCAAAATCTCTATCTACGCCCCTGGGCGACACCACTGAACCCACAATTAGCACAACCCACCATTTCAGGAGACCTACCGGTCCCCACTGAATGGAATATTGAGATCAACAAGAGCAGGAAATTTAGAGCTAAAGAAGAAGCAGGGATCGAGGTTGCTGGATATATTGATTAGAGGTATACCCAGTTCATATAATCCAGACTTTTTTGTGTATACTGCTGCCCCGGCAGTCCCTTCCGCCGCTTCTGCACGGCTCTTTGCTGACTGGTCAAAAGCTGATGGCGTAAATGATGTCAAGGCTTTAAATGCTCTTGCACCGGAAATGGATACATTGCCGGTACTAGACCAAACGCATACACCAGTCCTGCAGATAGGGCGGATAGGGGCAGGTCCCTGGGTAGACTGGGAATTAGAGGCTCAGTTATTTGCTGCAACAATCACTTCCAAGTCCTCACATCAGGTTCCACAGGAAACGCATCAGTATTTTTCGTTGCCTGTCTCTAAGGCTGATGGGGTGTCGCCGGCTCTGTTTGCCTTCCTGACGGCACCCAAAGTAGCCCTTAACTCATTAAATGAACCTTTTTGTACCCCTCCGGCAGCTCACCTTGAAAGGGATTTTAAACTAAGAAACAAAGGGTTCCGGCAGTTCTCTCAGTATCTAGTTAGTCACCAGATTGCTGTCTCCCTTAACAGAACCATCTCGGCCATTGCTGACCCCCAGGTTAGGAAGGCCACTGATTTATCTAGAAGACTTTTATTGCAAAACTCTATTCAGACCTTAGGTGACATCAGGATTGCAATCATGGAAGCGGTTCGAGCCCGCCAGGATTTGAGAGTTCACCTAGTGAAGAAGTTACCGGAGGACATTGGTCGCCGGGTAACTCTTTCGCCGGTCCTCACGGCCTCCCTTCTTACCACAGAAACTTGGAGTATAGTGTTCAATTTGGTAAATGGGTGGAAGCAGGGTACCTCCCTAGTTAAGAAGGACCCTGTTAAGAAACCTTTTCACAAACCAAAGAGCGGAGGTAAGCCTAACCAGCCGCATGCTAAACAATCCTTTCGTGATCCCAGAACCCCTCCTCAGCTGAGAGGTACCCTGCCCAAACCCAGACAAGGTAAATATTCAAGATATAAAGGTAAGCCCCATCAGAAGCCAAATCAGGGGCAGACGTCAGCCAAGACTAGCCAGCCATCTGATACCAACCCACCACCCCCTCCAAAAAACTAGCCACCCAGCCTCTCAATCTCCCAGTGCCATGCTTAGGTGTACCGGATTCGAGAGTGGCTTTACCGAACAGGCCCGGTCTGCAGACGGGGTCGTTCCGGTCATTCCGCTTAGCTTGGGCCAAGAAGGTAGTAAGCAAAGGAATCACCTGGCGGTGGTTCCGGCGGCCTCGACTGCGTCAGGCGCTGGAATACAACTATGGATCACTGGAGGTGGGGGCCCTAGTCCAAGAAATTATCTCAAAAGAAGTCCTTGTCTCAGTCAAACCAACTTGACCAGTATTCACCTCCAGACTTTTCTTAGTGCCGAAAAGGGACAGTGTGCAAATGCGACCAGTAGTAGATCTCTCGCGTCTGAACACATTTATCATAAATTCACCCTTCAGGATGCTTACGGTCAATCAGATCAGGCTCTCTCTTCCGCCGCAAGGCTGGATGTGCTCAGTAGACCTCAAAGACGCCTATTGGCATGTCCCTATAAACAAAAGGTTCCAAAACTTCCTCGCTCTGAGGATCAGGCAAGAGACTTATGTCTTTCAAAGAATGCCTTTCGGGTTGAACCTGGCACCGAGAATTTTCACAAAATTAGTCCGGCAAGCCCTTTTGCCATTGTTAGCCCAAGGCATACAGGTGTTTTGGTATCTAGACGACTGGCTAGTGGTGGCAGAGTCAGAGGAGTTGTGTCACAACCATGTAAACCAAGTATTAAATCATGTGCACAACCTATAGGGTTCAAGGTGAACTTGGCGAAGTCTCTCCTTGTTCCCACAAGGAATATTCAGTGGATTGGGCTGGTCTGGTACAACACCAATCTAACACTTACTCAGAGTGTGGACAACCGGAACAGATTTCACTGGAAACTGTTCCTTTTTCTCCACAGTCTGAATACAACCAGGAAAACGTGGGATTCCCTGATCAGCTCTCTCAACTGGATCCAATTAACTGTGAAGTTGGGCCGGTTGAAAGTAAAGAGATTAATCTTGGAAGGCAACAAAGTTTTTCCTCTCTCGCCGGAGAAGAAATTATGGCCAATTCCTCCATTAATCCACAGCTTGCTATCGGTCTGGGCCAAGCCGGAAATGCTTTACTCAATAATGACATGGGTTTCTCCCCCGCCTATGGTATGGGTAGACACAGACGCTTCAGGGGCTCTAGGTTGTTGTTGTTGTTCCCTAAGCTGCCTGGCCGAACAGCCCCGAGTCCTTAAGGAAGGCCATGGCCATGATTGGGCTTTCCCACAGAGCTCTCAAAGAGTGTAAATTGTGTTGTTGGCGTAAGTGGTTGTGTGAAATGCAGTCTTCTATGATGTGTTTAATGGTATGGGGTGCTGTGTTACAACCCGGGCAGGTGTCGACGGCGGAGTCATCCAGTCTCTTCTGATAGCTCAGAAGACCTGGATGGTGTCCGCATCTCAGCCTGGCCAGGTGGACTCTGTCCTCGCGAGGAAGGGAGGATTCAGAAGGATGGATTTCGGGAGGTCGTGCTTGCAGCTGCGTGTTGTCTATGAGTGAGTGGATGGAACGGCGAGTGATATGAGTATGAATGTGCTTCCGGAAGTTGGTTTGGGGTGGGCAGGGAGGGAGAGAAGACAGTATTTGTGTGTGATAGCGTGTGCTGGGTGTTGTTTTGATATGTCTTGGTGTCTGTGGGTGTGTTGCCATGTAGTGTAGTGGGTGGTGTTGATTCGTGGAGGCTGCTGCCAGGAATTGAGTGCCTCTCATGTCTAGATGATCTTTGACTTTGAAGACTTTGGTTTCTTGATGTAGGTGATCTGTGGGTGTAGTAGCTGTGCATCCTGTGATGATTTTCAGGGCTTTATTTTGAATAGTCTGTAAGGTCTTATGATGTGTTTCAGCTAGGTTAGAAGCCCAGGCCGGGCTTGCGTATTCCATAACTGATCTTATGTATTGTTTGTAGACTGTGGTGGTGGTGTCTTTTTTGTGTCCAAATTTCGTGTGGGCAAGTGATCTGAGGGCGTTAAGTCTGGGTGTCAGTTTCTTTTTCGTGTTTGTGGTGTGCTGTTTAAATGTCATTTGGGTGTCGTATGTTCCTCCTAGAATTTTGTGTGTGTGTGTGTGTGTGTTAGGGGTGTGTTGTTTATGTTGAATCCCGGGACGTAATCGTGCTCTCCTGTCCAGCTTGTGAGGAGGGTTGCAGTGGATTTAGCTGGGGCTAAATTGAGTCTGTTTGTAGTGCACCATTCATGTAATGTGTCGAGATAGTCTTGAAGGAGTCTTGTTGCTGTGTCTGAGTTTTGGTGCGTGCTTGTGAGTGTTATGTCGTCTGCATAGGAGGCTATGGTTATTTGGGGTGAATTTGGTGTATTTATATCATGCATGTACAGATTGAAGAGTGCGGGCGACAGGACGGATCCTTGCGGAACTCCGTTTGGGAAATTTCTAATGATAGATGACTGACCGGCAAAAGATACGTGTGCACATCTGCCTGCTAAGAAGTTGGCCAGCCATCTTTTTGTGTTATTGTGCATGTTTGTGTTGTAGATTTTGTTTATTAGGTTGTGGCGGGGGATGGCATCGAAGGCTTTACTAATGTCGAGTGTGGCAAGTACTAATCTGTGTGGTGGTCTAGCTGAGTTGATGCCGTCAAAAGCTCTTTGTGTAAGGTCTGTAAGAAGAGTGTTTGTGGAGTGCAATGGCCTGAAGCCGTGTTGTGTTGGAGAAAGGGGTAAGTCAGGTGTCATCAGTTGTAGTACAAGGCGCTCTATGACTTTGGAGGGGGTGCAAAGGAGTGTGATATGGCGGTGTGAGGAGGGTAGCGTGGGGTCTTTGTTAGGTTTGGGGAATGTGATGATGATAACATGCTTCCAGATGTCTGGTATTGTGTTGTGTGAGTAGCTGTAGTTTGATATGTTAGTGAGTGCTTGTATGCCTTGTGGTCCCAGGTGTCTGAGGTGAATGTTGCTTACGTTGTCTAGGCCACAGGCAGGTGAGAGCTTGAGATTGTTGATGATATGCTTTGTCTGGTTGTTGGTGAAGGGTGTATAGTCAGGGTCTGTGGGGAATTGTCTTTTTCGTCGGATGACACGTCGGTCGTCTTTGTGGGGTTTTAGGTGACTGACATGAGAGAAGTGATTGATGAGAGTGTTTGCTTGTTGTTTACGTGAAGGAGTAGAGTCTGTTGTTGTGATTGCAGCATGTGATTGTGTTGTGTTGCTGTTGGAAAGTGTGATGCTGTTTAGTGTTTTGTAGAGTTTTTTGGGGTTTGTTTTGTGATCGAGTGTTTGTAGGAAGTTATTCCAATTTAGTGTTTGTTGTTCTTGTATTTTGTTGTTAATCTGGATGTTGAGTGCTTGAATTTGTTGTTTGATGTCTTGTGTGTGGGGTGCTGGGGAGTGTTCCAGTGTGTCGCGTTGTATGATGAGGTTTTGAATTTCTGGTGAGAAGTTGGGGTTGTGTTTTTTTATGTTACCTCTTGGAATGTGTTTCTTGTCTGCGTTTTGGATAGTCGTGTTGAATGTGTGTACAGCATTGTTGATGTTAGTGATGGGTGTACTGTTTAAGGTTTCAAAGTGTTGTTCTGTCTCATTTGTGAAAGCTTCCCAGTTAGCTCTTTTATAGTTAGTGTAAGTGTGTCTGTGGCTAGCTGGGGTGAGTCTTGTTTTGGTGGTGATAATGATCGGGAGGTGGTCTGAGCCTAAGGTTCTGACCACCCTCCAGGATGTTGTGGGGGCGAGTTCAGGGGAGGAAAAGGTGATATCAGGAGATGATGGGGTGTAGAGGGCTTGGTGGGGAGTATGGGTATGCTGATGAATGTTATTGAGGATATATAGGTTGTCTGTTTGGTGTTGTAGGACCAGCCCTCTGTCTGTGTCGGGGTTGTCGACAAACCAGGCCGACGTCTTTGCATTGAAATCATCACCCAGGATGATGTGTGGAGTGTTTGTGATGTGTTGTATTTGTGGTCTGTAATCATTTGGTACTGTAGGGGATGTTTGAGGAGGGATGTATGTGTTTATGATGGTAATATTGGAGCTGTTGCCAGTGCATATTTTAATTGATTGTATTTTTGTTGTGTTATCGTTTGGGGGGAGGAGGGATTTGGTATGTGCACTGGTGTCTATATATGTTATATCTTTGTGTACCAGGGTGATGAGTCCACCGCCAATGACGACGGCCCGGTCTTGTCGTATGGTGGTGAAATTGTGAAATGTAGGTGCTTTTTGTGTTGTACAGAGTTTTGTTTCTTGTAAGATGCCAATGTGTATGTTGTGTTGTTTGATGAAGTGTGTGAGTTCGTGTTTCTTTGTGTTGATGCCATCTATGTTTAGTTGAAGGATGTTAATGTTGTGTGTGCGGTGTATGTTGGGTGCTGCTGCACGAGGATGGGGTGGGGGAGGGGGTGATGGTGGGGGTGGGGGTGGGGATTGGGGTGCAGGAGATGAGGGTAATAATAATAATAATAATAATAATATTTATTCAGTTAGCAATTTACAGAGTTGGTACCACATAGTATGTTACAAATATGACATGTACCAGCCTTGCATAATTCCAACTAAGGATAGCCCAATAAGGCTGTTAGGCGTATTTCCATTGGGGTCCTTGTGGGATTAGGTTAGCTGGGGAAATGGGGAGGATAAAGAAATAGATACTTTAGAGAAAGTATTTCTAGGGGGTTATTTTAAGATACCTTACATCCTATAGTAAATATCAGTAATCCGTAATCAGTAATCATTTCAGTTTGGTTTGTCTATCTCTTATGTCGTATTTAGTAGTAAGCATGGATTAGGTTGGGGTGTGGGTGGGTTGGGGAGGAGAGGTGGACGGGTTTTAGGAGTGGGAGTGGATGTTATGGGCAGGTTATGTGGGTTGGGGAGGAGAGGTGGATGGGTTTTAGGAGAGGGAGTGGATGGTATGGTAAGGTTAAGTTGGGTTGGGGAGGAGAGGTGGACGGGCTTTAGGGGAGGGATTTGACTGGGAGAGGGAGGGGCATGAGGAGCATGTCCAGATGTTTGTGTAGTGTTTCATGGAGGCAAGTGTCATTCTCTTACTAAATATTTCTGTGCTGTCTATCTTTCCCCTAACTCTACCAACTTTCCCAAATTCTTTGACTATCTAAACTCTACAGTGGAACACATTCTATCCATTTCTCCTTTCTCAGAAATCTCCATCTTAGGAGATTTCAACGTTCACCACCGCCAATGGCTCTCCTCTCACACTACTGATCCACCTGGTAAACAAGCCTACGTCTTTTCTATCCTAAATGACCTAGAGCAGTTAGTTCAGCAACCAACCCGTATCCCAGATCACATCGGAGATCGGCCCAACATTCTTGACTTGTTTCTAACTTCTAACCCTTCTTCTTATACTGTCGATCTTTTCTCTCCTTTGGGCTCCTCCGACCATAAACTTATCTATGTCACCTGTCCTATCTCTCCAGTACGGCCACCCGATCCTCCTAGCCGGTGGTGCTTGTGGCACTTTGGCGCTGCCGACTGGGAGGCTCTTCGGCAGTACTTCTTTGATTTCCCATGGAATGATTTCTGCTTCCGTGGCCAAGGACTCTCGGAGAGTGCTGAACGCATTACCGAGGTAATCCTATCGGGCATGGAAGCATACATTCCATTCTCTTTCTCTCAGACTAATGCTAAAAAATCTTGGTTTACTCACGCCTGTTCTACTGCTGTCCGCAATAAGGAGGAAGCATTCAAACGGTACCGATGCCTTAAAACTCAAGACTCTCATTCTTCCTATGTTTCTGCCCGGAATCAAGCCAAATCTGTTCTTCGACTTGCCAAACACTATTTCATCTATAATAAATGCACTGAACTATCCAACTCTAGCTCTTCCCAAACTTTCTGGCATCTAGCCAAAAACCTCTCCAACAATTTCTCTTCCTCGTCTTTCCCTCCCCTTTCCCACTCTGATGGCACAACCATCACTTCTTCCTCTGACAAAGCTAAACTCTTCGCTCAAACTTTTGCTAAAAACTCCACCTTGGATGATTCCGGTGCTATTCCTCCCTCTCCGCTCTCCTCTCTCTTACTTATGCCTAATATCCTAATCTCTTCTAAAGATGTACTTTCTACCCTCTCTGGGCTTAACACTAATAAGGCGTACGGTCCGGACGGTGTTCCTCCTGTTGTTCTCAAAAACTGTGCTTCCGTGCTGACTCCCTGCCTAGGCAAACTCTTTCGTCTCTGTCTATCCTCTAACGTCTTCCCTTCATGCTGGAAGTTTGCTCACATTCAACCTGTCCCAAAGAAGGGTGACCGCTCTCAACCCTCCAACTATCGTCCAATTGCTCTCATCTCTTGTCTTTCTAAAGTTTTTGAAACTATTCTTGCTTCCAAATTTCTTAAACATTTCTCTTCTCATAATCTGCTCTCAGATCGCCAGTATGGCTTCCTTAAGGGTCGCTCTACCGGTGATCTTCTTTTATATCTTACTAACTCTTGGTCATCCAACTTTCGGGACTTCGGTGAGACTTTTTCTATTGCACTAGACATATCGAAAGCCTTCGATAGAGTCTGGCATAAATCTTTAATTTCTAAACTACCTTCCTTCGGTCTCTATCCCTCCATCTGTGCCTTTGTCTCTAATTTCCTTTCCGGCCGGTCCATAGCCGCGGTTGTGGACGGCCATTGTTCACTTCCTCACCCTATAAACTCCGGTGTTCCTCAGGGCTCTGTCCTATCTCCTATTCTCTTTCTAATTTTTATAAATGATCTCCTTAACTGTACCTTAATTCCCAGCCATTCATACGCAGACGACTCAACCTTACACTACTCCCTTAGTTTTTCAGAACGCCCCAGCCAGCAATCCCTCAACGACAAACGTAATGAAGCCATAGAACTCTTAAATTCTGATCTAAATACTATTTCCAATTGGGGCAGAGAAAACCTTGTTAACTTTAATGCTTCCAAAACCCAATTTCTCCATCTATCTACCCGTCAGGATCTCTCAGCGGACTATCCCTTATTCTTCAACAATACAAAAATCAACCCTTCATCTTCTCTCAATATTCTTGGTGTCCCTTTTTCTTCTGCTCTCATTTGGAAGGACCATATTACCAGTCTTGCTAAGGCAGCCTCCCAGAAGCTGGGTGTGCTTAACCGCCTTAGGGGGTTCTTTTCCCCTGCAGAGCTTCTTGCTCTGTACAGGGGCATAGTGCGCCCTTGTACTGAGTATTGTTCACATGTGTGGGGAGGTTCCTCTCACACCGCTCTCCTAGACAAAGTTGAAAGGAAGGTCTTTCGTATCATTAACTCCCGTTCACTCACCAACTCTCTGCAATCTCTCTCTCTCCGCCGCAATGTTGCATCTCTCTCGCTATTCTATCGCTACTATAATAATCAGTGTTCCTCAGAGCTATCCCAGTGCATACCACCTCCTTTACGTAGGGCACGTGGTACCCGTCTTGCAACTCAATCCCACCCCTACTCTGTGCAACTCTTCAACCCAAGGGTGAAACGTTACTCTCAAACTTTCTTCTACTCAACAGCTGAGCTCTGGAACTCTCTCCCAGAATCAGTCTTTCCCTCTTCCTATGACTTAAATTGCTTCAAACTCCGTGTGTCCAGGCATTTTGGCTCGAACGTCCCTTGATTTTGGCCCTGTCACTCTTTCAACTATGGGGGAGGCACTCACTATAGGCAGTTATGCCTTTTGCCTCCCTCAATCACATAGGAAAAAAAAAAAAATGAAATGGGTCCAGTTCCCGCATGAGTTGCAGAGAACTGAACCCTTAGTTTGGCGGCTCGAAGTAATGGGTTTTGAGCAAGATGGACATGTGTATTTGTAGGTGGGTCCTGGGTTGCTCTCAATATGTCTCCGGCTAGAAGGAGTCTTCGAGAAATGACAGCCGGAGAGTCATTTCTCGGTGTAGGAAAAACTGTGTATTGTGTATTGTGTGTGTGTGGTGTGAGAGGTGTGAGAATTGCCCGGCGCGACCGCAGCCGCTCCAAGGACGCGTGCCCCCAGGGAGGGGGCAGGGGATAGTTGTGGCGGTTTGGCTCCCGGAAACTGCTCCCCACGGTCGGCATCCTGCTGTCCTCCACTGTCGGTGATCTTGTCCCCGGACGGGAGGGT
This sequence comes from Paralithodes platypus, assembly GCA_032716605.1. NCBI lineage: Eukaryota > Metazoa > Arthropoda > Malacostraca > Decapoda > Lithodidae > Paralithodes > Paralithodes platypus. Next base: position 32,905,410 of record CM064533.1, read on the forward strand.
CGGCAGCCATCCATGGTCGGCAGTTCCGGGAGGTGATCCCACGGCATAGACGCCGCCACTCCAGGGGCTCTAGGTTGGGGTTATCAGTCAAATCTAGGCCATCAAGGGCAAGGCACTTGGCCTCACGACAACTTCTGTCATATCAACAAGCAAGAGCTTTTAGTTCCACTCTTTTTCCTGCAAGATCATGGGATGTCCTTGCAAGACAAGGCAATAGCGTTCCATATGGACAACCTCACAGCAGTCCATTGTATTCAGAAGCAGGGCTCAGCGAGGTCTCGAGAGTTGCTAAAGTTATTGGAGCAGATTTTTGCCCTAGCCGAATCGCTGGGCATCCATCTGCTTGCAACATATCTCCCCGGCGTGTCGAACATCTGGGCAGACGCTCTGTCTCGGAGGCGGAGCACCCTAGTAGAATGGGCTATCAAACAAACCGTCTTCGACAAGATGATTGCAAAGCCTTACCGTCCACAAGTGGATCTGTTCGCATCCGAGGAGAATCACAGACTCCCTCGCTTCCTCACTCGCCGTGGCGTAACCCCAGCGGGGGGACCAGATGCATTACTGGAGGATTGGAACAAGTGGACTTCAATATATCTTTTTCCTCCACCAGATTCTGTACTAATGTGCAGAGTGATTCACAAACTGAGGGGTTACCGGGGCTTAGTCTCGATGATCGCGCCGTTATGACCGGCTCAGGCGTGGAACCATCAATTGCAGGAATGGTGCAAGACCCCGGTGTCGCTCCCGGTCTCCGTCTTCCACTTAGAGATGATTGGCAACCTTCAGACCTCGCTCAGTTTTGCCTTATGGACATTTACAAGGGAAAATGGTTAGCTAAATTTGGGGAGAGTGTCACAAATAAGCTTTTGAACCAGTATACTATGTCTACCAGGAGACAATACCAGTCACATTGGAAAACTTTTACGACCTGGATTGTAGAGTCAGGGCAAAAAGATGCCTTGGGAGCCTTGATTTTCAAATACCTAGATTATCTATTTGAGCACAAACAATTTTCAGTAATCACGTTAAAAAATCACTTGTCTGCCATCAGATTTCCCTTTTTTTATCTCACGGGCCTTTCAATACTGCAGGCGGAGGAGAAAGGTTTTATGAGAGTGTGTTTCAAGCTGCGCCCACCACCCCGTCAGCTCATGCCCACTTGACAAAGCCTTATCATTACTTCAGTCACTTACATATAATAATGCGGTGGATTTTGATTCACTCTTAAAGAAGGCTGTATTCCTCATGGCTCTCGCCACTGGAAATAGGGTGTCTGAGCTGGCGGCGATGAGCAACGAACCTAACTGCCTTAGGTTTGGGAGGCTACACGATTATGAACAAATCTCGCCGTCTCCCACATTTATTGCAAAGAACGAGCATTGCAATCATGTGTTTTCTGAATTTTCTGTTCCGGCGTTGAAATGCGGACACACTCATCATATTTTATGCCCTGTGCAGTCCTTATCTAAATTTATGAGGGCTGCTCATCCTCGCCAACTAGGTGCTCTGTGGGTGAATCAGGCAGTTAATCGTGTTACGAAGAGGAAGTTGGCTTCCTTGCTTGTAGACGTTATTAAAGAAAGTAACCCCGGCATCGTGGGCAGGGCTCACGACATCAGGAAATGGGCAGTCTCCCTTAGATTCCTCCAGAATTTTTGTATAGAAGACATTGCTAACACTCAACTTTGGGCATCCAATCATACTTTCTTAACACGTTACCTGTCGGTCGCTCTAGATAAACCAAAGCGTACCTGTGTAGCTTTACGACAACGGGTCCAGTAGGTTATGTGCTATTATGTAAGTTATGTTTTAAAAAGGGGGAGGGGGGGGGGGGGGTGCGGAATAGCCCATACCCCACTAAGTCCCTGTCCGCCGGAGACTGTGATAAATCACAAGCTGTGATCAAACTGGTTATACAGTCAAAGATATTTTATTTTTATGTTAAGATTAAGTACAAATCTAGCATAAGTTGCAACTATGCAGTTTACCAAAATTGTAAAAACAGATTATATTGTACAAATAGTATTAAGGTGAGAACGAAATTCTGCAGAATTATAGTTCGATCTGGGGGAACACATGCGTGTCCCCACAAAGTATCATGCATAGATCTTGAAGTGAGATCTGGTCATGGGTAAGCAGATTTTCTTGATGCCACGCACTGCTTGCAATCTTTTGTAATTTTTTATAAGAATATATTGTTTGCATACAATAAAACTTAAAAAAAATTATATGGATTTTTGTCCCCTGAGGATAAGGATATTGTCACGAATGTCCCCCTCCTATCTTGGTATTCTGGCAATATCGTCAATGATGGAGGGGCCACTATTAAATTATAGGTTTGATTCCCGGAGGGAAGTAAAGAAAACCTAATATTTAGTAGGGCCCCGTAATCATTGACGATAAACAGCCCTCCCAACCATCCCACTTCCCATTCGTTGATTTCTATAGTTTGATCTTGGTATTTCAATGAAGGTCGAGATGGCCGCTAGAGGGCCTGGTGTCGGTGTAGCGAAACACAAGAAAGCCACATATGGAAAGTCATATGATAACAGATATTAAGTTATTTTTATTTTTTTATTTTTTACAGAGTTTTTCTGTAGGGTACCCAATCATAATGACGATCCCATGAGGGAATTAAGCGTGCACTTATGATGAGTCCTCCACGATCCTTCCGCGCGGTAGATTCAAAATGCTGACGCGGAATGTTGAATGGAGACTATTATACTAATAGGCAATATCGTCAATGATTACGGGGCCCTACTAAATATTAGGTTTTCTTTACTTCCCTCCGGGAATCAAACCTATAACTTAGCCTAATACTGGCGCCTAATTTGAACTTCCAGTATGTTTACTTAACCTAAACTGTCGAGTTACTTACGAGTCTCGACAACCTCAGCTGCTTTTATTTCTTCTGCATTTAAGCTTTGACCCAGATTGCAGAGTCGTCCTTGTAGCTTGGCCTTTATGTTGGTGATGTAACGCAACACCCAAGCTACGACCTTGACTAACTTATTGTACCCACCGATTCTTACCCACTCTAGCATAGGACTCAGAGTTAATGTCGGTTGAAATACGGCTGTCACCGTTTCTAAAGGCAAAGCTAACTCAACCTCGGCAGAATATTTGACTGGGTAGTTTGGACTGTAGGCAAACCGCTCATGCAGTAGCCAAACTTAGTGGGGATCAAGATCACTCCACTCTCTCTTCTAAACCCAGGGTGTACTACATCATAATAATAATCTGCTCCTAACAGTATATGCACCTCCTTCAAGTCACCTACGGGATCAGACAGGTAAATACCTTTCCTACGAAGTGCATGTTCTACTTTGTGAATTCCTACAGATTGATAGTCTGGGAGTTCATCTACCAATACACAGTGTAAGAAGTGATTCTTTTTACGGTAGATATAAGCAACTTCAACAACTTCATAGTCTGTACTGTCGGTCACTCCCGTGAATCCCTGCAACCTAAGGGTCTCACTACCTACTACACAGTGTTTTAAACCGTCCAGCACCGATCTCTTTATGAAGGATCGTTGTGAGCCCTGGTCCAAGAGTAGCCGACAGATTTGTGTCCTGCCATAACCCTCTATGGGTATCTTGATTGTGGGCAAAATGGTGGTGTCTTTCCTACTGCCTAGCATCAGTGTTGCAGTACCCCCTACCTTTTCCTCATTAACTAGACTACCTGTGGGGCACAATTTGTCAAAGTGATGACCCTCACAGTTGCGACAGGGCCTCAAATAGGAAGCAGTACATTTACCCTGCATACCATGGTCCTTACTTAAACAACCCTTGCACAATTTTAGCTTCCTTGCTTGAGCTAATTTGGCTTCATTAGTTTGATATTTGGTACAGTTTAGCCATTTATGCTTGGGATTGTTGCATAGCCTACATGATGATTGTGGTTTCTTTAGATCCTACCATCATATTAATTGAACCTCTTGTTGTTGCCCCTTCTGACCCACCCACCGTCCTACCATTGTTCAATTGTAGTTGCTAATCTCCTTGCTAAATGACGCTTTGAACTCCTCCAAATCAAAAGTACAAACTTTATTGAGAATAGCTAGAGGTAATTTCTGTCTCAATATTATGACTAGCATCTCTTGTGATGTTACACCCAACGCATCTAATGACCTTGTGTGACACTCCATGTCTGCCCTGAATTTTGTCAATTCATCGACCCTGTACCTAGGCTGTGCTAGGTTCAACAGGGCGTTCACGTGGGCTACCTTGAGCTGGTCAGTGTCTCCATATGTCGCCTGTAATAACTCCACAACGCTATCATAATTTTCACCTATGATGGAAAAACCTTCTACCGAATGTAAGGCCTCGTCCTCAAGTTGGCCTTTAAGATAGTGGAACTTTCGTACATTGTCAAGAGTTGAATCATGCACGGTCGATTTGAAAACGTCCCAAAATGCCAACCATTCTGTCAAGTTTCCCCTAAATTTTGGTAAGTTCAGTTTGGGTAAGTTTACTTCACGGCGGGGATCCGTACTATTGGCAGCGTTACCATTGTGGGTTACTTCGGTTTTCTTTACCGCCCTTCGCAGTAAATGTTTTGCCTCTAAAACGGCAACATCATGGATGGCGCGCTGCTCGTACTCCGCATGATATTCTGACTCACCCTCTAACTCTGATACTATACTCTCACTTCTCACATCTTGGTGGTGTAATGGTTAAGGTGTCTAAAAATCTGTGTGTGATAACCCGGGTTCGAATCCTGGTGGATCACATATAGTCTTTCATTAATTTCATTGGAGGTGTTTGGTGTTGTGGTGAAATTAATAAAAAATATATTACGGTATCTATACGATCATAGGTAGTTTCTAGATACTCTAACCTGGCCTCTAGCTGTTCAGGAGTTGCAATAGCTATAAAGTCTTCCAAATCGGACGTTAGCCTAGTAATGACACCCCTCAAACCCCCTCTCTGGTTCCTCAAGACTGTGATAGACATAGTTTTAGCAGGTTTACATTCTGATTTACCAGCCATTAAATATGTAAGAACTTACACCATTAGTCCTTACATGCAATACTGTACTTATATTAGCCTATCCTTCGCAGACTAATGTCATTAGATTAAAAGGTAGTAATGACTATTTAAACAGCTTACCTTACACAGCACCATGAGAGGTTGGGATATAATAGGATGGAGCAACGAAACAATGAAGGAAATATGTGATGGTCGGTCAGTCTTAAGTCAAAAATAGTAAATAATAATGAAAATAGGAAAACAAATATAGGGTAAACAAAAAAATAAAGGAAACACAAAAAGAAAGAAAGAGGATAATTTACTGGGGGAAGATGATGGGCTGGATGCATGATTGCGGGAGTCGCAGGCTTATTACCCCGGCATCACGCTCTAGCCAATGTTTTGTCATGCCTGTAATTTTATCATGCAGGATCTTATTTGTGTCCAGATCTAGATGTACACCATCTATATCAAGATCCTGGGGCTTAGAGGAGACAGACAAGCAACGGTGGCGTGTAACTTCTAGCCTTGAGCGCAGGGTTCTGTTTACCGAATTCCTTATCCGGTTATATTGTGCTACTGTAATGCCCCTCACCCTAGTGCGATACTCCAAGGAAAGCAAAATGCACTTGCCTCCCGTCTCCCTCTCCACAGCCAGAGCCAGGTTCCCTAAGGCCACAGCTGAAGCACGAGGATCGGTGTCGGGGGCTATGTTGTTGCCCCCGATGAGCAAATAGGTGTAAAGAGGCCGGTATAGTACCAGCCTACCCCACTCATCGGAGGACTTAAGACTACTGATGATAGCCCCGGGCACCCCAAAGTATCGGAACTGGAACTGCCGATCCCAGCTAGCCCCCCCTGTAGTCTACGGGGCCCTGGTCTGCTGCACTCAAACGGGTCACATTGGAATGCCCAAATACCGCTATGCGGTCTACTTCGGCCACTACCACCTGCTCCGGGTTAAATGCTAGACCTACTCCCCCAGGATCCTTCAATCTGCAACCTCCTACAACATTGTCCTTGCTCATACTATCTAACTATAGGAAATTTAAACTGTGGGTCAAAGTCTCGGGTCTGGGCACCAATATGGCGGATTTAAGGAAGTTGAGTTTACTCTACCTAGACTAAAAAGGTCCACTCACATAAATCGTAAATGAATATCAAATACTGTGAGTGTAACTCATTTTAAATCACCATAGAAAGTTATGTTGTAGTCAGGTATTTTAGGAACTGATGATGGTCGACAAATGGCTATCGTTGGAACACTATTGTTTGTATTGTTGTTTACACCGAAGTGGCCACGAGGTGCACACTCTAACAAATAAAGGGAATAATTAATGTTAAAGAAGTCTAAATCATGATAATAAGCTTAGCTTGTCTCTCTGTCAGTCAGTCCGATGAAGTTTGTAATGATGAGAGCTGAATGAAAGCCGGAACCAGGATCGCGGCGAACTAAGGAGTGGAGGTGTTGCTTGGATGATATCTAAATTTGCTCTGGCGCGAGGCATCTAGTTAGACACGTCATCGCCTTTACGGTACTAATATAGCGGATACTGTTTAGTTTATAGCGAATATCTAGCGGTAAATATCGTACCACATTTTTAATATTACAACATAGTTATATGATAATCGTCATATATTCATTCCTAAAGACTCGTAAATACTATATACTTTCGTATAATAGGCCTCATTTAACTTATCAAGCTTACATACATACTATCAAGCTTACATACTTACATACTGTAGGCCTACATACAAATATGATAGGGTATGATACATAGGAAACGTGTGTTATACCACTAACTATCGTGAATCCACGATAGTATTATCCGACTCATCAGTGTTAAGAATATGTCATTGTTTTATACTGTACAAGAGGCAAGCTAAACCTGTTTTATATACCTGAGCTCCTTTTAGATCCTCGATCGTGCTAGGACAGTAATTCCTGTTGTAGAACCTTATCATTTAATTCATGTGTAACTATCTATAAAAGTATAAGTAAGAGTTAAGCTAAATACAACTGTTCTTTATAATTATACTCGGTGTTATATGTATACTATATTTGGCTTCCATGCATGAATTGTGTGACCTCTGAATTCCCCAGTCAGGTAGAACTCACTATAACCAATATACAAACCTGGTAAAAACCCTGGTATAACAACCACCAAGACAGTCAAAGGTTTAAGCACACGGTTTATGCACACGCACATGCACATACGTACATATTCTGTAGGCCTATAAGATGTGGAGGACAAGAGACAGAAAGAGGAAAGAGATTTACTAAGAAGATAGACAAATAAAGAAAAACTTAAACCTAGACACAAAAGAGACCAAATACAGGAAAATATAATTAACTAACGTTATGAAATGGCGTAGGGATGCGGCGACCCCAACGCCCGCCACTTTCTGGTGCAGATAGCCTCCTCTGTGGTGGAGGGGTGAGAATTTTCCGCCACCGTTTTCTCCTGCGAGACATAGAAGTCGGCTAAAGGGGATCGGGGGTGGGGGGCCTGGTATCCTTCTCTCCTTAAATAAATCTACCAAAAAAACGAGACAGAGATGGGGGCGAGGGAGCACGTTCGTGGTCCCGGACCCTAAGAATAGGAGTTTTAAATGTACAAGGATGTAGTACGAATGAGAAGCGAGAGGACATTGGAAGGTTATTTGAAAGAAGGAAGTATGATGTGCTTGCACTGAATGAAACAAAGATGAAAGGAGAGGGAGAAGTGGATTTTGGAAACGTGATAGTTAGAAAGTCTGGAGTAGATGAGGGAGTCTGTGGGAAAGAGGGAGTGGCTATTATTGTGAAGGAGGAGTTGAGAGAGTTTATAAAAGAGTGGAAAGAGGCTAATGTGGGTGCGAATGCAGTTTATGGGTGAAAGGTGGGTTTTTGTAAGTGCTTATGGGCCAGGAAGTGAAAAGAAATTAGGTGGAGGGTTTTTGGGAGGATTTGAGAGATTGTTTTTAAGGGTTTGATGAAAATGAAAATGTTATAGTTTTAGGGGACCTAAATGCTAGGGTAGGAAATGAGCCTGTTGAGGGAGTCATCGGTAGTTTTGGTGTGGATGGTGTAAATGAGAGTGGAGAAAGACTGAAAAATGTATGTGGAGAGTGCAGATTGAGTGTAGGAAATACGTTCTTCAAAAAAAGGCGTACACACAAGTACACATGGCATAGACTTGTGAGGGGAGAGATTGTAGAGAGGGCTTTGATGGATTATGTGCTGGTGACAAGGGAAAGATTGTGTAGACTGCTGGATGTGAATGTGATGAGAGGTGAGGCGGAGGGTATGTCGGATCATTACCTGGTGGAGGGAAAGCTAAGAGTTAGGAGTTACAGGAGAATGAGAGACAAGCGTAAAGTAAGAGAGGTAATAAAAGTTAGTGAGTTAGAGAAGAGTGCAAAAGAGAGGGAGTACAAGGAAAGACTAAATGAAAATTGGATGGAAGTGAGAGGGATGGAAGAGAGAGAAGTAGAGGTTGAATGGCAACAATTTAAGGAAGGAGTGAAAGCAAGTGCAGAGGTAGTATGCGGTAAAAGGAAAGTAGGAGGCAGAGGTATCAGGAAGGGAAGCGAGTGGTGGAATGATATGGTGAGAAAGGCAGTTGAGGAGAAGAGACAGTGTTTTGAGAGGGTTTTATAGGATGGTAGTGTTGAGGTATGGGAGAGGTACAAGGAGAAAAGGAGAGAGTCAAAATGGAAAATTAGAGAAGCGAAAAAAGATGCAAACGAATGGTGGGGTCAAAGGTTGAGTGAGAATTTTGAAGAACGAAAGAATATGTTCTGGAAGGAGGTAAATAGAGTAAGGAAAGGAGGACAAAAGAGGGAAGAGTCAGTGAAAGATGCAAATGGAGAATTACTAGTGGAACCAGTTGAAGTGAGGAAAAGATATGCCGAGTATTTTGAATCTTTGTTAAATGCAAGAGATGGAAGAGAAGCAGTGATTGAAACAGTGGTGGATGGAGATAGGTTACCCAGGCCACACAGGTGACAGGGAATGAATGAAAGGATTGAGGAAAATGAGGTGAAAGAAGCAGTGAAACAAATGAGAGCGGGAAAAGCAGAAGGTTTGGATGTATTGCTGTGGAGTGTATAAAGAAGGGTGGAGATGTGATAATAGATTGGTTGGTGAGACTTTTCAATGTGTGCTATGCTGTGTCAATGGTACCAATAGACTGGAAGAGTGCATGTATTGTGCCGTTGTACAAGGGGAAGGGAGATTGGCAGGGGTGTTCAAGTTATAGAGGTATTAGTTTATTGTCAGTGGTTGGAAAGCTGTATGGCAGGGTGTTGATAGAGAGGATAATAAAGTGTACGGAAGTTGGAATAGGAGAAGAACAGTGCGGTTTTAGGAGGGGAAGAGGGTGCGTGGATCAGATGTTTGCAGTAAGACAGTTATGCGAAAAGTATTTAGAGAAGCATAAAGAGATATTTTGGGCTTTTATGGATTGGGAAAAAGCGTATGATCGTGTGGATCGTGAAGCAATGTGGAAGGTGTTAAGGATTTATGAAATTGGAGGAAATTTGTTAGAAGCAGCTAAGAGTTTTTATGAAGGGAGCAGAGTATGTGTTAGAGTAGGAAATGGTGAGTTGAGTGAATGGTTTGAGGTAAAGGTAGGTTTGCGAAAGGGTTGTGTAATGTCACCATGGCTGTTTAATATGTTTATGGATGGTGTGGTGAGGGAGGTGAAAAGGAGAACTATGGGGAGAGGATTGGGTTTAGTAGGAAACAATGGTAGAGATTGGGAGTTGAATCAGTTGCTGTTCACTAATGACACAGCATTGGTGGTGGATTCTGAGGAGAAACTGCAGCGGGTGTGACATTAACCACTCCGTTAGAACTGCATGGCTTGTCCTACAGTGACTCGCTAGGATCGCCAGGGCAGTGGATGTGGCTACAGTTGATGTATTATTGTGTGCTTTATTTCATATGAAAGCTCGTGTCATGGGCAGTCCAGAAAGGCTCTTTGTTTTCACCCATGTCAAGGCTTTATATATTTAATTGCAAAGTATATGTTTTATCATTAAGTAGTAATGATAGGATTTGAGAGAGAGAGAGAGAGAGAGAGAGAGTAGAACAGAGTGCGAGGAGGCGCGCAGTGTTTTTACCAGGCTCGATGACGTCACGGCTGGCTGGCCTCTTGGGGATTGGTTGGAGGAGTTTTTTACCATGCTTGGTGACGTCATGGTTGGCGGGCCTCTTTTGGATTGGCTAGAGGACTTGTTACCGCTTTTCCTACGCGGTTCGAGCTAGTGCTAGTATATATGCAGCTTTCTTGCTACTTTCTCCCTCAGATCTGGTTTCTAGAACGCATCCCTCTTATCCCTTTGATACCTGTCCCCTCTCTGCACCTGAGAACCTTTTCCTCTGCCTATCTCTCTCATTTTCCATATCTTTCACCACCTTTTATTAATATTATACCCCCTCTGGTTAACTCTGCATAATCAGCTTCATGCTGGCCAGTTGTATTGTGCGTTAAGGTCTTATATAACCCATGTATGTTAGTTGTTAAGATAAGTTGATCACGAAGCATTGGTTGGCATTCATATTGTTCAGTACCGCTTCCTATAATTATTAGTGTTCTGCTAGATTAGATAATGCTAGACTAGGAGTCTGATACTATAAGGTATTGTTTCCTATGAGTGCTGGCTTTAGTTAAAAGCTGCACGACATACCTGAGAACTGGAGTTGATTGGGTAAATTCTAGTCTGTGTGCCATTGAGAGTAGAGCATGCACGAATGAGGGCTTTTTGCCTATACCATTCTGCACTGTTCTAAGCTCGGTTGTTTGTCTTTGAGGTACGCCAGGAGAACGCTTAATACTTCGGTATTAAGGTTTCTCAAGAGAGCTACCTTTCACTATACCGTAATACTTGACGCACAGACTTGAGATTTGCACTAGGCTATGCGGCATGCCATGCGCACCAGTATCTCGTATCATTGACTCTAGCTAGACTTTATCAGTCATAGTAGACATTAAGTATATTAAACCAATTGCTCTTATTATGCATACCCGTTTATGATTACACAAGCATTTCGCAGCCTAGTTTGATGTATTGAGACACAAACGACTTAGGCTCTTTTTGTTGATAGGAATACTGCATTGTCGTGGCGATTATTATTGTTGTAGCGTTTAGGATATTCTTGGCTCCGACTGCATTATATATCCTGCCTTTTTGTGTGCATAGCCTGCACGAGCATTGTTCCGCTGCCTGCCTTTTTGGGTTCCATTTCCGATTCGAGCATCTTGATAGCATCTAACATTTAAAGAAGATTCCTTGTTGGTGTTGAAGGACTTTAGTGCACTTTCTTTCATGCAGGAGTGCCTGACATTTATTGATTAAAGTAATGTAAGCTGTAACTTCCCTTACCACCTTACTTTGCATACCATAACCAAGCACCTTCGGTTATAGGTAGTAATAGGCTGTTTTCACATAACATTAAGCCTAGAGTAGACGCACATTTATTGAGAGTTTGATAACCTATTATTGCATATAGAACTCTGGAGAGTATTTGTGTTCTTTGTTCACTGGGAATATACATCAGAGGTTGGATCTAGCGCTTTCCGTTGTAGCATTTATGCCAGTACTAGTCCAATGAATAAGAGCCCTGATATATTTAAACCTCAGTCGTAACAAATGGCGACCTTACCTAGGATTTGGTGAACCTACATTTATTAGCAGGGAACATTTGTTGTTTTGGGGAATATTTTGCGGGGATCAGCAAGAATAATTTTTTTTTGCAACATAGTATAGCCCTTGAGTATTTCCGAGAATTTTTGTGTGTATATTGAGGTATAAGAGTTTGGGGTGCTTCTTTTCTGAATATTGAGGTGGGAAATTTTTGTGAGCATCATGTCTTATACTGGATCAGAGGAGAATGGAGACACAGTATGTAATGTCGAAACTGAGGAACAGCAGTATGATGAAATGGTTAATCAGGTGAACTGTGAGGAGGATGCTAGGATATTTTTGCAATGGCCTGTTACTGCCGAGCGGTTGGAGGGTATGGATCGGTACGGTCTTCAATGCCTGGCCACAGCTATCGGTCATGCGGGTACTAGCAGCATGACCAGGGATAACTTGATAACGTGTGTACTGGGCAGGGGGACTGGTGAGCGAGATGGGTTGAGTGCTCAGAGCCCTTCGGCCATGCTTCCCCTACACTCGACTCCCAGCCATCCCAGTAGTATGCCGACCCCGGGTACGCTTCCACAGTTGGGTGGTGACTGGCAGGGTGGGTTGCCCCTGGGGGGACCACCGGTAATTTCAAACATTGTAGCACCTTCACCTCCTCAAGGGTTATCTCCAGAATTATTGCTTCAGCTCGAATTAGCTAAGATCGAAGAGAGAAAGGCTATCAGGGCAGGTGAGCTCCAGCAGCAAATAGAATTAGCCAAGATAGAAGAGAAAAAGTCACCAGCAACAAAGGGCAGGTGAGCTTCAGCAGCAAATAGAGCTAGCAAAAATCCAAGCTGAGTCGACTAGGTACTGTGCTGACAGGGACGTAAAGAAGTCGCGAGTAGAGACAACGGGACAGCGACTTGGGGCTGGTAACCGTGTTCATGATCAATCTCTCTCGCACTTATTGAAACTGGTTCCGGTGTTTGATGAGAGTGGGGTAACAGAATTTTTCGCACGCTTTGAGAAGAAGTGCCAGGAACACCAGTGGCCAGAGAATAAATGGGCAGCACTTGTATCCTCTAGATTAATAGGCAAGGGTCTTAAAGCCTACGATGCGTTACCTTTGGAGTCATGTATTGTGTATGAGGATCTCAAGGAGGCTGTCCTGAGGGCTTACGAACTGCAACCAGAAACGTACCGTTTGAAGTTCCGGGGTGTAACTAAGGGAAGAGATAGCACCTTTTTGGAACACGCCCGGGACTTGTCCGATGCTATGGGGAACTGGCTCCGATCTGAGAAGGTAACAACATTTGATGGAATTAAGCAGTTAATGATGTTGGAGCAGTTCTTTAAGAGCACGGGCGGTGATCTAACTTTGAACTTAAAGGAGAAAAACCCAAGAACTCTAGTCGAAGCAGCAGAAATGGCTGATCGACGGCTGTCGTTGATTCGGGGTTGCGGGTCCTCACAGAAGTACGATGCAAGTGCTAGGGACCGTTATCCTCCCCCTCCCCGTAGCAATGACACATTTAAACAAAAGAGCAATGAAACTAAAACTGAATCCCAACCTGACACCACGCCGTATAAGACAAGTCAGGGGCCTTTTACATCACAGTATAAGCCGAAACCGAAATTTATGTGTTTTAGGTGCCACCAGGAGGGTCATAAGGCAAATGAGTGCCCTAGTCGACCTCCTCCGGCAGCCGTGTCTTTTGCTCACGGCATTGGAGTGTTCAAGAGGACATCGGAGTTTGTTAGAGGCAATTCTTCCGAGGTAAACACACTGCCAGTGCAGAAGGATCCGGAAGGCTTATTCCCTGTCCGTGATGCCTTTAGTGACCACAGGGGACTCGGTTGTGTGGAGTGGGGGGGTAGAAGACATGAGGTGAGAATTTTGCGTGACACTGGGGCATCGCAAACATTGTTGAGGAATTTCACTGGTAAACCTGTAAATACGGCGCGGGTGGTTGTGGTTCAGGGAGTTAATGCAACAAGGTCATACCCGCTTGTAAGAATGAAGATGGAAGTTGATGGTGTGACTCGTGACCTGGATGTAGGAATTGTGGAGAAGTTACCTGTTGGGGGCGTCGACCTCCTTCTCGGCAACGACTTTGCGGGGCCTACTTCTGAGGCTCCACCCTTGGTCGTTGCCGAGAAGCCGGCCGACGTGAGTAGGGAGGAGCAGGATTGGGTTGAGAAGTGTCCGGTGCAACCTATGGCGTGTGTTGTCACTAGATCTCTTGCATCCAGGGAGTCACATTCTGGTCAACAGTCTTTAGACAAGCGGAGGAAAGGTACCGAGAAGGGGTTGAAAGTTGATGCGGTTGAGAGTTTAGTATCAACGGACATTCTCGGGGACTCATTATTAGGACCGATTTTCGAGTCTGGAGAAGACCCATTAACTGTTACTAAGAAGGCAGAGGATGGGCTTAAAAAGACGAAGAGACCGCAACGATACACAGAGAGAGAGCAACGGGAGGCTAAATTCAATGTAGGAGGGGGGCATGAGTTGTTTCGCAAACACTTAGATAAGCTTGCTCCTTCGGACATTCGTAAATTGCAATTAGAAGACCTGGAGGTTCTTGAATGTGGTACCGGTGCTGTCGAGTTGAAGGAGGACAGTGATGCACAGTCGGGAGATTTTTACAAGTATCCCCTGAACATCATGGAGGTAGCAACAAGGTACCCTGACGCGTACCCTATGAGAAATGGGTCAGCGAAGACGGTGGTCCGGAACTTGCTAGTGTATTTTTCCCGGTATGGTTACCCGCAGGGGATTCAGTCAGACCAAGGATCCAACTTCACTTCTAGCCTCTTTGTTCAAGCAATACCGCAGCATGGGATTGTTACGGTTGTGTCATCTGTGTGTCATCCGGAGAGCCAGGGTGTGTTAGAGCGATGGCACTCAGCCTTGAAATCTATGCTTCGTTGTTGTTGCTTTGAGAGTGGGAATGGTTGGGATCTTGGCCTGCCATGTGTTTTATTTGCTGCACGGGAAGTACCTGGGGAAAGTTTGGGATTCAGCCCTAATGAGCTCGTCTTTGGACACCGTGTCAGAGGGCCTCTCCATATGGTTGAAGAAATATGGGAGGGCGCAGAAAAACCTTGTTCTATGCTCAAGTATGTCCTCGACAGTCGAGAACGGATGTTGCGCAGTCTGGAGTTGGCTGGCCGTAATTTGACTAGCTCTCAGGCCCTCATGAAGGACAGGTACGACCTCAAGGTTAAACTCAGGGAGTTTCACGTGGGTCAGGAGGTGTTGATTCCCTTGTAGGTCATCCCTTATCCGTGAAGTACACTGGTCCTTATAGGGTGGTTGAGAGGCTATCGGACCAGGATTACTTGGTAGCCACTCCAGACAGACGGAAGCGCAATCAGTTATGTCACGTTAATCTCATGAAGGCGTATGTGAGGCACCCCCCTGAGCCTCTCACTGTGCCTGTGATGACGTTTAGCAGTCAAGGCGGAGAAGGAGAACGGGACAGTCAAGCTCAGGTGGAGGATAACTGGAAGGATAAGAAATTCAAATGGGCGCCTGAGTGTGAGAAGGCGTTGGGAGTAGTAAAACACCTGTTGTGCACTCACCCGATCCTCAGGGCCCCTGATTTTAGCCTACCTTTCCAACTAGCAACGGATGCTAGTGGTGTGGGGGCTGGTGCCGTCCTTGTGGAAAAGGACGATGATGGGCTGGAGCATCCTGTTAGTTTCTGCTCGGAGAAGTTCAATTCAGCCCAGGGGAGCTGCTCTGTTGTCGAGAGGGAGCTGCTGGCAGTTGTGCTTGCACTGAGGCATTTCGAGGTCTATGTTCCAGCCTATGGTCCGGTCGTTGTAGTTTACACAGATCATCACCCTCTCAAGTTCTTGGACCAGTTTCACAATCGGAATATGAGGCTGACCAGGTGGTCGCTAATGTTACGGGAGTATAGCCTGGATATACGCCATATTGCCGGTTGTGACAACGTGGTTGCAGATTGTCTTTCAAGGATGTATGACCCTGGGTAGATTGACACACGGGTAGCCTCCTGCTTTAGTTTGAATAGTATTTTGCGCTTGGTGCTTGTTGGCACCCGGTTGTAGCCCAGCGTATTGGGTCGTAAAGCAGGAGTTGAGCGTTTGTTATAGAAGAAAAAACTAGGCTTGCCCCTATAGTGCAGCCGAAATAAACAAATTAAAAACATAAAAATCAAATAAAACTCTTTCTTTGATAGTTGAATTTTTTCAGTATGTTATAGCAGTAATTCTGAGTTGCACTCCTCTCAGAATGCTGGGCTAGAGAAGTTCGCTCTTGAGGAGCATAACTACATATGATTTAACCTATTGTGTTGGGGAGGGTTATAATTTTGTAAAATGTTTTGTTGGGAACTGTGCCAGATATTTTACTGCCGCTGGGTGATGGGAAGTAGAGTTATAGCATGGGTTCTAACAATCAGATTTTTGTGAGCCTTGGGCCTCTGAGAAAAATCTTGGGGGGGGGGTGTGACGTTAACCACTCCGTTAGAACCGCATGGCTTGTCCTACAGTGACTCGCTAGGATCGCCAGGGCAGTGGATGTGGCTACAGTTGATGTATTATTGTGTGCTTTATTTCATATGAAAGCTCGTGTCATGGGCAGTCCAGAAAGGCTCTTTGTTTTCACCCATGTCAAGGCTTTATATATTTAATTGCAAAGTATATGTTTTATCATTAAGTAGTAATGATAGGATTTGAGAGAGAGAGAGAGAGAGTAGAACAGAGTGCGAGGAGGCGCGCAGTGTTTTTACCAGGCTCGATGACGTCACGGCTGGCTGGCCTCTTGGGGATTGGTTGGAGGAGTTTTTTACCATGCTTGGTGACGTCATGGTTGGCGGGCCTCTTTTGGATTGGCTAGAGGACTTGTTACCGCTTTTCCTACGCGGTTCGAGCTAGTGTTAGTATATATACAGCTTTCTTGCTACTTTCTCCCTCAGATCTGGTTTCTAGAACGCATCCCTCTTATCCCTTTGATACCTGTCCTCCATGCTGCACCTGAGAACCTTTTCCTCTGCCTATCTCTCTCATTTTCCATATCTTTCACCACCTTTTATTAATATTATACCCCCTCTGGTTAACTCTGCATAATCAGCTTCATGCTGGCCAGTTGTATTGTGCATTAGGTCTTATATAACCCATGCATGTTAGTTGTTAAGATAAGTTGATCACGAAGCATTGGTTGGCATTCATATTGTTCAGTACCGCTTCCTATAATTATTAGTGTTCTGCTAGATTAGATAATGCTAGACTAGGAGTCTGATACTATAAGGTATTGTTTCCGATGAGTGCTGGCTTTAGTTAAAAGCTGCACGACATACCTGAGAACTGGAGTTGATTGGGTAAATTCTAGTCTGTGTGCCATTGAGAGTAGAGCATGCACGAATGAGGGCTTTTTGCCTATACCATTCTGCACTGTTCTAAGCTCGGTTGTTTGTCTTTGAGGTACGTCAGGAGAACGCTTAATACTTCGGTATTAAGGTTTCTCAAGAGAGCTACTTTTCACTATACCATAATACTTGACGCACAGACTTGAGATTTGCACTAGGCTATGCGGCATGCCATGCGCACCAGTATCTCGTATCATTGACTCTAGCTAGACTTTATCAGTCATAGTAGACATTAAGTATATTAAACCAATTGCTCTTATTATGCATACCCGTTTATGATTACACAAGCATTTCGCAGCCTAGTTTGATGTATTGAGACACAAACGACTTAGGCTCTTTTTGTTGATAGGAATACTGCATTGTCGTGGCGATTATTATTGTTGTAGCGTTTAGGATATTCTTGGCTCCGACTGCATTATATATCCTGCCTTTTTGTGTGCATAGCCTGCACGAGCATTGTTCCGCTGCCTGCCTTTTTGGGTTCCATTTCCGATTCGAGCATCTTGATAGCATCTAACATTTAAAGAAGATTCCTTGTTGGCGTTGAAGGACTTTAGTGCACTTTCTTTCATGCAGGAGTGCCTGACATTTATTGATTAAAGTAACGTAAGCTGTAACTTCCCTTACCACCTTACTTTGCATACCATAACCAAGCACCTTCGGTTATAGGTAGTAATAGGCTGTTTTCACATAACATTAAGCCTAGAGTAGACGCACATTTATTGAGAGTTTGATAACCTATTATTGCATATAGAACTCTGGAGAGTATTTGTGTTCTTTGTTCACTGGGAATATACATCAGAGGTTGGATCTAGCGCTTTCCGTTGTAGCATTTATGCCAGTACTAGTCCAATGAATAAGAGCCCTGATATATTTAAACCTCAGTCGTAACACGGGTAGTCAAAGAGTTTGGTGTGGTTTGTGGAAGGAGGAAACTGAAGGTGAACGTCAATAAAAGTAAAGTAATGGTGTGTAATAGGGGTGATCATAGGGTGATTCTTGATGTGAGGCTGGATGGGAAAATATTGGAACAAGTAGAGTGTTTTAAATATCTAGGAGGAACGATAAGCAGGAGTGGAGGTACGGAAATGGAGGTAAAACAGAGAGTGTGTGAAGGAAGGAAGGTTTTCGGAGCATTGGGAAGTATGTGGAAGATGAGAAATCTCGGAATGAAAGCAAAAAGTGCAATGTATCAAGGAATTGTTGTGCCAACAGTGATGTATGGGGCTGAGACATGGGCTCGGAAGAAAAAGGAGAGAAGAAAACTGGATGTGATGGAGATGAGCTGCTTGAGGAGTATATGTGGAGTTACTCGTAGAGACGGATTGAGGAATGAAGAGATACGTAGGAGAGTGGGGCAGCAGGAACATTTGTCAGCCAGAGTGGACAGAAGGGTGCTGAGCTGGTATGATCATGTTGAACGAATGGGAGATGAAAGGCTTACAAAGAGAATATGTGAGTCAGATACAAGGGGAGATAGAAGCTGGGCAGGAATACCCCCATTGAGATGGAGAGACTGTGTAAGACAAGCTTTGGATGATAGAGGATCTATAGATCAGGCAAAGGAAGTGGTAATAAACAATAATGAATGGAGAATTCTTGTGAATAGTTGAGTGAACACGTGGTCATTGGGGGAAGGGGTTGGGCTCAATTTGGACTAGATAATAGTCCATCAGGCGCCTGGCCCGGGGAGACGATTAATATGAAGGGTGCGCCTGGAAGTGTGGTGGGCGGGCTTGTGGCTTCGGCTCCGCTGCATGTCTGCCTGCCGAGATCGGAACCTCTCCGGGTGGTCGGGGGCCAGGGGAGTGCTGGAGCGACCTTGGTAACCCTGGTCTCTGGGTCTTCTCCTGGCCGGGTAACCTAGATGTGTGTGAGTTTGTGTTTTATGTGTGTTTGTTCGTTGTTTTATGTTGTGTTTTGTGTTTTCCCTGTTTTTCTCTGTCTTGAGTCGCCCCCCCCCCAAAAAAAAAAATAACAAAAATAAAATAAAAATAAGTAAATAAATAAATAAAATAAAATAGAAAATAAAAATACAAATGGGAAAATTGGGGATTGGGCCTGAACATATAGATAGATAGATAGATAGATGAAAAAAGAACACGACACAACATATCTTCTTCTTCTTCTTCTTTTGAACCCACCCGCAGACCGTGTAGATCCACAGGGCTGACCTTTATATCGGTACTGGCTCAGAAACGTTAGTAAGAGGGAAAGTTTAGAGTAGAAGGATAGTACTAGGGACAGTTTTTTAGACCTACCCACCACGTCCTCCCCCCCCCCCCCCCCCCCCCTTCCCACCATTTCCCTCCCTCCCCCCCCCCCCCTACCCATTTCTCTTTCTCCATATCCTCTCTATAGTGTCCTCTTCATCATCTCTACGTCTTGCTTTTCCATATCGTTTGTTAGCCCCAGTAATGCCCCTACCCCTCTATCGTCTCTCTGCTTTATTTCCTCCCACCTTAGTTCCCCAACTCTATTCCTCATAATTATATCTCTCCAAATCGTTTCTCTCCTCTTCATACTTTGTACATTCTGTTACTATGTGCTCTATGTCCTCGACTATTGGGTCTCCTCCTAGTTCACATTGGTTACAGTGCGGTCCTATCCCGTTCCACCTCCATGTTCTTTCATTTGTCTCTAGGGATCCTGTCCTTGCCTTAAACAGCAATTTAGATCCCCATCCCCCATCATAGAAAAGTTCTCTAGCTGGTTTTTCCTTTTCTCTTTAATACGACAGCGTGGCTTTGTTTTCTACCCCTTCCCTCCATTTCCTTCTTCCCTCCTCTGTTATCCCTTTCTTTATCTCTCTGATACATCCTCTCCCATTTTCAATTATTACCCAATCCTCCCTCCTATTCCGTTTTCTAAGTTCCCCTCCCACATGGTCCTGTATTATATTTATCCTTTCCAGCCTTCTTTTACATTCCCTGTTCCATTTACTTCACTCACTCGCCCATCTGTATATACCTTTTTTGGCCACCTATTTTCCTCCATCCCCTCTAGCCTCACTTTGTACTTCCTTTTAGCTTTCTCTATCCTTTCTTCCAACGTACTCCACCCCATTTCTCCCCGGATTGCTTCCTGTGCTACGTATTTATTCGCCCCTAATCCCGTCCTTCCGATTTTATTCTGTATCGTTTCTAATTTTCTCGTTTCTGCCTCTGTCGTTTCCACCGCCTCCATGCCATACATAATCGCAGGTACTCCCAATCCTTTCCACAGCCCTCTCACTATTTCATAGCTATTCGCTCTTAATCTTGTCGCGCTCCATAATCTCCCATGCCATTGTTGCATTTGTCCCATCTTTTCGCTTTTTGCCTTTTCAAACCCTTTCTCTGTAATTGTTAACCCCAAGTATTTATATTCTCTTGTCTTCTTTATTCTGCTTCCTTCTAGTGTCCATTCCTCATCCTCTTGAAGCTGTCCATTCATTTTCATTACTTGGCTCTTTTCTTTACTGAATCTTACTTCTAGTTCCTCCCCGAATCTTGTTGCTTCCTCTAGCAGTCTCTGCAACCCTCTTCCTGTTTCTGCCATCAGGACTACATCGTCAGCGAATAGGAGCACCCCCAGTCTTTCCTTGTTTATCTGTATCCCCTCCCCCACTCTCTTTATCCTCTGTGTCATTTCTTCCATATAGAGCGCAAATAATAGCGGCGATAGCACACACCCCTGCCTTACTCCCCTCTTGCTTTCTACCCATCCCGTTTCTATATTTCCTAGAACGTACTTCGCCTTTGTGCTCTGGTACATCGATGCTATGATGTTGATATACTTTTCTGGAATTCCACTCCTTGCCATTATTTTCCACAGCAGTTCCCTATTTACTCTATCATATGTTTTTTCTATATCTAAAAATGCACAGTATCCTGTTCTCTTCCCTCTTTTCAATTTCCCTACCACTTCGTTTAGTATAGTCATTATAAATATTATCTGTCCCCCTCCTGTCTCTTCTGAACCCATTTTGCTCGTCACTTATTATTTCATTTTACTCTATGGCTCTATTCATCCTTTCCTTCAATATCCCGCAGAAGAGTTTCCCTATTGTATTTGTTACCGTCACTGGCCCGTGGCTTTTCATTTCCTTTTTATAGACTAGGCAAATTTCATGAAAATGTGCATATTTAAAAAGCTGAATGCAAATCGTGTTAATTTATGGCATACATGCTATTTAGGGGTATTGAGGGGTGCTAAACTCGAATCTGTTGTATGCCCGGCTCAAAAATGGCTCATAAGCCCTCAAAATTGAAAAATTCAAGATGGCCACCACCGCCGTGCTAAAATTCATAAATGTTCATATCTTTTTTACTAAGCAAGGTAGAAATATATATGAATTATGCTTTTGTATGTTTTTTTCATGAGGAATCCAATGTCATACTTAGAAGTGTAATAAAATACACACACTACAAAAAACTCGAAATTATTGAAAAAAAAAAAAAAATTTAAGAATGAACAATTCTTCAAGGAGGTAACAATAACTACCTTTATTTTTCTATCACTCACACCAACAAAAAGAACCCACTTGGTTTAATTACAAAACACATATTTATGAAGTGATCTTCATATCATATATGATGATATATGCATATATGCATATATTTGTATACATATAGTTATATAGGTCTCATGAAATGAAACATTACATTTAACAATTAATATCAACATACACTCAGACTTCATATTTGTATATTTGTAACGGTAAGTTCCAGATGGTACATGTTAGCATGATTAATTTAATGACGTGATCACACGTGGTTCAAACGTTAAAGTCTGTAATTGCATTTTCAGGTTGATCAGTCTACTTGTCTACATGTGAGAATTCAATCCCGGTCCTCAAGGTCGTTCATGTCGTCGTGAATATTTCGACAGACGTCAGCACGTCTCTTACAAGCACACATTTCCATGCACTCCATGCCAATTTTCCTACAGCTGCAGCGTTGGGTAAGAAAATTTTTTGTACAGCCACATGAGGTGATCTCCCTACATGATTTCGGTATCGGCGGCAGAGATAGGAGCCGTGGCACTAGCTTGCCATCCAGGTGCATCCATCCCATTTCAGTGACAGGCGGAAGATCAAGACATGGTAAGTGTGCTTGGTTTAAGACACTTGCTTGATAGTGTGCTCGCATGATGTGGAAATTTGCTGCATCTGACGTTGGTGGGAGAGCCTCGTGTGCACGACCGATACAAAACAAGAGCATTGCAACGTCCCAAAGCTGCTCATCGGTGCAGCTTTTTCTTTAGCAATATAAGGGGATTTCACTCTAACATCAATTCTGTACACCAATTTCTTCAAGCAGAATCCCCTACTCTCCTTTTTTTGACAGAGACTCAAGTAACATCCACATCTGACACGTCTAGATTTAATTTTCCAGGTTATCAACTGCTCCAAAATTTCAGACCTAAAGGAGGTGTATGTTGCTTCGCAAAATCTGAAATTGCCCTGGAGGAGGTTACTAGTTTCAATTGTCCCTATTTTGATTATTCTATATACAAATTAATTTCTGCTGGTAAATTTAAATACATATGTTGCATCTACCGTTCCCCAAATACTCCTCCAGAGCAAAGTCTTTTTGATTCTCTGTCCTCACAACTCAGTGTCCTCAACTTAAATGCTTCTTCTGAAATCACTGTGTTGGGTGATTTTAATGTCCATAATGTTGAATGGCTCACTCATTCAGCCAGGACTGATGATGCTGGTCTTGAATGTGAGCTATTTGCAGACTCATTTAATCTCACTCAACTAGTCAACCAACCCACCCGTGTACCAGATAATCCTAATCATAATTCCCACCTACTGGACTTATTTTTAACAACCAATTCAGAAAATTATGATGTTGCAGTGAGGTCCCCGCTTGGATCTTCTGATCACTGTCTGATACAGGCCACCTGTCTATCAGCTACCACACCTTCCCACTCTGAACCTGTTTTGGTGACTAAATGGCATTACGATAGGGCAGACTGGGAGGGTCTTCAAGGTTTCTTTATTGATATTCCCTGGACCTCTTTCTTTTCTAATGATGCACACTCCACCTTGAGCCACATACAAGATTTTGTAAAAATTGGAATGGAAACTTTTATTCCTCATCAAAAGTACAGTAAAAGATCTAATTCACCTAAATGGTTTGACCATAATTGTGCTAGAGTAACTGAACAAAAAGCAATAGCCTACAATGCATACACAAGATCAAAAACACATGAAGCCTTTAATTACTTTAGAAACATCAGAAATCATGCCAAAACTGTATTAAACCTAACTAAATCAAACTTTCTCCACAAGCAGGCAAATAAACTTCTAAATAATCCAAATGATAACAAAATATTTTGGTCTACTCTTAACTCATTTAAATCCAACTTCACTACTGCTTCATCCATTCCACCATTAAAATCTCCGACTGGCAATCTTGTAAGTGACCCACGAGGTAAAGCTAACCTTCTTGCGGATATTTTCTCCACCAACTCAACCTTAGATGAAATAAATCAAGATGTCCCTGTACTTAATTTTAATTCGCCTGAAATTCCCTCACTTAAGATCCACACCAGACATGTCAAAACTATTTTGCAGAATCTCTCAGTAGATAAGGCTCCTGGTCCAGCTGAAATTTCTCCAATAGTACTTAAGAATTGCTCCTTGGTGCTCGCTCCTGTATTGGCAAAAAATTTCCGTCTGTGTACTCATACCTCATGCTTCCCAGTACCCTGGAAAGAAGCAAACATCCATCCAGTTCCTAAAAAAGGTGCCTCTTCAGATCCATCAAACTACAGACCAATAGCTATAACTTCCACTCTTGGTAAAGTCTTTGAAATTATATTAAATAATCACATAATTAAGCATCTTGAGAATAATAAATTAATCAGTGATAGGCAATATGGTTTTAGACGATGTCGATCAACTGCAGACATGCTTTGCCTTCTTACGCATCAAATCAACCAAGCTACAGACCAACATGGTGAAACACATACAATAGCACTGGATATATCAAAGGCATTTGATAGAGTCTGGCATCAATCCTTATTGTCGAAGATGTCACACTACGGCCTTGCATCATTAGTTCCACTAATTTCTTCTTATCTTCATAACAGAAAAATATGTGTAATGGTAGATGGCCTTTATTCTCAATTTTACTCAATAAATGCTGGTGTTCCCCAGGGATCAGTTTTGGCCCCAATTCTGTTCCTCATTCATATCAATGATCTCATATCTACCACTCATAATCAATACATTCCTACGCAGATGACTCAACACTCCACAGTTCCTTCACATTTACCAATTCTTTCACCCAACCTGATCTTATAAATTCAAAATAAACACTGCAATTTCTCTGAACCAGGACCTTTCTAGAATTAATGGATGGGGACAAAAGAATCTAGTTTCCTTTAATGCACAGAAAACCAAGTACATTCAATTTTCTAACCGACAGAATCTCACTGACTCCCATATATTTTTTAATGATGTAAATATTCCCACTTCCCCTAGTATTGACATTCTCGGTGTAACATTAACTACTAACTTGAGCTGGACACATTATGTTAGAGGCATTGCTAAGAATGCCTCTAAAAAACTGGGACTCCTGTACAGAGTTCGAGAATTCTTCACTGACGAGCAGTTGGCCGTGATATATAAAAGTCATGTGCGTTCTCAGATGAATTACTGTTCACCTCTGTGGGGTGGAAGTGGAGTGGTTGCATTGAGGCAGTTGGACAAAATTCAAAATAAAGCTATTAGATTAATCAATAACCCTGCAATCACACAGGACCTTCCTACATTATCCATACGAAGAAACGTTGCATCCCTTGCATTATTCTACAGATATTTTCACAGCAATTGTTCCGAGGAACTAGCTTCAATTGTGCCGCCTCTTCACATCTTTCCCCGTAGAACTAGGGCAGCTGAGAGCGCCCATGAATTTACACTTTCTCCTCCACAATGCAGAACTTCTGCTTATCAGAATTAATTTATCCCCAGAGCTACTACTCTTTGGAATTCACTTCCCTCGAATTGCTTTCCACAAACTTACAATCTACAAATGTTTAAATCCAGTTGTTACAAACATTTTATGAATGGAGGATGCCTTTAGGCACATGGACCTTTTTGTTTTGTCTGTGTTTTTCCTTCCTCCGTTCATTGTCTCTTAAAAAAAAAAAAAAAAAAAAAAAAAAAATCACACAAGCTTTGTTGCATGTGTCAACCTCTGGCACGCCATACATCTTGCAAATGAATTTCTCGGTGGACATCACTATGTGATCAGTGAGAGGGCCCTTGCCAAGGCCAATCAGGTCAGTGTGATGCTGTTGGAACACTTGCCAGGCTGTTTTTTTAACGTGACCACTGAACTGAGACACACTATCACAGCCAGTAACAGCATGGAATGATAGTAGGGTGTCCAGTTGTTCCGCCGAAAGGTTCTGGTGGATCTCATGTACTGGGAAATATTTTGGAGCCTTTGATGTTCCAGCTTTCATGTAGAGTCGTGTGCAATCTATTCTGCTATAATGGGCCAGCTGTAGGAGAAGCACATCGGTGTCACACACTGATACAACTATCGTGTTCATATGAGCATGAATGCAGTGCAGAATTAGTCGAGTATCACCTTCTTCATGATCGGCTCGCAGAGAGGAAACATCAAGATCTGGGTCAGATGACTTGACGGTAGTTGATTCGCTGAACCCACCTGCCACTACAATCACTGTGCTTTCTGTTGAGTTATGTTCAATCAGGTGGGTTGAAAGCAGTATCGCGAGATCTGCTTTATTTTCCTCAAGTGCCGTGAAGCTAGACCAGTCTGATGGGAGAGGAACCGTTGAATCGTTTTCTATTTTACGACGTACTGGCCGGTGTCGCTGCTTTCGTTTGACTCTTGTGCCTGATTTTATTGATTCGTCTAGATACCTGTCAAAGACCACGTCGATTCTCTGGTATTTTGCTCCCATCTTGAACACAGTTCCTGTGACGATATTTGCAAAGTCACCAAACGTCTTTATACCCGGAGGCTTTCCAAGTGCCATCACAAGTGCTTGGCCATCAATGAGCAAACAGCTGGCTTCATCGACTGTGACATTTGCTGATGTTTCAACTTGTTGTGTCAGTATGTTTGCTAACACAGACTTGTTGGTGGAATGTAGACTGCCATCCATTGTGGCCAGAGAGAGTGGGATTGTCATAAGTTCATGTTGGAGGATGTTCTCAAGGTTTACATCGCGTCCCGCTCGATAAGCTGTTATCAGCCTCTGTAAAATGTTCCTGTCTACTTTGATGGTGTTTTGCTTGCCCTTGGAAACTTTCACAACTTCATACAAAGAAGCAAATGTCTTGGCTTTATTCTTCTGAATGGGTGCTTTTAGATCCAGGTGCATGTCACTGTCGGGAGGCTGACACAGGCGTTTGTCCACAAAGGTTCTCATTTGTGACAGGCCAAGACTTTCTGCAGCAAGCAAGGATTCTTGAATCTCTGGTGTTACCACATCTTTGTTGATTATGTTCTTCAATGTGGCATCACTGTCGTGCAGCACGCCATGTTTTTTCATGGACTGAACTAGCTTCTGTTCATCTGAGTCATCATTCCCCATCCGACGTTTTGTACACTCATTGTGTGTATACTCGTCATCATCATCATCATCCGCTGTAAGATCCATCATGGCTGTTGTCTGAGATGTTATGACTGTTCTCAGATTGTACGACAGGGTCCATCTACTGAGTGCTGAGGTTATTCTCGTTATCCCGACTAAGCCACCACTTTTCTTTCCTGTAGCGTTTAGCCATTCTGTGCTTTGGTCTGCTGAGACCTGATTGAAGAGTCGTTCGGTTCGTTTCACAACGAAGTTGCCTTCCTGAAACTCCAAAAGGACTTCGGGTGGGAGAGTCGACATCTCAGCCAGATACACAGTACCCCATCTGGCGTAGTTGACATGATCATACCTGAAGAAATATGGCAACATACGCTTGAAGGAATACAGGTGAAGATCCCACAACCCATCTCGTTGTGCTCGGGTGAATGAGAGCAGGATACTCACCATGGTCATAATTATAGTGCCACCAGAACTCAGCGTTTGGATCATCAACTGCCAGTGCCTCAGCAAACTCTTTCATGGGCTGTCGGAATCTTTCAGTACTCAGAGTTTCAACCATCTGTGTGATGCTATCCACATCTATGGAAGTGCAGCCATCTGAAAGTTCGGCTCTCAGTGTGTCGTCAACATCATCCCCATGATGTACGTGTACGTGTAGAACCGAGGAAGCAGTAGTTGCCAAAGTGCCTGCAGAGTGAGCTTGTGCGTTCTCATTGCACGTGCATAGCCCATTCCGTCCATGACATGTTGTGCAGCATTGGCCCTCAGAAGATCACACTCTACCCACAGCTCGCACAGGCCAGATTGATGCATATGTCGTCCTATCACTCCCAGAAAGTTCATGGCAATGTGAAGTCCTCCCAGGCAGGGTATAAGTACGTCCTTGTATTCTGTTACCGACCACTTCAATTCCATACTCCATTAGCTTTGGAAAAAGCGCCTCATCCACAGTCAGAACAACATGCTGCTGCTCCATCGAATTGGCTACATGGATTACAGCTGGAAATAATGTTGAAAGGTAAGCAAAATAATTATTTTGTTAATTTGTATTGGTATCAGTGATGCATCAGTTCAAGCCTGCAATATTACGGTTGGTGCTGAGTACCTAAAAGGAGACAATAAAATATTTTAAAATTCGGTACAGCACTGCACATACAGGATATATCTGCAAATAATGTTGAAAGGGGTGAATGAGTTATTTATTTTCACACAATATCAACATGCCTGACATAGCCATTTTATTGTTATTTTATTCGCTTTGTTGAAATGACAATTTTGGCAATTCATATGAGTTTTAAGCAGTTTTTTTGTATTTTATCACAAATCTGGGTTTGCCATTGGATTCCTCATATTAGAAAACATACTAAAGCACACTTCATTCATGTTTCTACCTTGCTTAGTAAAAAAGATATAAACATTTATGAATTTTAGCACGGCAGTGGCGGCCATCTTGGATTTTTCAATTTTGAGGGCTTATGAGCCATTTTTGAGCCGGGCATACAGCAGATTCGAGTTCAGCACCCCTCAGTATCCCTAAATAGCATGTATGCCATAAATTAACACGATTTGCCTTCAGGGTTTACATTTCTTGAAAATTGACCCAGTCTATTACTCTTGTACCCTATTTTGTGCAATAGCGTTACTCTCGCTTCATTCCATCTTTCTGGGATTCTCTAATTTCTCAATACCTCGTTAAACATTTTCCTCAGCCTTCTTTCCATTTCTTCCCCCCCCCCCATGTACATTTCATTTGGAGTCCCATCCGGGCCAGTCGCCTTTCCTCTTTTTAGAGCTTTAATCCCTCTCCTTACTTCTTCGATTGTGAGTTCCCTTTCCATTTCCATCCTAGTCTTCCTGTAGTCTTCTCTCTCTCATTTTCAAATTCTATTCCCTCCCCTCCCCTTGTTAATTTACCCCCCCCCCCCTATTTCCTCCCAGTATCGTTTTATTTCATTTTTTATTTCTTCCTCCGTCTTTATTATTCTATCTCCCACTCTTAGTTCCACGTTTTCTTCTTCTCTACCATTCTCACCTTCTTATTTTTAACAACCAATTCAGAAAATTATGATGTTACAGTGAGGTCCCCGCTTGGATCTTCTGATCACTGTCTGATACAGGCCACCTGTCTATCACCTACCACACCTTCCCACTCTGAACCTGTTTTGGTGACTAAATGGCATTACGATAGAGCAGACTGGGAGGGTCTTCAAGATTTCTTTATTGATATTCCCTGGACCTCTTTCTTTTCTAATGATGCACACTCCACCTTGAGCCACATACAAGATTTTATAAAAATTGGAATGGAAACTTTTATTCCTCATCAAAAGTACAGTAAAAGATCTAATTCACCTAAATGGTTCGACCATAATTGTGCTAGAGTAACTGAACAAAAACCAATAGCCTATAATGCATACACAAGATCAAAAACACATGAAGCCTTTAATTACTTTAGAAACATCAGAAATCATGCCAAAACTGTATTAAATCTAACTAAATCAAACTTTCTCCACAAGCAAGCAAATAAACTTCTAAATAATCCAAATGATAACAAAATATTTTGGTCTACTCTTAACTCATTCAAATCCAACTTCACTACTGCTTCATCCATTCCACCATTAAAATCTCCGACTGGCAATCTTGTAAGTGATCCACGAGGTAAAGCTAACCTTCTTGCGGATATTTTTCCACCAACTCAACCTTAGATGAAATAAATCAAGATGTCCCTGTACTTAATTTTAATTCGCCTGAAATCCCCTCACTTAAGATCCACACCAGACATGTCAACACTATTTTGCAGAATCTCTCAGTAGATAAAGCTCCTGGTCCTGATGAAATTCCTCCAATAGTACTTAAAAATTGCTCCTTGGTGCTCGCTCCTGTATTGGCAAAAAAATTCCGTCTGTGTACTCATACCTCATGCTTCCCAGTATCCTGGAAAGAAGCAAACATCCATCCAGTTCCTAAAAAAGGTGCCTCTTCAGATCCATCAAACTACAGACCAATAGCTATAACTTCCACTCTTGGTAAAGTCTTTGAAATTATATTAAATACTCACATAATTAAGCATCTTGAGAATAATAAATTAATCAGTGATAGGCAATATGGTTTTAGACGATGTCGATCAACTGCAGACATTCTTTGCCTTCTTACGCATCAAATCAACCAAGCTACAGACCAACATGGTGAAATACATACAATAGCATTGGATAATATCAAAGGCATTTGATAGAGTCTGGCATCAATCCTTATTGTCGAAGATGTCACACTACGGCCTTGCATCATTAGTTCCACTAATTTCTTCTTATCTTCATAACAGAAAAATATGTGTAATGGTAGATGGCCTTTATTCTCAATTTCACTCAATAAATGCTGGTGTTCCCTAGGGATCAGTTTTGGCCCCAACTCTGTTCCTCATTCATATCAATGATCTCATATCTACAACTCATAATCCAATACATTCCTACGCAGATGACTCAACACTCCACAGTTCCTTCACATTTGCCAATTCTTTCACCCAACCCGATCTTATAAATTCAAAAATAAACACTGCAATTTCTCTGAACCAGGACCTTTCTAGAATTAATGAATGGGGACAAAAGAATCTAGTTTCCTTTAATGCACAGAAAACCAAGTACATTCAATTTTCTAACCGACAGAATCTCACTGACTCCCATATATTTTTTAATGATGTAAATATTCCCACTTCCCCTAGTATTGACATTCTCGGTGTAACATTAACTACTAACTTGAGCTGGACACATTATGTTAGAAGCATTGCTAAGAATGCCTCTAAAAAACTGGGACTCCTGTACAGAGTTCGAGAATTCTTCACTGACGAGCAGTTGGCCGTAATATATAAAAGTCATGTGCATTCTCAGATGGATTACTGTTCACCTCTGTGGAGTGGAAGTGGAGTGGTTGCATTGAGGCAGTTGGACAAAATTCAAAATAAAGCTATTAGATTAATCATAACCCTGCAATCACACAGGACCTTCCTACATTATCCATACGAAGAAACGTTGCATCCCTTGCATTATTCTACAGATATTTTCACAGCAATTGTTCCGAAGAACTTGCTTCAATTGTGCCACCTCTCCACATCTTTCCCCGTAGAACTAGGGCAGCTGAGAGCGCCCATGAATTTACACTTTCTCCTCCACAATGCAGAACTTCTACTTATCAAAATTAATTTATCCCCAGAACTACTACTCTTTGGAATTCACTTCCCTCGAGTTGCTTTCCACAAACTTACAATCTACAACAGTTTAAATCCAGTTGTTACAAACATTTTATGAATGGGGGATGCCTTTAGGCACATGGACCTTTTTGTTTTATCTGTGTTTTTCCTTCCTCCGTTCATTGTCTCTTAAAAAAAAAAAAAATAAATAAATAAACATCCTATACCATTCCTTTTGTCCCTCCTTCCCCTTGTTTCTGATCTTTTCTACTTCATCTTTCTCGTGTTTAATCATTGCCTCTTGTATTAGTATTTTTACCTTCTTTTTTTCTTTCTATGTCCTCACCGCTTGTATTTCCTCTCTTTCCCTCTCTCCGCCTTCCCTCCTATTTCTCTCTATCATCCTTCTCCTTTCTCTGTTCGCATTCCGTCTTTCACATCTTGCTTGCTTTATTTCCCTATTCCACCATGGTTTTTGTTTTCTTTTTCCTATCCATCTTCTTATTCTTCCTATGCTTCTTTCTGCCGCTCTATTTATGTCCATCATCAACTCTAGGTCCATTTCTTCTATGCTTCCTTCTCTTCTTTCCCCGATTCCTTCAAGGTATCTTTTGTAATCCATCCATTTTTCACTTTTTAGGGTCCATCTATTTATCCTTCTCCTCGTGTTTCCTTTGCTTTTCCATTCCTTTATGTAGTTTATCACCATGAGCCTGTGGTCGCTTTGTATCCCCACTTCATTTTCCTCATCTATCCACATGCTTTGGATCTCTTCCCTTGCTCTTTCATTTGCTGGAATGAAGTCTATCGCCGATCTTTGACCTTCTCCGTGTCTTACCCATGTCGCCTTTCCCTCTCCCATTGCTTGGTTCATGTCATTTTCTTCCGCAAATTGGATCAGGGCTTCTCCATTCCCGTTTATCCTTTCCCCTAGTATCCCTATGTGGGCATTCATGTCTCCCATTATTATTATCTCTTCTTCCTCTATACCCCTTATCATTTCTTGTATTCCTTGGTACTTTATTCTGTTTTCTTCTCGTTCCCTTCTCCCTCCTTCCACCGTGAAATACCCTATTATTACTGTTATTTTGTCTTCCCTTCCATTATTCATCCTCGTTAGCGACACTCCCATTATATCTTCCATTTCTTTACTTTTGCTTTCCCACCCTTTAGTTTCTCTATTTTCCAGTTTGAGTTGTTCCTAATCATTATCCCTACCCCTCCCCCTTTCTTTTCTGATTTCTCCCTCCCTCTCCCAATGAGCGTATATTTATCCCCCTCCCATATTGTCTCTCCCCTAAGGTGTGTTTCTGTTATTCCTATCATTTCCATTTCCCACTTGCTCCATATCTCTTCTATGTCTTGTATTTTTCCTTTATTTATTCCATTTATGTTTACACATCCTATTTTTACTCCTCGGTTCTCTTCTCCCCCACCCCGCTCTTTCCCTCTTTCCTTTTTCTCTCTTTTCTCCTTGCTCTTCCTCTTTCCTTTTCTTCCTCTTTTTTCTCCTCCCCCCCCTTTTTCCTCTTCGACCATTCTTTCTCCCATGTCTACGTTTCTCTTGTATTCCCCGACCTCTTTTCCCATATTATTTTCATTTTCCTCCTTGTCTTTTTCCTCTTGTTTTTCTTTCACTTCCCTCCCTTTTGTCTTTTCCTCCCTTTCTCTCTTCCCTCCTCCCTTCACATTTCCTTGCTCCTTAGCCACCCTTTCCTCTGCTCCTCACTTTCTTCTATTGCTCTCCTAATCTTTCCCCCTATGGTCCATTTTCCTGCCTCCGAAAGGTATACTCCATCCCTCGCAAAATCTCCTGGGCTCATCTTGTAGTCTGGGTCGATGTATCCTACTCCTGCTTCGATCATTTCTTGCACATAGTCTCTTGTTCATTTCCCCAATATCCCTCTGGATTCTCTCATTCCCCATCTTTCTCTCTCTCTCATATTCCCCCGTTTTCCCCTCCCTTGGTCTTTCTATAATTCCCACCACCCATATCATAACCATTGGGTTGGATTCTTTGAAGTTTTTTATTCCTTCCATTACTGCTCCTACTGTTCCTTTCCTCTCTAGCCCATTCCCTCCTCCCTGATTCACTACAGTTCCACCTTCACTCTTGTCCATTTCTGTGTTCTTTAGTCCCCGCATTATTCTTTCTATGTCCGCCCCTGGGAAGCTTATCATGTTTCTCCCTCCTTTTTTTCTTGTCGCATAGTTCCTCCTCCATCCATCTTATCATGCTATCTCCTATAATCATTACCCGGTCTTCTCTAGCATATCACTTCTCCTTTCCCATTGTTCCACATTTCTGTCTTTTCCCCTCTCTCCTTTGTGCACCATGTCCTGATAATGGTGGTGTGTTGTCTCCCCCCCCCCCCCTATTCCTACTTGTCCCTCTATCCCTCCTTTCTCTCCCTTCATCCTGTCTACTCCTCTGTCTACCCCTATCTTCCCTTTCCTCTTCACCCACGTATCCTTCTGCCCCTCTCTCATTTCTTTCCCTTTCTTTCTGTATCTTCTCATCCCCTCCATACCCCCATCTCTTCTCAGCTGGTCGGCCTCCTTCACCCCGTCCACCTTTATTTTCTTTCTCTTCCATGTTATGTATCTCCTCTCCTTCCCCGTACGCTTCTCTTGGACGTGTCTTCTCAACCCTTGCGATCCCCAGTTCGATCATTCGATCCTCTCACTTGATCATTTAGTTTTTTTACTTGTTCCCTCAACTCTTTCCTCTCAGCCTTCATGTTAACTCTTTCAGTTTCCCATTCCTTTGCTATCTCCCTATGACTACCCCTTTCCACTTCCCATGCCTTCTCCATTTCCTCTACCCTGGTCTTCCACCGGCCTCTTTTCTTCATTCGTTGCTGTGATTTCCATTTGTCCTTTACTTTGTTTTATACTCCATACCCTCAGGCCCTTTACTTTCCTTTCACTGTATGTTTAAATGTTCCTTCATTCTTTCATTTACCTCCCCCAGTCTTTCTCTGTCTTCCTTCCACCTCTTTTCTATTTCCTCTCTTCTATTTCGTTCCCTTTCCAGATTTTCCTCCCCTATTTCTTTTAGCTCCTTCATACATTTCAAACATATTAATATGCACCTCTTTGCCTGTGCTTCCGTCAATTTTTCTGCTTCCAGCTTTTCCGGAGGCAGCCATCTGTTACAGCTGCCTCCACATAGCGCCATGTACTTTCCTTTTTTTTTTTTTCTTCTTCTTCCTCTACCTCATCCCTCTCTTCTATTTCTCCCTTGCCCCCTTCCTTTCTCTCTTCCTTGTTATGTCCCTTTTCTCCTTGCTTTTCCCTTTCTCAGTCTCTTCGTCCGCGAAGGTTACCATCTTTACCGTTCTTGCACTTCTCCTGACACATTGGTTTTTTTCATGGTTCATCCCTTCTTCCTTTCCTGAGGCCTCACATTCCATTCCTGTTTCATCCTCGTTCCTTGTTCTCTTTCTATGGTTACTGTCTGTATCTACCTCTGTTTCTTCTGCCTCCCTTGCGTCCCCTTCCCCTTCCCCATTTTCATTCATTTTTTCCGCTCCTTTTCCTCTCTTGTCCTCTTCCCCCTCCCTTGCTTTTTCTTTCCTTATCTCCCCCATCCCTCGTTCATTTATTTGCCCCTTTCCCCTTTCCTCTTCTTCCTTTTCCTTGGATATTCCTTGCTTCTCCCCTTCCTCTACTTGTTTCTGATAACCCCCTCTGCCCCATCCACTCCCTCTATTTCCCTTTCTCTTTTATTTCTTTCCTCTTCCCTTTCCAGCTCCTGGCGCTCTTTTTCTATATCTGGGTCTATCTCCCCCTCCTCCATTTAATCCTCGTGGATGCTTATACCTCTGTCTATTACACCCTGTTCATCCCCTTCCCCCTTTTCGATGGGAGGGTCTGTACGCAGCCACATACCTTACCCCCGGCCCCGCCCACTGCCCAAAATGTACAAATATTATATTAGATTAGATTAACCTAACCTAACCTAACCTAACCCTAATATAATATAATTGTTATGCCCTGATTTTAGACAGGATTAACTTGGTATAGGTGGGTTCCACAGGACTGGACTATGGGACTTCATGCACAGAACACAAATGGAAGCAATAAAGGGACATAAATAATATCAGAGTAAATGGTTTATAATGCAGCTTTATTCTCCGAAAAACACTGGTAGAATATTGGGTATATGTGCATTCGAAACAATGGCAAATTGGATAAGTCAGGTGCGTACTTTTGGACTTATATAATCTCTTAGCACTGCGCGCGGATTTGGATAGAGTTCTTTCGCTTCCCACTTCCAACGTTCAGGAATTATTCTTCTGATCACCTTACTTCAACAATACGTAGGTTACGCAAATCACTAGTTATCTTGAGCTGGTGTGTCGGGGGTTAACAGCGACTCCGTGGCCGTCCAAGTTGTCCGGGAGTGTAGAGAAGTTTACAGTTGGGCTAGCTTGTCCTAGCCGGTGATGACACGCCCATCTGGTGCTCCTACTGAAAGCCTTAAATGCCTCTGTCCTCGGCAAAGCCAGAGGGACAATGGATCGAATTAACGTAAGACAGTCGGGAGAAGCGACTCTTCTTATCTATTCTGGCCTTATGGGAGGTTCAGGGCATGCGGGCGGCTTCTTGCCTTTCGGTCAAACAGACAATTGTTGCCCAGGAATCTTTTTCACCGAGTCTTCTCCTAACTCGCGTAATCCCTTCTAACATAACAAGATCTTTCTACCTTAGACCAGTTATGAGTTATGATTGCTCGTAAACCCAAGGTAGTGGCGAGGCCGGCTGGCAATGCGTTTATGAGGCAATCAAAAATAATTCGTAAATCGGTTGTTCACAGATATAATCTTGCCCTTGGTTTCCCAGTTGCAAGAAAATATTCGTCAAGGATTGATTCACTTCCTCACAGATGCACTTTGATCGCGGGCACCGAATATCACTGTATATCCTGAGGGTGGAGCGTTTTGTAAGCATCCACGAGAGCGTTGCATACGTTACGTGGAGTGTCTACTGTTCAACTGAGGCGCTTTTGCGTGGGAAAAGTTTATATAGGGGGGGGGGGGTCAGGGGTATTTCGAAAGTTCTAGATTTGGGATGTCGGAGGGGAAAACAAATTAATTTAATCCCTTGACTTAGGAGGGTAATGAAAAAGGTCTAGTATAGAGTTAGTATGTAGGCCACAATATGATTCGACATTTCAGAAATCTTTACTCTAAGACAAATGACTATGAGGGGGCACAGAGGAGGATGTTGGGGAGGGGAAACTAGTTTGCTCGGCGCCTTCCGGCTTAGGCAGTAAGGCAGTATACGTTAATATTTTACTCAAGTATCCTTCTCTGATCTAGCTGAAATGCTATTAGGAATCTAAGACGGGTTAAGGGGGACTTTGGGGGTTAGATAGGAACGGGATAGGAATAGGATTTAGGCTGGAATTAGACCTTGGAGGTGGGTATAGGTTAGAGGCACCCGGGATTTCTGGCAAGAATTTGGTGGGCCTTCAGGATGCCTGTAGGCCTGCGCGAGGGGGGACAGACGCGCCGGCCGAGGGCTGGGGGTATCCTCTTGGGTTGGGTGCCAGCTGGGCCTTGAATATTGGGGTATGGCGTTTTTTATGTTAATGGGGTTACTATATTAGTTGAGGATGTTGGGGGTTATATATTTCGTTATGATTGATCATTGAATCTAGCTCTCATTCACGAGACTCGCTCGTGGGTATAATGAACCGTGATTTTGTAAAAGAATGCAAGTCAGGAAGGGGGAGCTTGCCCTCTTCAAGGGGAGTGAGGGGGGGACTAGCCCCACGTGCTTTATTTTACTGTCCCAGGTTGTAGTGGTGGTTAGTGAGGTTAGAGGATAGTTAAAGAAGGTACCAGAATAGGTTTGTACTCTCTGTTTACGGAAGCTTTGAGAAATGACTTACTCAGCACGAAATAGAACATCCTGATGGCGTCTTTTTAGGGGAGGTTGTGAATTTGGGGTTGGTATGGGAGAGAAGGATGACAGGGCGACTCAAAAGGTTACAACTGGGCACGCTGTTGCTACACAAAGTATTGGTGGATAAAAGAGAGTTAACTTAGGAAATGTTGACATGCATGAAGGACGGTATTTTAGCCGTCGTTAATATAAAAGTATGGAACCTGGTTGAACAACTCGAGTTCAATTATATAACTACTTAGGTGCTACAAACGATCCCCAGAGCATGGGGCTACATACGTTTTATCTTCTTAAATGGAGAGAGAACTAGGTCGCTTCCCTGGATCTCTCTGGAGAGGATCGTATGCAGATTTGTCATAATTAATTTCATATAAAGCAACAGAGATACGAAAACAGAGTAGTGTGGACTGTGGACTAGAAGGGGTGACTGATTAGACGTATAATAGGCGTGGACAAAGACGGAAAGGAGGAACAGAATGGTGAATGGAAAATACTTAACTTACGAAAACGAAATGCATGCATGAATGACGGTATTAGTCGTCATCAAAATAAGGCGAATGGAACCTGGTTGGGATGCACGGAATACGATTCGACATGGGCAGTGCCTCTGTGTCGTATCAATATTAATCGGGCAAATTCTGGTTCATATTATATCTTAGGCACTAAAACGGAACAGCTGAGCTTGGGGTCGGTGGAGGGGACAATTTTAGGCATACCCTCTTTCAAGGGGATTGGGAGGGGGACATAGCCTTGCGCGGTTTGCCCTATGGTTCAGGTGGTGAGTGTGGTTTACTTAGGTTAGAGGATAGTTAAAAGAGATACAAGAATAGGTTTGCACTCTCTGTATTCTGGGGTTCGAGTCGGAACTGACTCGGCACGGAATAAACATCCTGATGGGTGTCATGCGAGGAGGGGTTGTGAATTTGGGTTGGTACGGGGAGAGGAAATGACAGGGTTGCTCAAGAAGTCACGACTGGGCACGCGGTCATTAAGCAGAGTATTGTGGATAAAGTTTTTTCTTTAACTTAGGAATGGGTATATGCATGAGTGACATCGATCTATCTCGTAATGGAGAGAGATAGACTAGGTAGCTTTCCTGCACTTCTCTGGAGATGATCGTATGCAAGTTGGTCATCTTAATAAATAAAGGTCAATGTTTGTCTGTTTGTCAGTTACCCGACCTTTGTACCTTTGTTACTAAACTCCTCCCACAGTGTTGGTGCCAGGTGGGAGTGTGGGGCACCGTTGGCAAGTCCAGGCTTTGGAGATGGTTTTAGGCGAGTTTAGTGGAAATCAGAGACACTTTTGTTTAATAAAATTTTCAGCAGAACTTATCTTAATAAGTAAAGGTCAATGTTTGTCTGTTTGTCGGTTACCAGACCTTTGTTACTAAACTCCTCCCACAGTTTTGGTGCCAGGTGGGAGTGTGGGGCACCGTTGGAAAGCCCAGGCTTTGGAGATGGTTTTAGGCGAGTTTAGTGGAAATCAGAGACACTTTTGTTTAATAAAATTTTCGGCAGAACTTATGTAATATACGGGAGCGAAAAAAATGCGAAAAAAATTGCCGTTTGGGGCAGAAGGAGGCCTCCGATCGAAAAGGTGTATGGAACGAAAGTTGTTCGCAGCTTCCCAAAATGGGGGTACGGATGAGGTCAGATCCAAAATCGGAGGTCATTTAGCGGCCGAAATCGAGGTCGCCGTTTAATGTGGCACAGGGAGGTCGAGGCCGGTGATTATGGTAGTAATAGTATTGTGATGATTGTGGTAGTAGTGATTGATGATGGTGATTATGGTAGTAGAATTTAAACCCGGGCAACGCCGGGTACCCCTCCTATAAAATTTCCGGCAGAACTTGTGTAGTATACGGGAGCGAAAAAAATGCGAAAAAAATTGCCGTTTGGGGCAGAAGGAGACCTCCGATCGAAAAGGTGTATGGAACGAAAGTTGTTCGCAGCTCCCCAAAACGGGGGTAAGGATGAGGTCAGATCCAAAATCGGAGGTCATTTAGCGGCCGAAATCGAGGTCGCCGTTTAATGAGGCACAGGGAGGTCGAGGCCGGTGATTATGGTAGTAGTAGTATTGTGATGATTGTGGTAGTGATGGTGATTATGGTAGTAGAATTTAAACCCGGGCAATGCCGGGTACCCCTCCTAGTTATCTTAATAAATAAAGGTCAATGTTTGTCTGTTTGTCAGTTACCCGACCTTTGTTACTAAACTCCTCCCACAGTTTTGGTTCCAGGTGGGAGTGTGGGGCACCGTTGGAAAGCCCAGGCTTTGGAGATGGTTTTAGCCGAGTTTAGTGGAAATCAGAGACACTTTTGTTTAATAAAATATTCGGCAGAACTTATGTAGTATACGGGAGCGAAAAAAAATGCGAAAAAAATTGCCGTTTGGGGCAGAAGGAGGCCTCCGATCGAAAAGGTGTATGGAACGAAAGTTGTTCGCAGCTTCCCAAAATGGGGGTACGGATGAGGTCAGATCCAAAATCGGAGGTCATTTAGCGGCCGAAATCGAGGTCGCCGTTTAATGTGGCACAGGGAGGTCGAGGCCGGTGATTATGGTAGTAATAGTATTGTGATGATTGTGGTAGTAGTGATTGATGATGGTGATTATGGTAGTAGAATTTAAACCCGGGCAACGCCGGGTACCCCTCCTATAAAATTTCCGGCAGAACTTGTGTAGTATACGGGAGCGAAAAAAATGCGAAAAAAATTGCCGTTTGGGGCAGAAGGAGACCTCCGATCGAAAAGGTGTATGGAACGAAAGTTGTTCGCAGCTCCCCAAAACGGGGGTAAGGATGAGGTCAGATCCAAAATCGGAGGTCATTTAGCGGCCGAAATCGAGGTCGCCATTTAATGAGGCACAGGGAGGTCGAGGCCGGTGATTATGGTAGTAGTAGTATTGTGATGATTGTGGTAGTGATGGTGATTATGGTAGTAGAATTTAAACCCGGGCAATGCCGGGTACCCCTCCTAGTTATCTTAATAAATAAAGGTCAATGTTTGTCTGTTTGTCAGTTACCCGACCTTTGTTACTAAACTCCTCCCACAGTTTTGGTTCCAGGTGGGAGTGTGGGGCACCGTTGGAAAGCCCAGGCTTTGGAGATGGTTTTAGCCGAGTTTAGTGGAAATCAGAGACACTTTTGTTTAATAAAATATTCGGCAGAACTTATGTAGTATACGGGAGCGAAAAAAAATGCGAAAAAAATTGCCGTTTGGGGCAGAAGGAGGCCTCCGATCGAAAAGGTGTATGGAACGAAAGTTGTTCGCAGCCCCCCAAAATGGGGGTACGGATGAGGTCAGATCCAAAATCGGAGGTCATTTAGCGGCCGAAATCGAGGTCGCCGTTTAATGAGGCACAGAGGCCGGTGATTATGGTAGTAGTAGTATTGTGATGATTGTGGTAGTAGTGTTTGATGATGGTGATTATGGTAGTAGTAGTGGTGGTGATTACCCGGGCAACGCCGGGTACCCCTGCTAGTTAATTATATAAATCAACAGATATGGATTAGTACAAGCACAGGGCATAGGGTTAGTATTACGATTAGAGGTCAAGTTAGGGGGAAGAAGGGTGATTTATAGTCCTAAAGGATTTGATCTCGGTATGCTTATTGAGGTCTGATTATTCATAGCTGGGGGCCTATTTACATTCTAACAATATCAGTATCTGTTAGTAGAATAGTGTGGGTGGAAATGTTAGTCTTCTGCGGATCGGTGGCATACATAGAAAAACGGGTTTTCATGGGGTAACAATTTTGAGGCTGTTGTACCGAGTTTGACCCGTAGCCAAACTCACGCGAAATCAATGCGACGATATTGTCCGGCACGACCCTTACCTAAGCACAGGCCTGCATACGAATTTGGGGATGGTCTGGGGCTTTCCTAATCGATGAATACCGGCATGGATGACAGTATCTTAGTATAGTTAGGCGTGTTGTGTGGGTGTCTTGGATGTTAAAAAGGTTGGGAACGGACTGCTTGTGGTCGACGTGCCTTTGGGGCCTTTTGCTTTCCGGCCGTGTTGGGGTCGGTCCCTCGGTCCCGTCGTATGAATCTAGCATATTCGAAAGGTTGGGAGTATACCACTTTTGGTCGACGTGCCTTTGGGATCTCTTGCTTTCCGGCCGTGTCGGCTTCCTTTGATCTTGTGGGTGCGTCCCGCTCCTTTCGGTTGCTGGGTCCTTTCGTCCCGGCCGGCTTTCGTTCTGGTTCTTGCGGAATTGTTACTGGATTGTTGAATAGGGGCGATTCTTAGTACAGGTGTGTGGATTGTTGGAGATGTCGTGGGTTTACTTGTGTTAGTTTCGTGGATAGGAGAAAATCGGACAGGTCGGGTGACTAAACGTCCTGATGCAGTTCGTATGGGGGGCGATTTATGATTTCGGGGCTTGATTCACTGGATGAGGTCCTGTATTGGGGTAGGTTTTGGTTGGGGTTGTGAGGAGGTGAGTTAGGGGGAGTGTTAGTTGGCGTATTTGT
The DNA here is from genome assembly GCA_032716605.1 of Paralithodes platypus. Lineage (NCBI taxonomy): Eukaryota > Metazoa > Arthropoda > Malacostraca > Decapoda > Lithodidae > Paralithodes > Paralithodes platypus. Next base: position 32,946,552 of record CM064533.1, read on the forward strand.
TGTTGATGAGGTAGGTGTTTTGTGGTGTTTATTTGTGGTGGAAGGAAAAGGGGCAGTTGAGGGGGGTGCCAGTCGAATTGGTAGGGAAAAGGGGGTTAAGTTGGTGGTCATTGTGGAGGAGCTGGGTTTGTTGTTGTTGATGCCGGTTGTTGGATCCCTGAGGGCATAATCGTGATCTAAGATGTTGGGGGGGTTTGGTGGGTCGGTGATGGAAGACCTGGGAGATGTGGATTTGGAGGATTCTGGTTGTAGACTGGGGGTGGAACGAGGGGGAGATGGGGTTTGTGAGGAAATTTAGAGGTGTTTTGATGGAAGTGGTTGGGCTTTCTTTCTTTTGAGATGAGCAGGTAGGTGGGGTTTTGCTGGTTGAAGTGGAATGTGAGGGTGAGGATGATTGTGGTGATGGGGTTTGTTTAAACAAGCGTTTGGTTAGACGTGGTTTGGTAGGGTAGGTCTTGGAAGAGACACGTGGACGTAGTTGGTAACGGGTGGTGGGTTGAGAGCGTTTATGAGGTATGATTTTTGTTGGTTGTGACTTGCTGTGTGAGGTGGAAGGAATAGGTACGGAAGGGGGGGGTGTTACTGCGGGTGACAATGCGAAGGGGCCAGGGGTTCGGGGGGGGTGTTGGCGAAAAGTAGGGAGAGGTGGTGTAGGAGGCTTTGGTGTTGTGGTGATGTTGGGTGGAATGGTGGGGTTGCACAAGAGGTGTGGGTGGGTACAGGGGGTTGTAAACTCAGCGTCAGGGTTGGTAGGGGAAATACTATCCTCGTTAGTTAGGGGTTTGAAAATTCTAACGAATCTATTTCGGTAGGTGCGAGTCTCTCCGTGATAATTAATGGTGGTTTTAAAGGCATTTGGAATTTGGGTGACAGTATAAGGTCCGACATATCTTGGGCCTAATTTATTGATGACCGGAAGCTTGGCCACCATCACGGTATCGTGAATGGCGAAGGGGTTCTGGTCAAGGGAATTGTCATGCTTTGTGTCTTGGCAGTTTTGGGCGGTGCATAGGGTGTTCTGGAATTGCTGCAAAGGGTCAATTTGGAGGGACGTAGTGGAGGGTTGTGCTTGGTGATGAAATGGTAGTAGGAGGGGTGCTACGCCATACACACGTTCATGGGGGGAAATTCCGTCTTCTTTGGGGCAGGTATTCATACCCCATTGGATCATTTTTAACTGAGATGGCCAGTCGGCGGTGTTTAAAGCAATCATACAGGTACGTAATTGGTTGTTAATCGTACGGTGACTGCGCTCGCATACGGCGTTGCCTTGCGGCCAGTAAGGGGAGGAGTGTTTGATCTTTAGTCCGCACTGCTTTGTGAATTCTTTCCAAACTTGACCACTGAATTCAGGAGCGTTGTCTGATAATATAGCAATAGGTAAGCCGAAAATGGGAAAAACTTCGGTGGCGAGGAGGGTTGCAACTGTGGTGGCAGTGTGATCCTTTGCGGGGCAAGCTATGAAGAATTTGGAGTAAATGTCAACAAAGGTGACGATATAACGGTTGCCGGCGCGAGCAGGGAAAGAGCCCATTACATCAAGGGAAAGTATCTGGAAGGGTTTCTGAGCAGAAATGGTGCCAGCGGGTCCTGCTGTGCGGCATCGGTCTTTACCCAGTGCACAGGGTTTGCATGCTTCGGTCACCTGCTTGGCAATTCCGGATGGGTTGGGTGTCCAATACTGGTCCTGGAAGATTTTGAGCATTTTCTTTTGACCGAGATGAATTCCGTTCCCTTCATGAATGGCAATCATGTACTCTCGTGCGATTGTTGGGTCGAGGACTATGTGGCCGGATTCCGTGGCGAGTTGATCTCCCCAACGTGTCAAATTTGAGAATATATGCTTTGGCATCCAAGTCGGTTTGATTCTCCTTTCCCAGGATTGGAGCAGTGACACAGCGGGTTTGTGTGGGCCCTGCACTACGGACGTATTGACAACCTGAGTCTGCTGTAAGGCGGCTAGGTTGGTGGGGGGATCTTCGGGTACCGGAAGACGTGAGAGGGCGTCAGCATTTGTGTGGAGTTTTCCGGGTCGGTAGTGTATTGTGAAGTCATATTCTTCGAGCGTTTCTCTCCATCGTACTAGTAATGCAGAATTGGTCTCGCATTTCCGTAGCCATTGCAAAGATTGGTGGTCGGTAATAATGTCCAGTTTTGCTCCTAGGACAAATGACCGGAAATGGTTTAGGGCCCAGATGACCCCGAGACACTCGCGTTTGGTGGCAGCATAATTTTGTTAGGCTAGATTTAAAGTGGAGCTAGCATAGGCAATGACGGGCTCTTTTCCTTCCTGGACTTGGGCGAGAACTGCTCCAATGGCGTATAAGGATACGTCCGTGTAGAGACAAAAAGGTTGCTGGTAGTCGGGAAATGACACAGTAGGTGCTTGTACTAGTTTATCTTTTAACTCTTCGAAGGCTGCATTTCTCTCAGGTGTCCAAGAAAATACTGTGTCCTTATGGGTGAGTTGATGCAGTGGGCGGGCTATTTCGGCGAAGTGTGGGACGAAACGTCTGTAGTAGCTGGCTAATCCCAGAAACGAGCGAACCCCTTTTACTGTAGTGGGGGGTTGTTGGTTATGGATGGCAGATAGTTTCTTGGGGTCAGGTGATATTCCTTGGTCGGATATAATGTGACCTAAAAAATCAACCTTGTTTCTTGCCATTTCGCACTTGGAGGGTTTGAGCTTGAGTCCGGCTTCCCTTATACGTTGTAGTACTTGTTTCAATCGACGCAGGTGTTCCTTCCAGGTATCAGAGTAGACTATTACATCGTCCAAGTAGGTGAGGCAGGTTTCCCAAGTTAACCCTTTGAGGACTGATTCCATAAGGCGGGAGAAGGTGGCAGGGCCGTTGCAGAGGCCAAATGGTAGGACATTAAATTCGTACAAGTGGCCGCCGCTGGTGGAGAATGCCGTTTTCTGTTGAGCTTCTGGTTTTATGGGCACTTGCCAATACCCGGCTTGAAGGTCCAACGTGGTGAACCATTTGGAGCCGTGGAGAGAGTCGAGGGAGTCGTCGATCCGGGGAAGAGGGGTGGCGTCTTTGATTGTTGCATCGTTCAATCGGCGATAGTCCACGCAAAATCGAGTGGACCCATCTTTCTTCTTCACTAGTACCACGGGAGAGGACCAGGGGCTAATGGATAGGGTAGCAATGCCTGCATCCAATATGTCTTGTACTTGTTGTTCTTCTTCTTGGCGCTGAAGGAGGTTCTTCCGGCGGGAGGGTTGACGCAAGGGCAGTCCTGTGGTGTTTATGGCATGTTGTTCAAGGTTGGTCTTCCCTATTTCGGTGGAAGTTTGGGCAAAGACGTCGCTAAACTCTACTAAGAGGGAATACATTTGTTGTTTTTGTTGGCATGAAAGGGATTCGGGAATGGAGGGTAATTTCAAACTAGTGGGGTGGGTGGTATGGCTAGGTCATCAAAAGTCTCTAGGTCCCCGATAATGAGGCCTCTTGGTAAAGTGAGTACCTCCTCGGAGATGTTGGCGATTAATATGGTATTGGTTTGAGAGGAGATGATTGATGGCTGTATTAGGCAGCGGCCTTGATTGATTGACATGTTAGTGGGTGTCAAGATCATGGAGTCCTGAGGAATGGGGCGGAGGTTAACCCATTTCTGATGGTTAGGGGGAATGTTGCATTTAGCTTGGAGGATGGCGGGGCTAACCACAATGGGAGTGCATGTTAGGAGGGGTTCTGGCATGGGGTTAGTTTTAGTGTGTGTGGGTATGTTCGTTTTCTGTGTTTGGTTAGTCATAGAAAACGCGCAGGGGAGGGGTACCTGCGATATTTCGGCTGGGGCAGGAAGAGTGGGAAACATAGAAAACGGAATTTCGGAGGGGGCCTTGAGTTATTTGGATGGTACATGCACATTCATTTGGTCATTAGATAGGGCCTGCATAGGACAGGTATCAGGGGTGATCTGGAAAGATGGAGGCATGGAAAGTTGCACAGGATGGTCATTGTTATGGGGAGTATTCAGCAAAACATGTGAAGAAGGGTGCTTGACATTTTCTGGAATAATGGTAGCAGAATATGGGTTAGGGGAATGGGCATTATACAAATATATGGGTTTATCTCTCGATGTTGGGAGGGGGATAGGGACTGAGTGTATAGGGTTTATGGAGGTCTTGTGGGCAGGGTTTTTGGGGGTGGTACCATTTCGTTTTCTCCTCTTATTCTTAGGAGGTATTTGGTGAATGTTGTGTGAAGGTTTTTCTTTATTTCCAGACGAGGTTTTGTGGAGGTTACTTTGTTTTTGCTCTGGGGGTGCGAGGCTGATTCACAGTCTTGTGATTCAGGGTGCAACAGGACTCTCGAGTGGACTCGGGGTTGGGGGGGGGGGGAGGCTTTATTTTTTACTTGGAGTTTTTTTTTTTCTTGAACGAGATGAGTCGTTGGCCGCAATCCACTTGGGCCTGGAGCTTGTGGAGGAGGTCAAGTCCTAAATATCCGTCGTAATGTTGACAATCGGAAGGAAAGACTATGAATGAATGGTAGCAATTGGCATGGGGAGCAGGGGTAGTCACGCTGAGAGGTTGTGTTTCGCCCCGGAGTTGCAAGGGAGTATCTCCGGCACTGATTAGTTTGGATTTAGTAGGCAACAGCGCCCCAAACCTTCGGTGGTGTTGGTCAAAAAAAGTATTAAACAGGCATGATCTAGCGGCACCAGTGTCGATTAATAATCGGACCGGGATGTCCTTAATCCTGACGAGATGATAAACAGTCTTGTCACTGAGGGCGTCCCCCGCCGAGGCCATTGTGGGCGGGGGAGAATTTAAAAATCCTGGTGGTCTATTTCTGACTCTTCCAGTATGTCGTCCGTAGCTGCAAGGCTCGTGAGGTGAGTATCATCCTCCTGTTCAAAATTATCGACATCTTCTTCCTCAACAAACTCCTCCTCATTTACTGAAATGCGAGGTTGGTTTGGTCGGGATTTTGCGGAGTCGCGAATTTCATGCAGGGCACACCTTGGACTACACGCAGGGAAATCATAGGGGTTTATAATGACAAGAGTGGGGTTCTTACTTTGGCTGCCGCTGTAGGCCTTGTTGCGGTTATAAATCTGCCGTAAGGAGTTGGGCTGGAATCGTGGTCTGCTAGGTTGAGGTTTTCCGGAGTGATAGGCTGGCATGGAGGTGGTGTTTTGCGGATGGCGATAGAGGTTGGTGTCCCTAGGGTTCGTAGCACTTTGGGGGTGGGTGGTATACCTTTTTATGGCGGCAATTTTTGGCGTTTTCGCGGGTTGCACAGCAAGGATTCTTCGGACGGTGACTAGATCTTTATGGAACCCGACGGGGTCGTGCACTGCGAAATATTCTTTAACTGCTGAGGGCAACACTGATACTAAGTTTACTAGGATCTGTTGATGCTGTTGAATTCTAGGTAGGGTTGGGAATGAAGATTTGATATGTTGTGAAATGGTGCTCAACGTTGCATCCAGATCAGCTTCGTACTTTGTATCCTGAATACGAGTGTGGGTGACAAAGATGCCCAATGAGGGTTTGATATCCTCAATAACTATGGGCCTGAATTCGTCCCACGAAAGTTCAGGGGTTACCTGTGATGCGACTATGGAAACGGCTTTTCCCAAGTGCGTAAGTAATACGGCAATTTTTTCTCGATCCGTAGTATATGCCAAATCTAGCACGGGCTTCACAATGTCCATGTATGTTTCTATTTCGTAGGTCTCCCCATCGTATTTCGGAATGGGAATGTGAGAACAGGCTGCCATTTTTCTAAGTTATTATGCTTCTATTGTTTCCAAAAAAACTGCAATGAAATCTTTAAGCCAAATCGAGAACCACCGCTAGCCGCCAATGTTATGCCCTGATTTTATACAGGATTAACTTGGTATAGGTGGGTCCGCAGGGCTGGACTATGGGACTTCATGCACAGAACACAAATGGAAGCAATAAGGGGGCATAACTAATATCAGAGTAAATGGTTTATAATGCAGCTTTATTCTCCGAAAAACACTGGTAGAATATTGGGTATATGTGCATTCGAAACAATGACAAATTGGATAAGTCAGGTGCGTACTTTTGGACTTTTATAATCACTTAGCACTGCGCGCGGATTTGAATAGAGTTCTTTCGCTTCCCACTTCCAACGTTCAGGAATTATTCTTCTGATCACCTTACTTCAACAATACGTAGGTTACGCAAATCACTAGTTATCTTGAGCTGGTGTGTCGGGGGTTAATAGCAACTCCGTGGCCGTCCAAGTTGTCCGGGAATGTAGAGAAGTTTACAGTTGAGCTATCTTGTCCTAGCCAGTGATGACACGCCCATCTGGTGCTCCTACTGAAAGCCTTAAATGCCTCTGTCCTCGGCACAGCCAGAGGGACAGTGGATCGAATTAACGTAAGACAGTCGGGAGAAGCGACTCTTCTTATCTATTCTGGCCTTATGGGGGGTTCAGGGCGTGCGGGCGGCTTCTCGCCTTTCCGTCAAACAGACAATTGTTGCCCAGGAATCTTTTTCACCGAGTCTTCTCCTAACTCGCGTAATCCCTTCTAACATAACAAGATCTTTCTACCTTAGACCAGTTATGAGTTATGATTGCTCATAAACCCCAGGTAGTGGCGAGGCCGGCTGGCAATGCGTTTATGAGGCAATCAAAAATAATTCGTAAATCGGTTGTTCACAGATATAATCTTGCCCTTGGTTTCCCAGTTGCAAGAAAATATTCGTCAAGGATTGATTCACTTCCTCACAGATACACTTTGATCACCGAATATCACTGTATATCCTGAGGGTGGAGCGTTTTGTAAGCATCCACGAGAGCGTCGCATACGTTACGTGGACTGTCTACTGTTCAACTGAGGCGCTTTTGCGAGGGAAAAGTTTATATAGGGGGGGGGGGGGGGGTCAGGGGTATTTCGAAAGTTCTAGATTTGGGATGTCGGAGGGGAAACAAATTAATTTAATCCCTTGACTTAGAAGGGTAATGAAAAAGGTCTAGTATAGAGTTAGTATGTAGGCCGCAATATGATTCGACATTTCGGACATCTTTACTCTAAGACAAATGACTACGAGGGGGCACAGAGGAGGATGTTGGGGAGGGGAAAACTAGTTTGCTCGGCACCTTCCGGCTCAGGTGGTAAGGCAGTATACATTAATATTTTACTCAAGTATCCTTCTCTGATCTAGCTGAAATGCTATTAGGAATCTAAGACGGGTTAAGGGGGACTTTGGGGGTTAGATAGGAACGGGATAGGAATAGGATTTAGGCTGGAATTAGAACTTGGAGGTGGGTATAGGTTAGAGGCACCCGGGATTTCTGGCAAGAATTTGGTGGGCCTTCAGGATGCCTTTAGGCCTGCGCGAGGGGGGACAGACGCGCCGGCCGAGGGCTGGGGGTATCCTCTTGGGTTGGGTGCCAGCTGGGCCTTGAATATTGGGGTATGGCGTTTTTTTACGTTAATGGGGTTACTATATTAGTTGGGGATATTGGGGGTTATATATTTCGTTATGATTGATCATTGAATCTAGCTCTCATTCACGAGACTCACTCATGGGTATAATGAACCGTGATTTTGTAAAAAAATGCAAGTCAGGAAGGGGGAGCTTGCCCTCTTCAAGGGGAGTGAGGGGGGGACTAGCCTCACGTGCTTTATTTTACTGTCCCAGGTTGTAGTGGTGGTTAGTGAGGTTAAAGGATAGTTAAAGAAGGTACCAGAATAGGTTTGTACTCTCTGTTTATGGAAGCTTTGAGAAATGACTTACTCGGCACGAAATAGAACATCCTGATGGCGTCTTTTTAGGGGAGGTTGTGAATTTGGGGTTGGTATGGGAGAGAAGGATGACAGGGCGACTCAAAAGGTTACAACTGGGCACGCTGTTGCTACACAAAGTATTGGTGGATAAAAGAGAGTTAACTTAGGAAATGTTGACATGCATGAAGGACGGTATTTTAGCCGTCGTTAATATAAAAGTATGGAACCTGGTTGAACAACTCAAGTTCAATTATATAACTACTTAGGTGCTACAAACGATCCCCAGAGCATGGGGCTACATACGTTTTATCTTCTTAAATGGAGAGAGAACTAGGTCGCTTCCCTGGATCTCTCTGGAGAGGATCGTATGCAGATTTGTCATAATTAATTTCATAGAAAGCAACAGAGATACGAAAACAGAGTAGTGTGGAATGTGGACTAGAAGGGGTGACTGATTAGACGTATAATAGGCGTGGAGAAAGACGGAAAGGAGGAACAGAATGGTGAATGGAAAATACTTAACTTACGAAAACGAAATGCATGCATGAATGACGGTATTAGTCGTCGTCAAAATAAGGCGAATGGAACCTGGTTGGGATGCACGGAATACGATTCGACATGGGCAGTGCCTCTGTGTCGTATCAATATCGGTCGGTCAAATTCTGGTTCATATTATATCTTAGGCACTAAAACGGAACAGCTGAGCCTGGGGTCGGTGGAGGGGACATTTTTAGGCCTACCCTCTTTCAAGGGGAGTGGGAGGGGGACATAGCCTCGCGCAGTTTGCCCTACGGTTCAGGTGGTGAGTGTGGTTTACTTAGGTTAAAGGATAGTTAAAAGAGATACAATAATAGGTTTGCATTCTCTGTATACTGGGGTTCGAGTCGGAACTGACTCGGCATGGAATAAACATCCTGATGAGTGTCATGCGAGGAGGGGTTGTGAATTTGGGTTGGTACGGGGAGAGGACATGACAGGGTTGCTCAAAAAGTCACGACTGGGCACGCGGTCATTAAGCAGAGTATTGTGGATAAAAGCTTTTTCTTTAACTTAGGAATGGGTATATGCATGAGTGACATCGATCTATCTCGTAATGGAGAGAGAGAGACTAGGTAGCTTTCCTGCACTTCTCTGGAGATGATCGTATGCAAATTGGTCATTATTAATTATATAAATCAACAGATATGGATTAGTACAAGCACAGGGCATAGGGTTAGTATTACAATTAGAGGTCAGGTTAGGGGGAAGAAGGGTGATTTATAGTCCTAAAGGATTTTGATCTCGGTATGATTATTGAGGTCTGATTATTCATAGCTGGGGGCCTATTTACATTCTAACAATATCAGTATCTGTTAGTAGAATAGTGTGGGCGGAAATGTTAGTCTTCTGCGGATCGGTGGCATACATAGAAAAACGGGTTTTCATGGGGTAACAATTTTGAGCCGGTTGTATCGAGTTTGACCCGTAGCCAAACTCACGCGAAATCAATGCGACGATATTGTCCGGCACGACCCTTACCTAAGCACAGGCCTGCATACGAAATTGGGGATGGTCTGGGGCTTTCCTAATCAATGAATACCGGCATGGATGGCGGTATCTTAGTATAGTTAGGTGTGTTGTGTGGGTGTCTTGGATGTTAAAAAGGTTGGGAACGGACTGCTTGTGGTCGACGTGCCTTTGGGGCCTTTTGCTTTCCGGCCGTGTTGGGCTCGGTCCCTCGGTCCCGTCGTACGAACCTAACATATTCGAAAGGTTGGGAGTATACCACTTTTGGTCGATGTGCCTTTGGGATCTCTTGCTTTCCGGCCGTGTTGGCTTCCTTTGATCTTGTGGGTGCGTCCCGCTCCTTTCGGCTGCTGGGTCCTTTCGTCCCGGCCGGCTTTCGTTCTGGTTCTTGCGGAATTGTTACTGGATTGTTGGTGGGGGGCGTTCCTTTTGGGGGTATTTTAATAATATAATATAACATAACACAAATAACAAAATAAAAATATAAAAATACACTAAATTTCGAGTGGGATCGAACACTGGATTTCTGGGTGCCAGGCGAGAGCTCTACTGACCGAGCTACAGAGCAAGCTAGCAGTGACGGTTTGAAGGGTATATTTAAACGCGGGAAATGGGGGGCGGGGCCAAGGGAGGCTTACATTTTCGTGCATGCGTAGAGGGTAAGGTATGTATGGCTACGTACATCCCTTCCCCTTTTCGACCCAGCCACCTCCACCCCTGTCTTCTATTTCCATCTCCCCAGTTTATAGCCTCACTAACTATACTTTTCCTAACCTATTCCCCTATAGCAGTGTTATTCACTATTTTTTTCGAGAGCCAAAAGTTCATGACATATTCAGAGTGAGAGCCTCATAAGCCATAATAGGCAAATAAGCCACAAGGATAAGCAGAACAAAATAATATATAGGAACTAAATTACATATTTGTGTGGGTTTCCATAGCCACAGATTTATAGAACAAGACTATAGGTAGCGCCAACGAACTTGACAATAATCTGAACCTCTTAACGTCTTATAACTCAAAATTAATGAAAGCAATCGGGCTGACATTTCTATAATTTGGGAAGAGTCCACCAGGAAATAGGTGTAGATATTTACAGCCAGTTTACTCAAGGTCCTTTTGAGTTACGAAGAGATCAGGGATCGATATGTGTGTCAAGTTCGTTGGCGCTACCTATAGTAACAAGTATTATATTGAAAAAATTTAGTAAAAATAAATTATATTAAAATTCTTGACTTTACTAATATAAATACAAAACAAAAATAAAAAATTAATGTTGTGATGACCGGAAATGAGCCAGCTGTTCTTTTACTTTCTCCATGTTCGTTCTCCTCTCTCTCTCTCTCTCATCATTCCTGTATAAACGGTGCTCTCTCTTTTCTCCATTTCTCTTTGTGTTGAATAATTATGAAAATTAAAGATTTGCCAGGACCACTAGGCCTATTCCCATTAGCAATTTTATTAAGTGATAGCCTACGTCTGATACTGCATAATGATGCAATTTATATCTAATACTTTGGACTTTTATCTGATTACTGATGAATTCTCTCTCTCTCTCTCTCCTCTCTTGCGAGCCGCCAATCAGGTCATTGCGAGACGCCACTGGCTCGCGAGCCGCGCAATGAAGGGGAGGCGATGTACGTAGCTCTAAAACATGACGTCACTCACCATCTGCGCATGCGTGAGAATCTTGGCCCCCCTTGGCCCTGCCCCTCATCTCCGTTGCGTTTAAATATACCCTTCAAACCATATCACCCAGATCTCTCCGTAGCTCACTCGGTATGGCACCCGCCCGTCACTGAGAAAACCAGGGATCGATCCCACTCTTCTTTGGTATATTTTGGTGACTGGACGACTCGGCCCATGGGACAACTTGGCTCGGACAGCTCGGCCCACTTTTGGACAACTCGGCCACGACGGCGAGACAACTCGGCCCATTATTTGAGACAGCTCGGCCCCATGTTTTGCTATGGGGCAATTTGACGAGACCAGTCAGGATTACGATGGGGAGAGCTAAGTGGAGGGTTTATGGGTGAGGCCATGTATGCAGCACCAAATCCTGTCCTCTACGTATGCGCAGCATTTTCCCTAATATTTGTATTATGTTATTTAGGCTCAACTGTTAGGTTAATTTAAGTTAGGTTAGGTTAGGTTAGGTTAGGTTAGGTTAGGTTAGGTTAAGATAATATAATAGTATAAAGGAAAAAAAAATCGTGCCAAGGCGCCTAAGAATCTCACGCATGCGCAGAGGACAGGATTTGCAGGATTTGGTGCTGCATACATGGCCTCCCGTTTATGGCGTGTGTGTAATGTGGGCGAAATGTTTGTTTATTGTATAATTATGTCATAGGCTAGTTCTCTCGATTCATAATGTGTAGGTTAGGTTAGGTTAGGTTAATTAAGAGTTGTCTCGTAATTAACACGGGGCCGAGCTGTCTCGTTTTTACTGGGCCGAGCTGTCTCGCCGTGGGCCGAGCTGTCCTGGCCGAGCTGTCCCGTGGGCCGAGTAGTCTAGCATTCACACTATGCAGGTAGCTCTGTACGAGGGACTTTGTACAGGCATATATTTATACTCCGGGATTTCCATAAATTTAGTTTTACTCTCGATGGTTTGCTTATGTGTCCGTTATATAATTTCAACTATATATTCAGATCGTGAGGAGCGGTTATTTCAAAGCCATAAGCCGCATTTTCCTTTACCATCATTATCTCCGATAGACTGGAAATGGTGTCGTATTTCACACCCAAATGCCATAAAAGGGTGTCCAATATCAAGCCAACTCAACCCTGCTCTTCCACAGGGTCGAAACTCAACCCGATTCAGACTTTCGGAACTTGATAACAGTTTTAAGACTTTTTGTATATATCCATATATAAATAATCGATTTGGATGTCATAATTATAAATGTACCTAGCTATATCCTCAGAATGTCCAAAAGAAGCGTCATAATCCTATAGAAGGCCGATAACCTACCGGAGTTATTATATATAATACCTCAAAGTAAGCGATTATATTATAGGAATAGTCATCACAATTTTTTTACAAATTCAACTAGATCAGAATAATATCGAAATGATGGATCATTAATTATTGATCTTAATATGTAGGCCTAAAGCGTGTTGTTTATAAACATTGGAGCACATGGCCGCAGCCGCGGTGCCACTCCATTCGCGCCTAATCACGATTATATTTTGGTGTATTCTTACTTAAATGTATATCATTCGGGTTGATTAGGTTACACAATACAATATTACTAAGTAAAAGTACACGCTTGAGGCACTATATAACTAAAAAACAACTAGAGTAATCGAGCTAATATAGCTTCATTTTGTGTTACCACCACTGATAAGCCATTGGGCTTTTGGCAGAAAATGCCAACAATTATGGGGACTGGACGACTCGGCCCATGGGACAACTCGGCTCGGACAGCTCGGCCCACTTTGGACAACTCGGCCATGACGGCGAGACAGCTCGGCCCATTATTTGAGACAGCTCGGCCATGACGGCGAGACAGCTCGGCCTATTATTTGAGACAGCTCGGAATTGACGGCGAGACAGCTCGGCCTATTATTTGAGACAGCTCGGCCCCATGTTATGCTATGGGGCAATTTTTTTAATATAGCCATGAAAAAACCTGTAGCCTTGAAATTCGTGATTGTATCTAACCTTGTGTGTATATATATATATATATATATATAATGACTATCAGACTAAAACACACCCATTAATAGGAAAAATCACAACCATTTTTGTTATGCCCTGTTTTTCTACAGGATTAACTTGGGTAATGTGAGTTCTAACTGACTGGGTATATAAGGCTGCATGCACAAAACAAGGTATGAGGAATAGAGAACACAAAATAAACACACGGTAACAAGACACACGATCACATTTATTGACGTACACGCTTCTGTGGTTTTCTTGATAATGATTAATATGAAACATAAGAAGGTATGAATACTCGTACTAGACAAATGATAGAATTGAACAACTAGCATTAAGTGGATCTGGATGGAGCCTAGTCTCCCACTTCCAACGTTCAGGTTAATATTAATCTTCTGATCACTGGCTTTGTTTGCAAGTTTATATACTGGAGACCATCAATGTTACTTATAGATTCAATTTCACTATTTAGATTTATTACTGGTAGCTCTGGTGCACAAGTAGTAGTTCACAGACTAGATTAGACACACGTATTTTAGAGCACGGGAATTCTAGTAACCTCAGGGGGTACTGATCTAAGTTTTATATTCTTATAGCAGAAACACGTAGAACGCAAATCAGTGGGCGAACATTAGATATCACTAGGGTTTTACTTCTATGTAATAATATCTAGATATATGGGTAATTACGAGAGTTAGTATCGCCTGTTAATTAATAAACACTGATACGCTTAGCACTTCCTAATGGAATGGTTATATATGAATTATACTGGGGCAAAGATATAGCCACTTCATAGAAATATGAATAAGTGAGTCTCTAAATAGTACTGTAACACTGTAGTACTGATAGAGTGAATCTTGGGTAGTATTTGATTGGTCTGGTCCTGGTTATCTTGCGTCCGTGATGTTGGGGGCTAACGACTGGTTCCGCGGCCGTCCAGGGGGTCCATATGTAGGAAGTTCTCAGGACGGATCTCTTGGCGATCGTTGCTGGCTACACGCTTATATACCCACTGGTTTGTGAAGGTTATAAGGTGCGTAGATTTCTTGTACGTGGACAGATGCTTCTATCTCAATCTGCCACGGAGTCTGCCGGCTCTGGAACTCAATTCTCAGGAACAACACAAGGGCAGAGCTAGAGGTCAACTTAAGGGGGCCAGCCACTGGTTGGTGTCTATCTTTCAACTGATTTTACTGGGGGCTGGAGCTTGGTTTATAGGCTCGGTTTTGGACCCTGTAGGCCATAGGGATCTCGAGTTTTTATGGATTTATTTAAGCTCTCAATGGATACGGGAACTAGGTAAGGTGGTGATTACTGTTGTGGCACATGGCTATATGGAGCCTTCATAATGTGATATAACTGAGCCTTAGTAAGAGGTACTATTTTGGCTATACTGGAAGTATTTAGGGGAGAGAGACTGGATCTACTTTGCGAGGAGGACTGGGACAGCTGTGATAGGAGCGTTAGCTCTCTTAGATTGCTCAGTCTTCGTTCTATGGTATAGCTGAGGTGCTAATTTGGTTATCAGAGTATGCAAGAAAGGTTAATGGGTTATTGTGGGTTAATAGAGGTTAGTAAAGGTGTTAGTCATGCATGGTTAGTTCATTGATAGGAAGAATTCCTGTGCTACCTGGCAATGACCCAGAAGTCAAAACAGGGGTCAGGTATACCTCCTCCGCAGGGGTGGGGGTCTCCCTCCTCGGGTGGGTAAAAAGGGGTAGGTGCGCGACCTCTCTCTGCGATGGTCGTCCGGCGGCTGTGGCCAGGGGCTTGCCATATCACAAGTGTTTGTAATAACCCTCTGTTTATGAGACAGATGTGGGTGTTCGTAATACCAAAACCGAAGGTGCCTTGACTAGCTGGTTTAATCGGTTGGGTTGTTAATTGCATGGTTTGTTGGATGTGGTGGAGACTGGGTTGCTAACTCTGCCACAGTTATCTGGAAGTATGGCAATAGAAGTTAGTCACTGGCGAGGCGGCTAGCCTCGCACTGACGATCATTTGGTACAGGGTTGTGAAAAGGTTGTGAGGGAATAGATGGCATGCAAAGGGTTAGTAAAGTTCTAATGGTGTTCCTTCCTACTGGGGGAAGGTAGGCTGGATAGGAGTATATATACAAAAGGTTTGAGAATGTTAGCAACGGAAAAATTAAGGATATTCAGGAGGTATGGTGAAGAGGCTTGGTCGGAAAGGAGTCGAGGAACGTGGGGGTTAACGAGAGGGAGAGGGTTAACCCGGGAGCTGCGGGGAGACTCTTAAGAGTTCCCCCGGCGCACTGCGGGGAGACTCTTAAGGGTCAGAGAAAATAAAAATCAACTTTTGACATCGAAAAAAAAAAAAAATTTATATTTTTTTTTTTTTATTTTTATTTTTTTTTTTGGCCCCTGGGCCATGCAAAATCTCAGTCCTCTACCTCCCCTCCTTCCCCACTTTCCTCCTCTCCTTCAGTTATCACCTATTTCCCTGTTATTCCCTTATTCTGAGGTATATTTTCGTGCTAACATTAGAAATCCGATTGGAGGGTGTGGTCATCACTGATAGCAAGCGAGTGCAAGAGAGAGAGAGAGAGAGTATCGATCGACTGTGTCTCAGTGGCCTTGGGGGAAATTGGCGGGAAAGCAGATTGCCTCACCCATACATTATACAACTCGCGGGCTATATCTCCGATTTTGACCATCCAAACGCTGTTTTCACTCGTTTTATTGTTGTTTCAGGTTAATACCTTTATAATCAACCCATAATAGGCGCATATGGATAAGTATTAATGCTATTAATGACACAATGAATATTTTAGTGGCGGAAACACCTCAAATACGTCAGCACAGGGGGACGTTTCCAATTACCCCCATGCGCACTTCAGAGGTTAAGGGGGGCTACGTGGAAGTTTGACCCTAAGGTCTCTGGGCGTAGGGGTGGCATTAGACTACAGTTGGTATCGTAGCTTGGGGGTTAATGACAGGGAAAGTATGTTAGCCAAACGCTACCGGGGGATGAGCAATATGGGGTGGTATATGAGTCTGGAAGGGATAGAATCATGTGGACTGTGGGGCTGTGGGGAAGAGGAGGTTAACTGTAGGTGTGTGCTTGACTGTGGATAAAAGTAGAGAAAAACATGGTGTATTATTACTCGTCAATACGATGGTTATGGACACTGTTAATCTGACACTATTTCTTGCTGACCTAGATGTTCCTGGGAACTGCGTTTTCTATGACATATACACCAAAGAAAGCGGCAGTTTGTAGGGGTAGCTTCGGTATTGTTTCGTGGTGAAAATGCGTTGAGACAATGGTAAAAGAGGGTTGTATATACAATCTCTGGTTGGGGTAAGAATTAGAGTTACTGCATGGTGGCTAACATCTTCAGTCATTTCTGTCTAGGTCTTACAGGAACGATGGTTATATAATTATATACACTGGTGTACCGGTGGGTATCATAGTTTCTTATCAATTAGGACATGGGATTTTAACATACTACTTCTCAGATGGAAGAACATACATAGATTTATGGGGGCGGTTGGTCTTCAGAAACTTAGTCTGGCAAGACAGGGGGTTAACATATTACTTCTTGGATGGAAAAAACATACATAGATTTAGGCCTGTCTGAACTGGTTGGCATTGGCTCAACCTAGGGACAGGGCATGGGTGTATTAAATTAAGGTGTATTCATGTTCATCATCATGTAGGTAGAGGTGTAGGACACGAGGGGTAGTGTATACGCGAGGTGGGGGAAAGGTCAGTGGTTAGAAGGGATAGGCAGGTGTGGTTTGGAGCTGCTTAGCCCTGCGGGCTTCGGCCTGTCTTAACTGGTTGGCTTGGTCACCTGGTCCTTTCGTTCTGTGGGCCTTTCCTTCGGGTGTTTCTATTCCCGTTTCCTGGTGGTGTTCGCTCGTGGCTTCCGTGGTGGGCTTCTCGTTCTGGGGCATTTTACTTCCCTCTCCTTCATTGTAGGCTCGTCCTCGAGCCTCAAGGGTGAAGTAAAAAGAAGCATAGTCATGGTGGGTCATTTTGAGTGTATTGAGAAGGTCCCACCAAGCAAGAGAGCGAGGGTCAGGTTTCTTTTGCAGGTCTATGTAGACCTGTAGGAATGTGTCCTCGGTGTTGTGGAGGGCGGTTTCCCGGGCTTGATGTGGGCGCTGTAGACGGGCTAAGCGTCCTGTGGACGTTTTTACTTTAACCTTTCGTATGAACGGTGTGTACTCTTCCCCCGTGGGGGTAGGGACGGGGGCGACGAATGGTGTGGATTTGTTCATGGTGGAGGTCATGTATCGAGTGAGGTGTGTGGGACTGACAGGAGGCCTCTTCAGTGTGGTGAATGGGTTAATAACTGAAGGGGAGGGACTATCGCGTGAAAACGGAGCTGGGGGTGAAGGGGGGATATGAGTCTGGGGTTTTGGGGGTTTTCTTGGGTGGTGTTGCAGGCTGGGAAAATATATGGAGGCAATGTGCAATATCGGTTTAGGTAAGGTGCGTGATGGAGGTGTGTGAGAAAGAGGGGGTGTGTGTGTTATGTGGCTTGGGCTGTGGGCTGTGGGTTGCTAACTCTGCCACAGTTATCTGGAAGTATGGCAATAGAAGTTAGTCACTGGCGAGGCGGCTAGCCTCGCACTGACGATCATTTGGTACAGGGTTGTGAATGGGTTGTGAGGGAATAGATGGCATGCAAAGGGTTAGTAAAGTTCTAATGGTGTTCCTTCCTACTGGGGGAAGGTAGGCTGGATAGGAGTGGAAGTTAAATATTACTAAGCTATAATGAATCAAATAAAATCAATCTAAATGAAAACTACTCTATATCTAAATTGAATTCAATCTGAAACAAGCTAATTTATATCCAAAGGTCTCACATAATAAATGTATATATAGGGTAAGGTTATAAGGGTTAATATTAGCCAGGAATTAACTCACCAATAGTTCCACGTGGCAATGAGGCAAGGGAGAACGTTTTACCCAATATGGTGGTGGACAATGGGGAACGAGACTTCGGTCCCAAGACTCGAGTCAAGTTAAAGAAAGAATAAATGATTACATGGGAATGGACATGAATAATATGCTTATCTATCTGTCAGTCATGATGTCGATGAGAGCATTGTGATGGTGTAGCTGTGTGTATTGCTGTATGTGTATTGTGATTAGAGGCACAAAAGCACGATCAACTGAGGGCGGAAAATTAGATGTTAACTGGTTGGTGTTCGTGAAGGCTCTGGCGTACCTCAAAAGCACACCTTGCTGCCTTGGCAAACCGCCAGGAGCCCAAATTATCGTACCGCATTTAGGTTGCTCTATACGATAAATTATATTAATATATACGATAAATTCATATATACTACATAAGACCATGGCAATATTGCTTAATAGCATATTAGGCCTTTTATAACTTAACTTATTTACAATCTTATAATATACGATCTACTCGTCCTACGTCGTGCTGTAGGAGAGATCGTGACGTCACAGAGACATACAAGATCACAAAAGAGTCATATTCTATCGTATTTATACGATACACTCCCCCCACAAAAAAGACCTGAACCCCACCTTAAACCTAAAGTTGCCCAGAGGCTATCTTCTGACGCCACAAGTCGACGGCGCCAGCAGCAGCGCGTCTGGGACGCGTCCCGGTCCGAGAATGATCACCATCAGTAAGAGGTGAGTCGTTCCTTTGAGAATCCTCGGACCCAGCAATAACAGGTGGAGCCTCAGATTGCAATGCGGAATCGAGCTCCAAAGCATACAAACGTGCGATAGGACGAACAGTAGTTCCAGTGGCTGTCTTTAATAGCGCCACCCGCTCTACAGAGTCTGCCCCCTTGTATACCTCCAATACGCGGCCTAATTTCCAGTATAAACGAGGACTATCTTCTTTAATTAAAATAACTTCACCAACTGTAGGTGCCGTTGGTCTACCAGAGGGAGTAACACTCCTTTCCCTCAATGCTAGCAGATATTCACTAATCCACCGTTTCCTAAAATCCTCGATTATCCTGGATATATACTGGTATCTCTTAGACACCGCTACCTCAGAGTACAGCGAGGGATCCTCTAACTCTACTATGGACTGAAAATCAGATGGAAACGCAGTCAATGGTTTCCCATATAGCAAGTGAGCTGGCGTTAATGGTAGTGGTTCTTGCAGGTCGGTGTACACGTATGTAAGCGGGCGATCATTCACGACTGCCTCTATCTCTGTGAGGACTGTCGTCAAGTCACTCTTCTTTAATAGAGCACGTCCTACAACCGCTCTTAGTCCTGACTTTACTATGCCGACACATCGTTCCCACATGCCACCAAACCAAGGTGCCTTAACTGGAATGAACCTCCATTCGCACTTCTTCTCTCCCAAAAAAGTGATGATAGTAGGATCACTACTCATATCCTTTAGATATTTTGATGCTTGGACATAAGTGGGAGCATTGTCGCTAAGAATGAGTTGAGGGAATGAACGACGGGCACAAAACCGTCTGAACGCCAGCATAAATTCTTTGCTAGACATATTATCACATAGTTCTAGGTGTACCGCTCGAGACGTCGCACAGGTAAACAATAATATATAAACCTTCTCATGCTCCCTCGTCTTCAATGCCCCTGTGTAATCTAATCCTACCGCTTGGAAAGGTTCTACGTGCTTTACACGGCATTCAGGTAGAGGTGGAGCTGGTCCAGTTGCATATGGTTTACCCTTTAGTCTCTGGCATATTACACACTTTCTCACTACACGTCGAGCTACTTGTCGAACTCTGGGTATCCACCATGTGAGACGTAAATTTGATATAATATGACATACCCCGTAGTGTTTTACTTCCCTATGTGCACGTATGATCAATAGATCAGTAACGTGATGTCTTGTTGGCATAAGTATAGGTCGGTTTGTGCCGTCTGGTACACCCGACCACTTCAGGCGACCCTCACACCTGATGAGGCCATTGTCTAGGTGCAACCTTAGTTGACGCACTATATTAGGCATTAATGTCTTATTCGAGCTTTTCAAGAATTCTAATTCATTGGAAAAGGTTTCTACTTGAACCCATTTGATCAAAGTTACTTCAGCTGCTTTAAATTCACGAGCATCAATGTTGTGACCCCTGTTGCAGAGTTGGCCCGTTACTTTAAGCTTGAGATTGGATACATATCGCAATACCCAAGCTACAACTCTGACTAGTTTATTATAGTCACCGAATCTTGCCCACTTTATGATAGGACCCGGTGACTCATTTGGTTGGGCTGTAACTGCCACTGTTTCCAGTGGCAGAAGTCCCTCACCAACAGCATGCCATATAGTCCATTCACTTTCATGGAGCAGCCACTTTGGACCATGCCACCACAATTCGGACTTCATTAACTGGCTAGCCATTATACCCCTAGTTATCAGATCACTAGGGTTTTCCATTGTATTTATATAATGATAAGCAACGTCTGGCAAAAGGGCTCTAATCTCATCTACCCTATTCCGCACATAAACTGGCAGAGACTTCTTGCTATGTATCCAGTTGAGTGCGACCTGACTATCGCACCATACATGAACGATTTCAATATTTAATTCGCTCTCGTATGCTGCGCGTACATGTTGCACCAGACGTGCTAATAGCAGCATGGCAGTCAATTCCATTTTAGGGATAGTTACCTTTTTAACCGGGGCTACCTTGGCCCGGGCTGTAACTAAATGTGCCCCAAATGAAGTAACAACATATATGGCTACCCCGTATGCCGTGGCGCTAGCATCGCAAAACGTGTGTAACGTAACGTCACCGAACGCCGCCACTTTACGAGGTATAGGTTTAGTACATAGGATGGCATATTCATTCAACAGCAATGTCCCTTGGTCATTCAGGTCCTCAGGCAAACTGTCATCCCATCCTATTTTACGTCTCCAAACTTCCTGCATTAGAATCCTAGCTCTTATGGTAACAGGTAATGCTAGACCCAAAGGATCAAAAAATTGCGCAACTTTGCTCAACAGACTTCTTTTTGTGTGCGCTCCTGTCTGCTGAGCAAAAGACCTTGTTTGAAAAGTTAGTATGTCATGTTTAGGTTGCCAGATCATCCCCAAATTTCTGGACTTTTCCTGGTTAAGAGATGCCGTACCATCCACTTGTATTAAACTCTGAAGATCTTCACTATTAGTAACCCACTCGCGGAGAAATAGATGTGCATCCGCAAACAATCTGCGTGCTTCCCAGTATGCATACAACAAATCATCTTGACTATCGCTAGTACCCTGCAAATTGTCAATGTATAATCCGCGAGATAGTTTACTTGTGTCCTCATGAGTGTCAGCTAGATGTTTTCTGATTGTGGCATTTAACAAAAACTGCGAGCAAGTGGCCCCAAAGAGTACAACCCGAAAACGGTATATTATGATGGGACTTTCAGAGTCGCTAATGTCGCCGAACCAAAGAAAGCGGGTAATATCTCTATCTTCCTCCTTTAGCTTGACCATCAAGAATGCTTTCTCGATGTCACTGGTATAGGCGTACTTTCCCAGCCTAAACCGCAATAGATGTTGGGACAGGTCCGACACCATGGACGGACCTGTCAACAGGCAGTCATTTAGACTGGGTTGTTGTCCTTGGTGGGCAGAACAGTCATACACCACCCGTATTGGTGTGGTGACGCTGTCTTTCTTTACCCCATGATGGGCCAGATAGTGAACCCTACCCTTCTTACACGGTTCCCTGACATCGACTCTCTCTATAAAGCCCCTATTATATCCTCATAACTCCGAAATACATCGTCATACACCTGGCGCGTGCTCGGTTCGTTAGACAATTTCCGCTGCAATGCGCGCAAGCGACCTAATGCCAAACCATAGTTGGTAGGCAGGCTTATCTCACTGTTCTTCCAGGGTAAACTAACTTTATATTGCTTGTCTGAGGTACAGTAGCACACAGACTCGTCAAACCTTTGTAGCGCAACTTCCGAGTCATAATCAGTCTCCATAGGATTAATGCCTATGTGATACAATCTCCACAGTCGTTCCAGGTCGAACTCGGCAGCCATCTTAGGGTCACTAGGTTGGGAATCCTCCCTTCCCAACTCCTCTGCCGCGGTTACATTGACTCTATATATCGAGACCGTGTCGACCAGGACCTTTGACTGTGTAGTATGCACCTTTCCGCTCATGCAGTATCCAAATTTAGTGGGGATTAAAATTACACCACACATCTTTTTAAATCCAGGGTATACTACTTCATAATAATGATCCACACCAAGTAGAACATGCACCTCACTCTGATTTCCCATGGGATCTGACAAGTTAACCCCCTTGCTACGTAATGCGTGTTCCACCTTCTTCACACCCACAGATACATATTCTGGTAGGGTGTCTACTACGATACAAGTCATAAAGTACCGGTTTTTACGATAGAAATATGAAATCTCCGCTATCTCGTAGTCTTGTTTATCAGTAACCCCTGTGAAGCCCTGTAATCGAAGAGTCTCAGCCCCTACGATTCGGTGCTTCAGTCCCACTAGTACGGACCTCTTTATAAAGGAACGTTGAGACCCTTGATCTAGAAGTACCCGACAAACTTTGTTACTGTCATTACCTTCCATGGGAATCTGTATTGTGGGCAATATAGTGGTGTCTTGCGTGCTACCTAGTGCCACAGTTGTAGTACCCTCATTTTTGACGTCTTTGACTTTATCTGCAGTAGGACACAACTTATCAAAGTGATGTCCTTTGCAGTGCCGACAGGGCCTTAAGTATGTAGCAGTACATTGTCCCTGGTTACCATGTTCCCCACTTAGACAACCTACACATAGCTTCAATCTTTTCGCCTGTGCTAGTTTTGTCTCATTTGTCGGGTATTTTATGCAGAAACTCCATTTATGTTTGTTGTTACATAGCTTACATAGAATCTGAGCAGGTTTCTTATACACACCCTCCTTCTTTACTTTAGTCCCCACTGTCATGCTTATTGTTCCCCTCTTCTCCATATTCTCACTCCCTCCCGACACATACATTCTCCCTTTGTTCAACTGTAGATTATTGATCTCCTTGCTGAACTGAATTTTGAACTCCCCCAGTTCAAATGATCTTACCTTATCAAGTATTGCCATAGGAAGCTTCTGACGCAAGATAATGACTATCATTTCCTGCGTGGTAAGCCCTAGGGTGTCTAGCGATCGAGTATGGCACTCCATATTTGCCCTGAAGTTTGTCAACTCATCAACCTTATACTGTGGTTCTGCGAGCCCCAACAAGGCAACGACATGGGCCATCTTCAACTGCTCTCTATCCCCGTATGTGGACTCTAATAAGTGTACCGCTTCAAGATAACTACCACCTACTACTGCAAAACCCTCTATTAAATGTAAGGCCTCTCCTTCCATTTGTCCCTTCAGATAGTGAAACTTGCGGACATTATCCAAAGAGGATTCATGAACCGTAGATCGAAATACGTCCCAGAAAGCTAACCACTCGGTTAACTTGCCCCCAAATGTAGGAAGATTGAGCTTTGGGAGGTGTACAGTATGTTTTGGGTCAGCCCTTCTATGGGCCTCATTATCGCCTCCCTTCTTACTTGCGACAGCACGCTGTAATAGGCGCTTCGCTCTAAAGACAGGTTCGTCATAGAGGGCGCGATTATCACACTCTGTAACTATCTCTTCCTCCTCTATCATGTCAGCCACAATCACCTCACTCAGAGCCGTAATACGACCGTGGGTAGCCTGGACGTTATCTAATCTAGCCTCCAATTCCTCTAGTTCAGCAGTAGTGATGAAAGTGTTTAAGTCCACAATTAGCCTATTTAATACTCCCCGAAGTCCCGCCCTTTGATTTTTAGGGGCTTTGATCAGCACCCCACTAGACGGTGTCTCTTTATCGTTTTTATCCATTTTGCATGTGACCCTATAGGCTATGTATCTAAATGTTACGTTACAAAAACAACGGCCAAATAGTAGTCTAATTAAGAGACGCCAACCGGCAGACTTCTATGTTATGGAGAAAAAATAGTAAATAGCAATACCTACTAATGGATCATATTGAACAAGAAAAAATGTTAGGTGAGGTCATATGTCACAGGAAGTCTGAAACGGAAAAGAAAATTATTGGGGAAAGATGATGGGTGGGATGCAGAACTTGGGCAGGTGCAACGATGTGACCCTGCATTCCGACTCTAACCATCGCTTGGCTAGCCTTGCCAGTTTATCATAGAGTTGTTCCTGCATCCTGTTATATGTCCCCTTGTTCATTGCCTTAAAATCCCTTACTGGTAGCTAATTCCCGGGTCTGGGCACCAATGTGGTAAACTATCAATGGAAGTTAAATATTACTAAGCTATAATGAATCAAATCAAATCAATCTAAATGAAAACTACTCTATATCTAAATTGAATTCAATCTGAAACAAGCTAATTTATATCCAAAGGTCTCACATAATAAATGTATATATAGGGTAAGGTTATAAGGGTTAATATTAGCCAGGAATTAACTCACCAATAGTTCCACGTGGCAATGAGGCAAGGGAGAACGTTTTACCCAATATGGTGGTGGACAATGGGGAACGAGACTTCGGTCCCAAGACTCGAGTCAAGTTAAAGAAAGAATAAATGATTACATGGGAATGGACATGAATAATATGCTTATCTATCTGTCAGTCATGATGTCGATGAGAGCGTCGTGATGGTGTAGCTGTGTGTATTGCTGTATGTGTATTGTGATTAGAGGCACAAAAGCACGATCAACTGAGGGCGGAAAATTAGATGTTAACTGGTTGGTGTTCGTGAAGGCTCTGGCGTACCTCAAAAGCACACCTTGCTGCCTTGGCAAACCGCCAGGAGCCCAAATTATCGTACCGCATTTAGGTTGCTCTATACGATAAATTATATTAATATATACGATAAATTCATATATACTACATAAGACCATGGCAATATTGCTTAATAGCATATTAGGCCTTTTATAACTTAACTTATTTACAATCTTATAATATACGATCTACTCGTCCTACGTCGTGCTGTAGGAGAGATCGTGACGTCACAGAGACATACAAGATCACAAAAGAGTCATATTCTATCGTATTTATACGATAAGGAGTATATATACAAAAGGTTTGAGAATGTTAGCAACGGAAAAATTAAGGATATTCAGGAGGTATGGTGGAGAGGCTTGGTTGGAAAGGAGTCGAGGAACGTGGGGGTTAACGAGAGGGAGAGGGTTAAGGGGGGCTACGTGGAAGTTTGACCCTAAGGTCTCTGGGCGTAGGGGTGGCATTAGACTACAGTTGGTATCGTAGCTTGGGGGTTAATGACAGGGAAAGTATGTTAGCCAAACGCTACCGGGGGATGAGCAATATGGGGTGGTATATGAGTCTGGAAGGGATAGAATCATGTGGACTGTGGGGCTGTGGGGAAGAGGAGGTTAACTGTAGGTGTGTGCTTGACTGTGGATAAAAGTAGAGAAAAACATGGTGTATTATTACTCGTCAATACGATGGTTATGGACACTGTTAATCTGACGCTATTTCTTGCTGACCTAGATGTTCCTGGGAACTGCGTTTTCTATGACATATACACCAAAGAAAGCGGCAGTTTGTAGGGGTAGCTTCGGTATTGTTTCGTGGTGAAAATGCGTCGAGACAATGGTAAAAGAGGGTTGTATATACAATCTCTGGTTGGGGTAAGAATTAGAGTTACTGCATGGTGGCTAACATCTTCAGTCATTTCTGTCTAGGTCTTACAGGAACGATGGTTATATAATTATATACACTGGTGTACCGGTGGGTATCATAGTTTCTTATCAATTAGGACATGGGATTTTAACATACTACTTCTCAGATGGAAGAACATACATAGATTTATGGGGGCGGTTGGTCTTCAGAAACTTAGTCTGGCAAGACATAACATATTACTTCTTGGATGGAAAAAACATACATAGATTTAGGCCTGTCTGAACTGGTTGGCATTGGCTCAACCTAGGGACAGGGCATGGGTGTATTAAATTAAGGTGTATTCATGTTCATCATCATGTAGGTAGAGGTGTAGGACACGAGGGGTAGTGTATACGCGAAGTGGGGGAAAGGTCAGTGGTTAGAAGGGATAGGCAGGTGTGGTTTGGAGCTGCTTAGCCCTGCGGGCTTCGGCCTGTCTTAACTGGTTGGCTTGGTCACCTGGTCCTTTCGTTCTGTGGGCCTTTCCTTCGGGTGTTTCTATTCCCGTTTCCTGGTGGTGTTCGCTCGTGGCTTCCGTGGTGAGCTTCTCGTTCTGGGGCATTTTACTTCCCTCTCCTTCATTGTAGGCTCGTCCTCGAGCCTCAAGGGTGAAGTAAAAAGAAGCATAGTCATGGTGGGTCATTTTGAGTGTATTGAGAAGGTCCCACCAAGCAAGAGAGCGAGGGTCAGGTTTCTTTTGCAGGTCTATGTAGACCTGTAGGAATGTGTCCTCGGTGTTGTGGAGGGCGGTTTCCCGGGCTTGATGTGGGCGCTGTAGAC
Source organism: Paralithodes platypus (assembly GCA_032716605.1). NCBI lineage: Eukaryota > Metazoa > Arthropoda > Malacostraca > Decapoda > Lithodidae > Paralithodes > Paralithodes platypus. The sequence continues at coordinate 32,972,870 of CM064533.1, forward strand.
GGGCTAAGCGTCCTGTGGACGTTTTTACTTTAACCTTTCGTATGAACGGTGTGTACTCTTCCCCCGTGGGGGTAGGGACGGGGGCGACGAATGGTGTGGATTTGTTCATGGTGGAGGTCATGTATTGAGTGAGGTGTGTGGGACTGACAGGAGGCCTCTTCAGTGTGGTGAATGGGTTAATAACTGAAGGGGAGGGACTATCGCGTGAAAACGGAGCTGGGGGTGAAGGGGGGATATGAGTCTGGGGTTTTGGGGGTTTTCTTGGGTGGTGTTGCAGGCTGGGAAAATATATGGAAACAATGTGCAATATCGGTTTAGGTAAGGTGCGTGATGGAGGTGTGTGAGAAAGAGGGGGTGTGTGTGTTGTGTGGCTTGGGCTTTTAGTGGAAGAAAGGGGTTTTGTTTTTACATAGCTGTCTTCAAATCTGATGGGTCTGTTGATGATTCTACCTTTGGAGGTTCTGGTGGGAAGGTAGATTTTTGTAGTGGGACTTGAGTCGCTCAACGATGTTTTATATTGAGGGGAAGAACGCTTTACAGTAATAAATTACAGGTGGAGGGCATTTAGTGGGGGTGATGTAGGGGGTTATGCAAGAGGTAGATGCGTGTGGAGGTTTTTGTCGAGTGAGGGTGGTAGGAGAAATGGGAGAGGATTGGGTGGGGGTATTGATGGGGGTTCTCGGAGGGGCGACTTTGTGGGGGGATTTAAGTGGGGGTGTGGAGGTCGGGTACGTCATTTTGGAGGGGATTTGGTTGGGAGTTACTTGTGTGGTAGACGTGGTGGGTGAGGAGGGGTTGGTCGCTGGCATAGGGTAGTCTTTAGGGGGAGGTTGGATGGGGTTTTTATGAGATGATGAGGTTGGTTGATGCGTGCATGGGGTCGCAGGGATAGTGGAGGGGAAAGGGGTGGATGCGGGGGGGGGGGGGGGGGGTAGACGAATGGGTAGTGAGGGGAGGTTTAATTTGGAGGGTTTGGGGTAGGAAAGTGTGTTGGGTGCGTTCTTTGGTGGGGTTGGTGATTTGATGGTGGTGAAAATAGGTGGTTTTGTGGGAGTTTGGTGGGGGGGCAGATCTAGAAGGTCATTCGGGGTGATGAGGTGGGGGTTGAGAGGGGATGAGGTTGAAGGGGAAGGTGTTTGTTCCCGGGGGAGGGTGGGGGTGGTTATTTTTGGAATATAGTTAGAGGGGTAATGGTGTTTGCTTGTGATTATTCGTCTTCTTTCCCTTTGTGGAGGAGAATTCGACGAAGAAGAAGAGGACGAGGAGGATAGTGGTCTGGCAGCTCTACGGAACTTTGTTATCAGGGTGTGTTTTCTGGAGGTTTTAAAAGATTTTAGTCGTGGGCGTAAGTTGTAGCGTGAGGTTACTGATGTAGATTGTGTGGTGCGGTTGGGTGTGTACTTGGTTTTAGGTAGGGGTGGTGGTTTTCTTACTGCGGTGCCTGGTGGAGGTACGTCAGGGCTAGACGGGAGGGTTTCCGTTGTGGTCGGGGTTGTGGGTGGAGGTTTTCGTACTTTGATAAGTTGGGGAGGTACTTGACTATCAGAAGTGAAGGAATGGGTCATGGTGGAGGAAGGTGTGATAGTGGGGGCTTGGGGTTTGTGGAGGTTAGTTATGGGGGTATGTTGAGGAATGATCGGCCGGTTCTGTGCTGGAGGGTTTTGGCCCTTAGGGGTTTGTAGGGGAACATTCATAGCCTGAGTGGGAGGGGTAGTAGGGGTGTTCAATTCAGGGTCGGACGTGTGGGGTGGGGTAATGTCTTGTGGTTTTAGAGGTTTAAAAGCTCGGACGAATCTAGTTCTGAACGTGCGAGTCACGCCGTGATAATCAATGGTGACTTGATAGGCATTTGGGACTTGTACGACGGTGTAGGGGCCGACATAGCGAGGGCCTAATTTGTTGGTGACAGGGAGGTTGGCTACCATTACGGTGTCATGGATGGCGAAAGGGTTTTTATCATCGGGGTTATCAGTTTTGGTGTCTTGACAGGTTTGGGCGGTATGGAAGGTGTTTTGCAGATGTTGCAATGGGTCAATTGTGGAGGTGTTGGAGGGGAGGTGAGCGTGATGGTGGAACGGCAGTAACAGGGGGGGTACGCCGTAAACACGTTCATGAGGGGAAATACCGTCTTCTCGGGGACAGGTGTTCATGCCCTATTGTATCATTTTTATCTGTGATGGCCAGTCTGAGGTGTTAAGAGCAATCATTTTTGTACGTAACTGGTTGTTGATGGTGCGATGGCTGCGTTCGCATATAGCATTTCCTTGAGGCCAGTACGGGGATCAGTGTTTGATCTTAATACCGCATTGTTGGGTGAACTGGTGCCAAACGTGTCCACTAAATTCGGGGGCATTGTCAGATAGAAGAGCAAGGGGAAGGCCGAATATAGGGAACACTTCTGTGGCAAGCAGTGTGGCGACGGTGGTGGCTGTGTGGTCTTTAACTGAGCAGGCTATTAAAAACATTGAATATACGTCAACAAATGTGATGATATAGCGGTTGCCAGCGTAAGAAGGAAACGGGCCCATGATGTCGAGGGATAGGACCTGAAATGGTTTGTTGGCAGAAATGGTACCAGCTGCGCCTGGGGTGCGTGATCTATCTTTCCCCAATAAACAGGGTTTGCAGGATTCTGTCACGCGTTGTGCAATCTTGGAGGGGTTGGGGGTCCAGTACTGATCCGCGAAGATTTTTAACATTTTCTTTTGTCCAAGGTGTATGCCGTTTCCCTCGTGGATGGCAATCATGTAGTCGTGGGCAATGGTGGAGTCTAGGACTATGTGACCGGAGTCTGTGGCAAGTTGATCTCCCCAGCGAGTCAGTTTCCTGAAGACATTTAACGGTATCCAGGGTGGTCTGATTCTTGTTTCCCAAGATTGAATTAGTGAGGGTGCTATGGGGAATTATGTTGGTGGATGGGGGTAGATAAGAGCTCAGTGTTTTGTAAGGCGGCTAGGTTGGTGGGGGGGTCTTTCGGTACTGGCAAACGTGACAGGGCGTCTGCATTGGTGTGAAGTCTACCTGGACGATACTGTATTGTAAAATCGTAGTCCTCTAGTGTCTCCCTCCAGCGTACCAAGATGGCTGAGTTGGTTTCGCACTTACGCAACCATTGCAAAGATTGATGGTCGGTTATTATATCGAGTTTTGCGCCCAACACAAATGACCTGAAGTGGTTGAGTGCCCAAATGATCCCTAGGCACTCTCTCTTGGTGGCTGCATAATTCTGTTGGGCTTGGTTGAGTGTGGAGCTGGCATATGCTATCACATGTTCCTCTCCGTCTCTTACTTGAGCTAAAACTGCACCAATGGCGTACAGAGATACGTCGGTATAAAGATGGAAAGGTTTATGGTAATCAGGGAAAGCAACAATAGGGGCTTGGATTAGCTTTTGTTTCAAAGTGTTAAAAGCGAGGTCTCTTTCGGGTGTCCAGGTGAATGTGGTGTCCTTGTGGGTGAGTTGGTGGAGGGGTCTGGCTATTGCGGCAAAGTGTGGGACGAAACGTCTGTAGTATGTGGCTAACCCTAGAAAAGAACGTACTCCTTTAACGGTGGTGGGTGGGGGTTGGTTTTGTATGGCTTGAAGTTTCTTTGGGTCTGGTGCAATACCATGTTCAGATATTACGTGGCCAAGGAAATCTACCTTATTTCGTGCAATCTCGCACTTTGAGGGTTTCAATTTCAACCCGGCGGCTCGGATTCTTTGAAGAACTTGTTTCAACCTGAGGAGGTGTTCTTCCCAGGTTGGTGAGTACACAATAATATCGTCTAGATACGCTAGGCAGGTTTCCCAGGTCAGGCCATGTAATACCGCTTCCATCAAACGGGAGAAAGTGGCGGGTCCGTTACAGAGGCCAAAAGGTAGGACGTTAAATTCGTAGTGGTGGCCACCACTAGTGGAAAATGCTGTTTTTTCTTGGTCCTCTGCCTTGATAGGCACTTGCCTATCAAGCCCTATCACTTGCCCTGCTTGCAAGTCGAGGGTAGTGAACCATCTGGATCCGTATAGGGAGTCAAGGGAATCGTCTATCCTGGGTAATGGCGTAGCGTCCTTAATGGTTACGTCATTCAATCTCCTGTAATCGACGCAAAAACGGGTTGACCCATCTTTCTTTTTTACTAGGACAACAGGGGAAGACCAGGGGCTGATGGATGGGGTAGCAATTCCGGCCTCTAACATCTCTTGGACTTGGCGTTCCTCTTCCTGGCGTTGTATGGGATTTTTTCTACGGGATGGTTGTCTTATGGGGGGGCCTGTGGTGTTAATGATGTGTTGTTCTACATCGGTCTGTCCGATTTCAGTGGGTTGTTGGGCAAACACGTCACTGAACTCTAGCAATAGTTCGTACATGCTGTGTTTTTGGTGGTCGGATAATGTGTCCGGGAGAGGGGGCAATTTGAGGCTGGTAGGGGTGTCATTGGAATCTATGGGGAGGTCATCAAAAGTTTCGAGGTCTCCTATGATGAGGCCTTTTGGTAATGTCAGGGATTCTTCAGAGATATTGGCCACTAGAATGTGGTTTATGCGAGCGGAAATGATGGCGGGTTGTAGGAGGCAACGATTGGGGTCGGTGGACGTGGTAGTGGGGTAAAATATCATGTGAGTTTGGGGTATGGGTCGAAGGTTAACCCACTTTTGATGGCGGGGGGGAATTTGACATTTATCTTGAACTACAGCTGGGCTAATGATGGTGGGGGACCGACTGGTGAGCAGGTGCTCGGTACGCATGAGGGGGGGGGAAATCACTTTGGTGGGGGTCACGCGTGAGGGGGGGATTAACGGCGCGTGTGGGAGGATCAGAGTGGTGAAGTGTGGGTGATTTAGAAAACGGAATTTGTTGGTGGGACTGCGGAGGATTGGTGGGGGAAGAGTTAGGCATAGAACATGGGTTATTGGGGGAGGACTGATGTACTGATTTGTGGTTGTTAAAAGGATGAATTTGGGGAGTTTTGTCGGTGGCAGTGACGGTTTGTTTAGAGGTTGTATGGGATTGGTGGGTTTGTCTGTCGTGAGGGGGTGAGTCAAGTGTGGGGTTTTGAAGTTTTCTAGGGGTGTGAATTGTGTGGGGGTGGAAGGGAGCTACTGACGGAAAACTGTCACAAGGGAAATTGTTGGTTGTGGAATATCTGAGCATTTCTTGGGGCATGGGGAAAACATTGTTGGGTACATAGGTCGGCATTTTCCCTGGAAACATGTGTACATAAATATTTGGTAGAATGGTTTTTACATACATCAGAGTCTGCCCTGGAAATATGGGAGGATTGATCCTGGACAGAGTTAGGAGAAATGGGGGGGTTACCGAGAGGGAGTTGCTTGGACTTGTCTTCTTTCGTTTGTTGAGGCATTTTTTCAACGAAATGAGTGATATTTTGAGGGAACTCGGGGCAAGGGGAGGGGTTAGGAGTTACCTTAGTGCTAGCTGCAACTCGGTAATCCTGACTCAGAGTTTGTTGAGGGTGGAGTTCTTTTTTCTTTTTGTGAATAAGTTTCTGCGTGATTGGTTTGTCAGAGGCTTTGGGTTGGAATTTGTTTTTGAATGAGATCAGCCTCTGGCCGCAGTCAACCTGGGCCTGGAGTTTTTGAAGGAGGTCAAGTCCAAGGAAACCATCATAATGTTTACAGTGGGAGGAAAATACTGTGAACGGGTGATAACAACGAGCATGGGGGGCAGGAGTAGTTACTGACAGGGGCAAAGTGTCTCCTAGGAGATTTAAGTAGGTATCAGCAGCTGAGATTAGTTCTGCTTTGGTAGGTAACAAGGGGCCAAATAGTCGGTGGTGTTGATTATAATAAGACTTGAACAAACATAACTTAGCAGCTCCCGTGTCGATTAACAAGCGGACAAGAATGTCCTTGATTTTGGCCATGTAGTAAATGGGGGCAGTGCGATCAGTTATGGCGTCCCCCGCCGAGCCCATCGTGGGCGGGGGATACTTTAAAAATCCTGGGGGTCGGTATCTACCTCCTCCAGGGTTTCCTCGGTATCGTCTGAGGTCATGATATGGGGGGCTATGTCTTCGGTGTGCATTGCCTCCATTTCTTCCTCTTGTCCCCACTCCTCTTCATTTACAGAAATGCAAAGAGTACAGGGGCGAGGTTTGGCAGAGTCACGAATTTGATGGAGGGCACACTTAGCACTACAGGCAGGGAAATCATAGGGGTTGATAATCACTAATGTAGGGTTCTTACGTTGGTAGGGGTTGTAGGTTTTGTTCCGTTTGAAGATTCTGCGTGGCTGGGTAGGTTGGAACCGGAGCTTGCCGGAAGGGTAGGTAGGTTTGTTGTGGAAGGAGGAGGAGGGGTAGGCATTCTTGGAGTTGAAGGTTTGAGCCTTGGGGTTTTGGTTGTCGAGGTGCTGCGGGTGTGTGGGGAACCTCTTGATTACAGCGATTTGGGTGGGTGTTTCTGTGTGCACGGCCAAAATACGTCGGATCGTGATGAGATCTTTTTGATATCCGACGAAATCGTGCACACGGAAATGATTCTTTACTGCTGAGGGCAATATTGATACAAGGTTGACCAGAATCTGCTGTTCTTGCTGGATTCTGGTCAATGTGGGGAATGACACTTTGATATGTTGGGCGATCTTATTCACTGTGGCATCTAGATCGCCTTCGAATTTAGTGTCTTGGAGATGGGTGTGGGCCACGAAAACGCCCAACGAAGGCTTAATGGCCTCTATCACTATTGTGCGAAATTCGTCCCATGTGAGAGCAAGGTGCACTTGGTAGGCAACCAGGGAAACAGCTTTTCCCAGGTGCGTTAATGTCACGGCTATCTTTTCTGCGTCCGTGGTATAAACTAGGTCAAGTACGGGTTTCACTATAGTCATGAATATTTCGATCTCATAAGTCTTCCCATCATCATAATGTGGGATGGGGACGTGAGAACGGTGCGCCATGATGTTATCGGGTTCTGGCTGTTCCAAACTTGCAATGTAATGCAACCTTTTATCCGAATCAAGAACCACCGCTGCCGCCAATGTTATGCCCTGTTTTTCTACAGGATTAACTTGGGTAATGTGAGTTCTAACTGACTGGGTATAGAAGGCTGCATGCACAAAACAAGGTATGAGGAATAGAGAACACAAAATAAACACACGGTAACAAGACACACGATCACATTTATTGACGTACATGCTTCTGTGGTTTTCTTGATAATGATTAATATTAAACATAAGAAGGTATGATTACTCGTACTAGACAAATGATAGAATTGAACAACTAGCATTAAGTAGATCTGGATGGAGCCTAGTCTCCCACTTGCAACGTTAAGGTATTAATCTTCTGATCACTGGCTTTGTTCGCAAGTTTATATACTGGAGACCATCAATGTTACTTATAGATTCAATTTCACTATTTAGATTTATTACTGGTAGTTCTGGTGCACAAGTAGTAGTTCACAGACTAGATTAGACACACGTATTTTAGAGCACGGGAATTCTAGTAACCTCAGGGGGTACTGATCTAAGTTTTATATTCTTATAGCAGAAACACGTAGAACGCAAATCAGTGGGCGAACATTAGATATCACTAGGGTTTTACTTCTATGTAATAATATCTAGATATATGGGTAATTACGAGAGTTAGTATCGCCTGTTAATTAATAAACACTGATACGCTTAGCACTTCCTAATGGAATGGTTATATATGAATTATACTGGGGCAAAGATATAGCCACTTCATAGAAATATGAATAAGTGAGTCTCTAAATAGTACTGTAACACTGTAGTACTGATAGAGTGAATCTTGGGTAGTATTTGATTGGTCTGGTCCTGGTTATCTTGCGTCCGTGATGTTGGGGGCTAACGACTGGTTCCGCGGCCGTCCAGGGGGTCCATATGTAGGAAGTTCTCAAGACGGATCTCTTGGCGATCGTTGCTGGCTACACGCTTATATAGCCACTGGTTTGTGAAGGTTATAAGGTGCACGTAGATTTCTTGTACGTGGACAGATGCTTCTATCTCAATCTGCCACGGAGTCTGCCGGCTCTGGAACTCAATTCTCAGGAACAACACAAGGGCAGAGCTAGAGGTCAACTTAAGGGGGCCAGCCACTGGTTGGTGTCTATCTTTCAACTGATTTTACTGGGGGCTGGAGCTTGGTTTATAGGCTCGGTTTTGGACCCTGTAGGCCATAGGGATCTCGAGTTCTTATGGATTTATTTAAGCTCTCAATGGATACGGGAACTAGGTAAGGTGGTGATTACTGTTGTGGCACATGGCTATATGGAGCCTTCATGATGTGATATAACTGAGCCTTAGTAAGAGGTACTATTTTGGCTATACTGGAAGTATTTAGGGGAGAGACTGGATCTACTTTGCGAGGAGGACTGGGACAGCTGTGATAGGAGCGTCTCTCTTAGATTGCTCAGTCTTCGTTATATGGTATAGCTGAGGTGCTAATTTGGTTATCAGAGTATGCAAGAAAGGTTAATGGGTTATTGTGGGTTAATAGAGGTTAGTAAAGGTGTTAGTCATGCATGGTTAGTTCATTGATAGGAAGAATTCCTGTGCTACCTGGCAATGACCCGGAAGTCAAAACAGGGGTCAGGTATACCTCCGCAGGGGTGGGGGTCTCCCTCCTCGGGTAGATAAAAAGGGGTAGGTGCGCGCCCTCTCTCTGCGATGGTCGTCCGGCGGCTGTGGCCAGGTGCTTGCCATATCACAAGTGTTTGTAATAACCCTCTGTTTATGAGACAGATGTGGGTGTTCGTAATACCAAAACCGAAGGTGCCTTGACTAGCTGGTTTAATCGGTTGGGTTGTTAATTGCATGGTTTTTTAGATGTGGTGGAGACTGGGTTGCTAACTCTGCCACATTTATCTGGAAGTATGGCAATAGAAGTTAGTCACTGGCGAGGCGGCTAGCCTCGCACTGACGATCATTTGGTACAGGGTTGTGAAAGGGTTGTGAGGGAATAGATGGCATGCAAAGGGTTAGTAAAGTTCTAATGGTGTTCCTGCCTACTTGGGGAAGGTAGGCTGGATAGGAGTATATATACAAAAGGTTTGAGAATGTTAGCAACGGAAAAATTAAGGATATTCAGGAGGTATGGTGGAGAGGCTAGGTCGGAAAGGAGTCGAGGAGCGTGGGGGGTTAATGAGAGGGAGAGGGTTAAGGGGGGCTACGTGGAAGTTTGACCCTAAGGTCTCTGGGCGTAGGGGTGGCATTAGACTACAGTTGGTATCGTAGCTTGGGACTTAATGACAGGGAAAGTATGTTAGCCAAACACTACCGGGGGATGAGCAATATGGGGTGGTATATGAGTCTGGAAGGGATAGAATCATGTGGACTGTGGGGCTGTGGGGAAGAGGAGGTTAACTGTAGGTGTGTGCTTGACTGTGGATAAAAGTAGAGAAAAACATGGTGTATTATTAATCGTCAATACGATAGTTATGGACACTGTTAATCTGACACTATTTCTTGCTGACCTAGTTGTTCCTGGGAACTGCGTTTTCTATGACATACACACCAAAGAAAACGGCAGTTCGTAGGGGTAGCTTCGGTATTGTTTCATGGTGAAAATGCGTCGAGACAATGGTAAAAGAGGGTTGTATATACAATCTCTGGTTGGGGTAAGAATTAGAGTTACTGCATGGTGGCTAACATCTTCAGTCATTTCTGTCTAGGTCTTACAGGAACGATGGTTATATATATACACTGGTGTACCTGTGGGTATCATAGTTTCTTATCAATTAGGACATGGGGTTTTAACACCTTACGAGCGGCCTATGCGGTTTATTTATGTGTACCGCACAGCGGGGTGTTTTTAGCCAAAATAGGGCTGTTTACGTGATCATTTTCATGCCTAAATAAGACCCAGAACGTAAAACAAGTACCTATCCCTGAAAGGGCATAAACAGAGCTTTCGAATGACACCATAACGATCCTTGTATGATGGATAGTTTTCTTGCAATAACCGTGCAACGCGAGTGCAAAAAGCAGGTAATTCGGTACTTTCAGTACATAATTGAGTATGTAGCGAGTGAGAGAGGGAGGAGGGAGCTGAGATTTGTGTCAGTAGGTTCGCCGCGGTGGTCTGGAGCAGTCATACGCTCGCTAGTCTCCTGCCACCACTTGTCTCTCTCTCTCAGCCACATTACGTGCTGAAATTGCCACTCGAGTTATGTCGAGCGCCGCCACATAGTCCAGCTTTATTTAACTCGACTTATGTTGCTCGCCGCTAATTATGGGTTAACATACTACTTCTCGGATGGAAGAACATACATAGATTTATGGGGGCGGTTGGTCTTCAGAAACTTAGTCTGGCAAGACAGGGGGTTAACATATTACTTCTTGGATGGAAAAAACATACATAGATTTAGGCCTGTCTGAACTGGTTGGCATTGGCTCAACCTAGGGACAGGGCATGGGTCGCTTGGGTGTATTAAATTAAGGTGTATTCATGTTCATCATCATGTAGGTAGAGGTGTAGGACACGAGGGGTAGTGTATACGCGAGGTGGGGGAAAGGTCAGTGGTTAGAAGGGATAGGCAGGTGTGGTTTGGAGCTGCTTAGCCCTGCGGGCTTCGGCCTGTCTTAACTGGTTGGCTTGGTCACCTGGTCCTTTCGTTCTGTGGGCCTTTCCTTCGGGTGTTTCTATTCCCGTTTCCTGGTGGTGTTCGCTCGTGGCTTCCGTGGTGGGCTTCTCGTTCTGGGGCATTTTAATTTTAATTTTCAGCCGATGGTGATTAGCATACCTGTATTTCCCATTTTTATAGAAATCAGTTACTTTGCAAATAGAGTAGCGAAATATGGAGTGATCATGAAAACTTGACATTACGGTACCCCTTGAGGTTTATGTCGCCTTTTTTATTAATTCCGGCTGTCAACCCTCGGGACCCGGGCTGCCTGTTAGAAGGACGGTCGCCCGTACCCGGGCGAAATGGCCGAAAAACGTCTAGGCCTAGGCTACCGTATCTTTGTTTATTTTAACTGCTAGAAATTTCCCACGCATCCCTAAACGTAGTACGGTTTCCAATCTGTAAACTGGCGTTGAGTAGAGCTCTCTAAGTCAACTGGTTCAGTTGTGATGACGATTTTAGTGGAGAGCATTTTCAGGCAATGTTAGCAATACGACGATCTTTTCACTAATGAAACTACGACATACAGACGTACAATAACAAACGAGTCTTCTCCTTCTTGTTTTCGGAGGTGCGGTGACGAAGCGACCGACTTTGTTTACATTCGTCCGACGCACGGCGTTCGGATCAAGCTTGCAAGGCTTGCAAGCTTACTGTCTGTCAGAAGGACGCCCGGGTACCTGCCCTTCTGCAGCGGTGTGCTTCCACAAGGATGCCCGGGTAGGAAGGGTTAAGACGATCTCATACTGTTATGCCCTGTTTTTCTACAGGTTTAACTTGGGTAATGTGAGTTCTAACTGACTGGGTATATAAGGCTGCATGCACAATACAAGGTATGAGGAATAGAGAACACAAAATAAACACACGGTAACAAGACACACGATCACGTTTATTGAAGATGGTTAATAGGAAGCATAAGAAGGTATGAATACTCGTACAAGACAAATGATAGAAATGAACAACTAGCATTAGTGGATCTGGATGGAGCCTAGTCTCCCACTTCCAACGTTCAGGTATACTCTTCTGATCACTGGCTTGGTTCGCAAGTTTATATACTGGAAGACATCAATGTTACTTATAGATTTAATTTCACTAATTAGATTTATTACTGGCAGTTCTGGTGCGCAAGTAGAAGTTCACAGACTAGAATTAGACACACGTATTTTTAGAGCACGGGAATTCTAGTAACCTCAGAGGGGTACTGATCTAAGTTTTATATTCTTATAGCAGAAATACGTAGAACACAAATCAGTGGGCGAACGTTAGATATCACTAGGGTTTTACTTCTATGTAATAATATCTGAATAGGGGTAATTACGAGAGTTAATGTCGCCTGTTAATTAATGAACACTGATACGCTTAGCACTTCCCAATAGAATGGTTTTATATGAATTATACTGGGGCAAAGATATAGCCACTTCATAGAAAGATTAATAAGTGAGTCTCTAATTAGTACTGTAACACGGTAGTACTAATAAAGTGAATCTTGGGTAGTATTTGGTTGGTCTGGTCCTGGTTATCTTGCGTCCGTGATGTTGGGGCTAACGACTGGTTCCGCGGCCGTCCAGGGGGTCCATATGTAGGAAGTTCTCAAGACAGATCTCTTGGCGATCGTTGCTGGCTACACGCTTATATACCCACTGGTGTGTAAAGGTTATAAGGTGCACGTAGATTTCTTGTACGTGGACAGATGCTTCTATCTCAATTCTGCCACGGAGTCTGCCGGCTCTGGAACTCAAATCTCAGGAACAACACAAGGGCAGAGCTAGAGGTCAACTTAAGGGGGCCAGCCACTGGTTGGTGTCTATCTTTCAACTGATTTTACTGGGGGCTGGAGCGGGGTTTATAGGCTCGGTTTTGGACCCTGTAGGCCATAGGGATCTCGAGTCTTATGGAATTATTTGAGCTCTCAATAGATACGGGGACTAGGTAAGGTGGTGATTACTGTTGTGGCACATGGCTATAGGGAGCCTTCATAATGTGATATAACTGAGCCTTAGTAAGAGGTACTATTTTGGCTATACTGGAAGTATTGAGGGGAGGGAGACTGGATCTACTTTGCGAGGAGGACTGGGACAGCTGTGATAGGAGCGTCTCTCTTATATTGCTCAGTCTTCATTCTATGGTATAGCTGAGGTGCTAATTTGATTATCCGAGTATGCAAGAAAGGTGAATGGGTTATTGTGGGTTAATAGAGGTTAGTAAAGGGGTTAGTCATGCATGGTTAGTTTATTGATAGGAAGAATTCCTGTGCTACCTGGCAATGACCCGGAAGTCAAAACAGGGGTCAGGTATACCTCCGCAGGGGTGGGGGTCTCCCTCCTCGGGTGGGTAAAAAAGGGGTAGGTGCGCGCCCTCTCTCTGTGATGCTCGTCCAGCGGCTGTGGCTAGGGGCTTGCCATATCACAAGTGTTTGTAATAACCCTCTGTTTATGAGACAGATGTGGGTGTTCGTAATACCAAAACCGAAGGTGCCTTGACTAGCTGGTTTAATCGGTTGGGTTGATAATTGCATGGTTTGCTGGATGTGGTGGAGACTGGGTTGCTAACTCTGCCACATTTATCTGGAAGTATGGCAATAGAAGTTAGTCACTGGCGAGGCGGCTAGCCTCACACTGACGATCATTTGGTACAGGGTTGTGAAGGGGTTGTGAGGGAATAGATGGCATGCAAAGGGTTAGTAAAGTTCTAATGTTGTTCCGTCCTACTAAGGGAAGGTAGGCTGGATAGGAGTATATATATAAAAGGTTGGAGAATGTTAGCAACGGAAAAATCAAGGATATTCAGGAGGTATGGTGGAGAGGCTAGGTCAGAAAGGAGTCGAGGAGCGTGGGGGGTTAATGAGAGGGAGAGGGTTCAGGGGGCTACGTGGAAGTTTGACCCTAAGGTCTCCGGGCGTAGGGGTGGCATTAGACTACAGTTGATATTGGAGTTTGGGGGTTAATGACACGGAAGTATGTTAGCCAAATGCTACCGGGGGATGAACAATACGGGGTGGTATATGAGTCTGGAAAGGATAGAATCATGTGGACTGTGGGGCTGTGGGGAAGAGGAGGTTAACTGTAGGTGTGTGCTTGACTGTGGATCAAAGTAGTGAAAAACATGGTGTATTATTACTTGTCAATACGATGGTTATGGATACTGTTAATCTGACACTATTTCTTGCTGATCTAGTTGTTCCTGGGAACTGCATTTTCTATGATATATACACCAAAGAAAACGACAGTGCATAGGGTTAACTTCGGTATTGTTTCGTGGTGAAAATACGTCGAGACAATGGTAACAGAGGGTGGTATATACAATCTCTGGTTGGGGTAAGAATTAAAGTTACTGCATGGTGGCTAACATCTTCAGTCATTGCTGGCTAGGTCTTACAGGAACAATGGTTCTATATACACTGGTGTACCCGTGGGTATCATAGTTTCTTATCAATTAGGACATGGGGTTTTAACATACTACTTCTCGGATGGAAAAACATACTATAGGTTTGACTCCTGTAAGGAGATAAAGAAAACCTAATATTTAGTAGTGGCCCCTCCATCATTGACGAACATGCCTATTACATAAGGCATCCTCTTCAAACACTAATTCGCCGTAGTTTGAATCTACCGCGCAGAGCATTTAAAATCTGAGGAGCCTTCATCATGAGCGCACACGACCTCACTCAAGGCTTCAGTCATTATGAATTGGGTTCTCACTACGAAAAAACTTCGTAAAAAATAAAAACAAAAATAAAATAAGAATAACTATCCAATAAGCTTTCCATCATATCGTGGATGTACTTGTGTGGATCTTTGACCAGACGCTGATTCAGGCGTCATTCATCCTTCACTGACATACCAAGTAAACCAAAATCCTTAATACATCAACGAATGGGAAGGGGATGGTCGGGAGGGCCCCAGTCGTCAATGATTACGGGGCCACTACTAAATATTAGATTTTCTTTATCTCCTTACAGGAGTCAAACCTATAATTTATTAGTGGCCCCTCCATCATTGACGAACATGCCTGATTTCTAAGACTGGAGGGGGACATTCGTAATCATATCATAACTCTAGAAAAGCAGATAATCAAACAACCACATAGTATTCTTACTTCGAAAATATATATAAACATGGCGCAGCCCATATATATACAAAAAAGGGGTTCAAGCAGGTGCGTGCTTCAAAGAAGCCTGCTTGACAAAAAAGGGTAACTCTGGAGATTCTGCGAACAGATCTGTAGTTACAAAGGCACCCCACTCAACGAGTGGTGACAAAAATAATATGTTATAAGTTTACATGTGCACATAATAAACCCCATAATATTCGTGGAAATGTTTTACAAACGATCTCCACTGTTTAAACTAAATTGCTTTCACAGCTAAAACTACTATAACAACACTGTTGTTTGTACTAACAATGTACTAGCAAAATTTCTCACCCTGAATAGAACAGAGAAATATTCATATCACATTATCCATAATTTGTCTCACAGCTCTTACATTCCGGCGGGGTCTAGGGTCATGTTACACTGACTGCACCCCCCCCCCCCCCCCTCCTTTTCCCTTTGAAAGTAAACAAAAGTGACTGAAGGGCCACCTAGACCCTCTGCCTTAAAGCTATACATGGTAAGGAAGGTTTGTCTAGAGCAACTGACAAGTATATATCTAGTCAAAAACGTATGATTAGACGCCCACAACTGTGTGGACGAAATATCTTCAACTGAAAAGTTCTTCAAGAAACGTAAAGAGGCTGCCAATTTGCGTAAATCGTGGGCCCTACCCACAACGCCGGGATTACTCTCTTTAATGACTTCGACCAGAAGAGAAGCTAACATAGATTTATGGGGGCGGTTGGTCTTCAGAAACTTAGTCTGGCAAGACAAGGTATTTTAAGGGGGTGAACATATTACTTCTCGGATGGAAGAACATACATAGATTTATGGCTGTCTGAACTGGTTGGCATTGGCTCAACCTAGGGACAGGGCATGGGTGTATTAAATGAATGTGTATTCATGTTCATCATCATGTATGTAGAGGTGTAGGACACGAGGGGTAGTGTATATGCGAGGTGTGGGAAAGGTCAGTGTTTAGAAGGGGTAGGCAGGTGTGGTTTGGAGCTGCTTAGCCCTGCGGGCCTCGGCCTGTCTGAACTGGTTGGCTCGGTCACCTGGTCCTTTCGTTCTGTGGGCCTTTCTTTCGGATGTTTCTGTGTGGTGTTCGCTCGTGGCTTCTGTGGTGGGCTTCTCGTTCTGGGGCATTTTACTTCCCTCTCCTTCATTGTAGGCTCGTCCCCGAGCCTCAAGGGTGAAGTAAAAAGAAGCATAGTCATGGTGGGTCATTTTGAGGATATTTAGAAGGTCCCACCAAGCAATAGAGCGAGGGTCAGGTTTCTTTTGCAAGTCAATGTATACCTGTAGGAATGTGTCCTCTGTGTTGTGGAGGGCGGTTGCCCGGGCTTGATGTGGGCGTTGTAGACGGGCTAAGCGTCCTGTGGGCGTTTTTACTTTAACCTTTCGTATGAATGGTTTGTAGTTTTCCCCCATGGGGGTAGGGATGGGGTCAACGAAGGGTGTGGATTTGTTCATGGTGGAGGTCATGTCTCGAGTGAGATGTGTGGGACTGACAGGAGGTCTGTTTAGTGTGGTGAATGGGTTACTAACCGAAGGGGAGAGATTAACGCGTGAAAACTGAGCTGGGGGTGAAGGGGGAATATGAGTCTGGGGTTTTTGGGGTTTTCTTGGGTGGTGTTGTAGGCTGGGAAAATATATTGAGGCAATGTGCAATATCGGTTTAGGTAAGGTGCGTGAGGGAGGTGTGTGAGAAAGAGGGGGTGTGTGTGTGGTGTGGCTTGGGTTTTTAGTGTAAGAACGGGGTGTTGTTTTTGTATAACTGTCTTTAAATCTGATGGGTCTGTTGATTATTCTACCTTTGGAGGTCCTGGTGGGAAGGTAGATGTTGTCGTGGGACTTGAGTCGCTCGACGATGTTTTATATTGAGGGGAAGAACGCTTTACAGGTGGAGGGTATTTAGTGGGGGTGAGGTCAGGGGTTATTTGAGAGGTAGATGCGTGTGGAGTTTTTTGTCGAGTGAGGGTGGTAGGCGGAATGGAAAAGGATTTGGTGGGGGTATGTATGGGGGTTCTCGCAGGGGCGACTTTGTGGGAGGATTCAAGTGGGGGTGTGGAGGTCGGGCCCGTCAATTTGGAGGGGCTTTGGTGAGGAGTTAGTTGCGTGTTAGACGTGGTGTGAGAGGAGGGGTTGGTCGTTGGCATAGTGTATTTTTTAGGTTGGGGGTTCGATGAGATGAGGAGGTTGGTGGATGTGTGGGTGGGGTGGCAGGGATAGTGGAGGGGAAAGGGGTGGATGCGGGGGGGCTAGACGGGTGGGTAGGGAGTGGAGATTTAATTTGGAGGGTTGGGGGTAGGAACGTGTGTGGGGTGTGTTCTTTGGTGGGGTCGGTGATTTGCTGGTGGTGGAAGTAGGCGGTTTTATGGGAGTTTGGTGGGGGGGTAGATCTAGCAGGTCATTCGGGGTGATGAGGTGGGGGTTGAGGGGGGATGAGGTTGAAGAGGAAGGTATGTGTTTTCGTGGAGGGGTGGGGGTTGTTATTTTTGGAATATAGTTAGAGGGTTTATGGTGTTTAGTTGTGATTATTCGTCTTCTTTCCCTTTGTGGAGGAGAATTCGACGAAGAAGAAGAGGAGGAGGACAGTAGTCTGGCAGCCCTACGGAACTGGGTTAGCAGGGTGTGTTTCCTGGAGGTTTTAAAAGATTTGAGTCGTGGGCGTAAGTTGTAGCGTGAGGTTACTGAGGTAGATTGTGTGGTGCGGTTGGGTGTGTACTTGGTTTTGGGTGGGGGTGGTGGTTTTCTCACTGTGGTGCCTGGTGGATGTATGTCAGGGCTAGACGGGAGGGTTTCCGTTGTGGTCGGGGTTGTGGGTGGAGGTTTTCGTACTTGGATAAGTTGGGGAGGTACTTGACTATCGGAAGTGAAGGAAGGTGTCATGGTGGAGGAAGGTGTGATAGTGGGGGCTTGGGGTTTGTGGAGGTTAGTTTGGGGGGTATGTTGAGGAACGATTGGTCGGTTCGGTGCTGGAGGGCTTAGGCCCTTAGGGGTTTGTATGTGAATATTCATAGCCTGAGTGGAAGGGTTAGTAGGGGTGT
The DNA here is from genome assembly GCA_032716605.1 of Paralithodes platypus. Taxonomy (NCBI): domain Eukaryota; kingdom Metazoa; phylum Arthropoda; class Malacostraca; order Decapoda; family Lithodidae; genus Paralithodes; species Paralithodes platypus. The sequence goes on from CM064533.1 coordinate 32,990,600, forward strand.
TTAATTCAGGGTCGGACGTGTGGGGTGGGGTAGTGTCTTGTGGTTTTAGAGGTTTAAACGCTCGGACGAATCTAGTTCTGAACGTGCGAGTCACGCCGTGATAATCGATGGTGACTTGATAGGCATTTGGGACTTGTATGATAGTGTAGGGCCCGACATAGCGAGGGCCTAATTTGTTGGTGACAGGGAGGTTGGCTACCATTACGGTGTCATGGATGGCGAAAGGGTTTTTATCATCGGGGCTATCCGTTTTGGTGTCTTGACTGGTTTGGGCGGTATGGAGGGTGTTTTGCAGATGTTGCAATGGGTCAATTGTGGAGGTGTTGGAGGGGAGGTGAGCGTGATGGTGGAACGGCAGTAACAGGGGGGGTACGCCGTAAACACGTTCATGAGGGGAAATACCGTCTTCTCGGAGACAGGTGTTCATGCCCCATTGTATCATCTTTAGTTGTGATGGCCAGTCTGAGGTGTTAAGAGCAATCATTTTTGTACGTAACTGGTTGTTGATGGTGCGATGGCTGCGTTCGCATATAGCATTTCCTTAAGGCCAGTACGGGGATGAGTGTTTGATCTTAATACCGCATTGTTGGGTGAACTGTTGCCAAACGTGTCCACTAAACTCGGGGGCATTGTCGGATAGAAGAGCAAGGGGAAGGCCGAATATAGGGAATACTTCTGTGGCAAGCAGTGTGGCGACTGTGGTGGCTGTGTGGTCTTTAACTGGGCAGGCTATTAAAAAATTTGAATATACGTCAACAAATGTGACGATATAGCGGTTGCCAGCGTAAGAAGGAAACGGGCCCATGATGTCGAGGGATAGGACTTGGAACGGTTTGTTGGCAGAAATGGTACCAGCTGGGCCTGGGGTGCGGGATCTATCCTTCCCCAATAAGCAAGGTTTGCAGGATTCTGTCACTCGTTGTGTAATTTTGGAGGGGTTGGGGGTCCATTATTGATCTGTGAAGATTTTTAACATCTTCTTTTGTCCAAGGTGTATGCCGTTTCCCTCGTGGATGGCAATCATGTAGTTGTGGGCAATGGTGGGGTCTAAGACTATGTGACCGGAGTCTGTGGCAAGTTGATCTCCCCAGCGAGTCAGTTTCCTGAAGACATTTAACGATATCCAGGGTGGTCTGATTCTTGTTTCCCAAGATTGAATTAGTGAGGGGGCTGAGGGGGAATTATGTTGGTGGATGGGGGTAGATAAAAGCTCAGTGTTTTGTAAGGCGGCTAGGTTGGTGGGGGGGTCTTTTGGTACTGGCAAACGTGACAGGGCATCTGCATTGGTGTGAAGTTTGCCTGGACGATACTGTATTGTAAAATCGTAGTCCTCTAGTGTCTCCCTCCAACGTACCAAAATGGCTGAGTTGGTTTCGCACTTACGCAACCATTGCAAAGATTGATGGTCGGTTATTATATCGAGTTTCGCGCCCAACACAAATGACCGGAAGTGGCTGAGTGCCCAAATGATCCCTAAGCACTCTCTCTTGGTGGCTGCATAATTCTGTTGTGCTTGGTTGAGGGTGGAGCTGGCATACGCTATCACATGTTCCTCTCCGTCTCTGACTTGAGCTAAAACTGCACCAATGGTGTACAGAGATACGTCGGTATAAAGACGGAAAGGTTTATGGTAATCAGGGAAAGCGACAATAGGGGCTTGGATTAGCTTTTGTTTCAAAGTATTGAAAGCGAGGTCTCTTTCAGGTGTCCAGGGGTGTCTTTGTGGGTGAGTTGGTGGAGGGGTGGCAAAGTGGGGGACGAAACGTCTGTAATATGTGGCTAAACCTAGAAAAGAACGTACTCCTTTAACGGTGGTGGGTGGGGGTTGGTTTTGTATGGCTTGAAGTTTCTTTGGGTCTGGTGCAATACCATGTTCAGATATTACATGGCCGAGGAAATCTACCTTATTTCGGGCAATCTCGCACTTTGAGGGTTTTAATTTCAACCCGGCGGCTCGGATTCTTTGAAGGACTTGTCTCAACCTGAGGAGGTGTTCTTCCCAGGTTGGTGAGTACACAATAATATCGTCTAGATAGGCTAGGCAGGTTTCCCAGGTTAGGCCATGTAATACCGCTTCCATCAAACGGGAGAAAGTGGCGGGTCCGTTACAGAGGCCAAAAGGTAGGACGTTAAATTCGTAGTGGTGGCCACCACTAGTGGAAAATGCTGTTTTCTCTTGGTCCTCGGCCTTGATAGGCACTTGCCAATACCTTGCTTGCAAGTCGAGGGTAGTGAACCATCTGGATCCGTATAGGGAGTCAAGGAAATCGTCTATTCTGGGTAATGGCGTAGCGTCCTTAATGGTTACGTCATTCAACCTCCTGTAATGGACGCAAAAACGGGTTGACCCATCTTTCTTTTTTACTAGGACAACAGGGGAAGACCAGGGACTAACGGACGGGGTGGCAATACCGGCCTCTAACATCTCTTGGACTTGGCGTTCCTCTTCCCGGCGTTGTATGGGATTTTTTCTACGGGATGGTTGTCTTATGGGGGGGCCTGTGGTGTTAATGATGTGTTGTTCTACATCAGTCTGTCCGATTTCAGTGGGTTGTTGGGCAAACACGTCACTGAACTCTAGCAATAGGTCGTACATGCTGTGTTTTTGGTGGTCGGATAATGTGTCCGGGAGAGGGGGCAATTGGAGGCTGGTAAGGGTGTCATTAAAATCTATGGGGAGGTCATCAAAAGTTTCGAGGTCTCCTATAATGAGACCTTTTGGTAATGTCAGGGATTCCTCAGAGATATTTGCCACGAGAATGTGGTTGATGCGAGCGGAAATGAGGGCGGGTTGTAAGAGGCAACGATTGAGGTTGGTGGACGTGGTAGTGGGGGAAAATATCATGTGAGTTTGGGGTATGGGTCGAAGGTTAACCCATTTTTGATGGCGGGGGGGAATTTGGCATTTATCTTGAACTACAGCTGGGCTAATGATGGTGGGGGATCGACTGGCGAGCAGGTGCTCGGTACGCATAAGGGGGGAAAGGTCACTTTGGTGGGGGTCACGCGTGAGGGGGGGATTAACGGCGCGTGTGGGAGGATCAGCGGGGCGAGGTGTGAGGGATTTAGAAAACGGAATTTATTGGAGGGACTGTGGAGGGTTGGTGGGGGAAGAGTGAGGTATAGAAGATGGGTTATTGGTGGAGGACTGATGTACTGATTGGTGGTTGTTAGAAGGACGAATTTGGGGAGTTTTGTCGGTGGCAGTGACGGTTTGTTTGGAGTTTATATGGGATTGGTGGGTTTGTCTGTCATGAGAGGGCGAGTCAAGTGTGGGGTTTTGAAGTTTTCTAGGGGTGTGAATTGTGTGGGGATGGAAGGGAGCTACTGACGGAAAACTGTCACCAGGGGCATTTGGTTGGTTGTGGAATAGCTGGACATTTCTGGGGGCATGGTGGGAACATGGTTGGGTCCCTCGGTCGTCACGCGTGAGGGGAGGATTAACGGCGCGTGCCGGAGGGTCAGGGTGGTGAGAGGTGAGCGAGTTAGAAAACGGGATTTGTTGGTGGGACTGCGGAGGGTTGGTGGGGGAAGAGTTAGGTGTAGAACATGGGTTATTGGTGGAGGACTGATGTATTGATTTGGGGTTGTTAACAGGACGAATTTGGGGAATTTTTTGGGGGGCAGTCACGGTCTGGTTAGAGGTTATCTGGGACTGGTGAATTTGTTTATCATGAGAGGGCGAGTCAAGTGTGGGGTTGTGAAGTTTTCTAGGGGTGTGAATTGTGTGGGGGTGGAAGGGAGCTACCGACGGAAAACTGTCACAAGGGGAATTTTGTTGGTTGTGAAATAGCTGAACATTTCTGGGGGCATGGGGAAAACATTGTTGGGTACATAGGTCGGCATTTTCCCTGGAAACACGTGTACATAAATATTTGATAGAATTGTGGTTAATAGTTCTTAATAATAATAATAATAATAATAGTTCTTAAAGCTATAGCGCATGCTAAGCTAGCTAAGGATAGCTCAATAAGGCCGATTAGGCGTATTTCCATTGGGGTGCTGTACTACTACCCCATCCCTTTGCTCATGAGGGATGGTAACGACTCAGTGCTTGTGAAAAATCTTTAATGCGCCGAGCGTGGGCGCGAACCCGGGCCTTCTGGGTGGAAGTCCGAGACGCTAGTCACTACACCAAGCGAGCCGCTGGTTACATACATCAGAGCCTGTCCTGGAAACATGGGAGGATTTATCCTGGACAGAGTTACGAGAATTGAGGGGATTACCGAGAGGGAGTTGCTTGGACTTGTCTTCTTTCGTTTGTTGAGGCATTTTTCAACGAATTGAGTGATATTTTGAGAGAACTCGGGGCAAGGGGAGGGGTTAGAAGTTACTTTAGTGCTAGCTGCAACTTGGTAACCCTGACTCAGAGTTTGTTGGGAGGTGTTTTTTCTTTTTGTGAATAGGTTTCTGCGTGATTGGTTTGTCAGAGGCTTTGGGTTGGATCTTTTTTTTAATGAGATCAGCCTCTGGCCGCAGTCAACCTGGGCCTGGAATTTTTGAAGGAGGTCAAGTCCAAGGAAACCATCGTAATGTTTACAGTGGGAGGAAAATACTGTGAACGTGTGATAACAACGAGCATGGGGGGCAGGAGTAGTTACTGACAGGGGCAAAGTGTCTCCTAGGAGATTTAAGTAGGTATCAGCAGCTGAGATTAGTTCTGCTTTGGTGGTTAACAAGGGACCAAATAGTCGGTGGTGTTGATCATAATAAGACTTGAACAAACATGACTTGGCAGCTCACGTGTCGATTAACAAGCGGACAGGAATGTCCTTGATTTTGGCCATGTAATAAATGGGGGCAGTGCGGTCAGTTATGGCGTCCCCCGCCGAGGCCATCTTGGGCGGGGGGTACTTTAAAAATCCTGGGAGTCGGTATCTACCTCCTCCAGGGTTTCCTCGGTATCATCTGAGGTCATGATAGGGGCTATTTCTCCGGTGTGCATTTCCTCCATTTCTTCCTCTTGTCCCAACTCCTCTTCATTTACAGAAATGCGAGGAGTAAAGGGGCGAGGTTTGGCAGAGTCACGAATTTGATGGAGGGCACACTGAGCACTACAGGCAGGAAAATCATAGGGGTTGATAATTACTAATGTAGGGTTTTTACTTTGGTAGGTGTTGTAGTTTTTGTTCCGGTTGAAGATTCTGCGTGGCTGGGTAGGTTGGAACCGGGGCCTACTGGGTTGGGGCTTGCCGGAAGGGTAGGTGGGTCTGTTGTGGAAGGATGAGGAGGGGTAGGCATTCTTGGAGTTTTGGTGGTCGGGGTGCTGCGGGTGCGTGGGAAACCTCTTTATTGCAGCGATTTGGGTGGGTGCTTCTGTGCGCACGGCCAAAATACGTCGGATCGTGATGAGATCTTTTTGATATCCGACGAAATCGTGCACACGGAAATGATCTTTTACTGCTGAGGGCAATATTGATACAAGGTTGACCAGAATCTGCTGCTCTTGTTGGATTCTGGTCAAAGTGGGGAAAGAAACTTTTATATGTTGGGCGATCTTATTCACTGTGGCATCTAGATCGCCTTCGAATTTAGTGTCTTGGATATGGGTGTGGGCCACGAAAACACCCAACGGTGGCTTAATGGCTTCTATCACTATTGGGCGAAATTCGTCCCATGTGAGAGCAGGGTGCACTTGGTAGGCAACCAGGGAAACGGCTTTTCCCAGGTGCGTTAATGTCACGGCTATCTTTTCTGCGTCCGTGGTATAAACTAGGTCAAGTACGGGTTTCACTATGTCCATGAACGTTTCGATCTCGTAAGTTTCTCCATCATAATGTGGGATGGGAATGTGAGAACGGTGTGCCATGATGTTATCGTGTTCTGGCTGTTCCAAACTTGCAATGTAATGCAACCTTTAATCCGAATCAAGAACCACCACTGCCGCCAATGTTATGCCCTTTTTTTCTACAGGTTTAACTTGGGTAATGTGAGTTCTAACTGACTGGGTATATAAGGCTGCATGCACAATACAAGGTATGAGGAATAGAGAACACAAAATAAACACACGGTAACAAGACACACGATCACGTTTATTGAAGATGGTTAATAGGAAGCATAAGAAGGTATGAATACTCGTACAAGACAAATGATAGAAATGAACAACTAGCATTAGTGGATCTGGATGGAGCCTAGTCTCCCACTTCCAACGTTCAGGTATACTCTTCTGATCACTGGCTTGGTTCGCAAGTTTATATACTGGAAGACATCAATGTTACTTATAGATTCAATTTCACTAATTAGATTTATTACTGGCAGTTCTGGTGCGCAAGTAGAAGTTCACAGACTAGAATTAGAGACGCGTATTTTTAGAGCACGGGAATTCTAGTAACCTCAGGGGGGGTACTGATCTAAATTTTATATTCTTATAGCAGAAATACGTAGAACACAAATCAGTGGGCGAACGTTAGATATCACTAGGGTTTTACTTCTATGTAATAATATCTGAATAGCTAGTAATACGAGATTACTAACGAGTAATAGTAATTACGAGAGTTAATGTCGCCTGTTAATTAATGAACACTGATACGCTTAGCACTTCCCAATAGAATGGTTATATATGAATTATACTGGGGCAAAGATATAGCCACTTCATAGAAAGATTAATAAGTGAGTCTCTAATTAGTACTGTAACACGGTAGTACTAATAAAGTGAATCTTGGGTAGTATTTGGTTGGTCTGGTCCTGGTTATCTTGCGTCCGTGATGTTGGGGGCTAACGACTAGTTCCGCGGCCGTCCAGGGGGTCCATATGTAGGAAGTTCTCAAGACGGATCTCTTGGCGATCGTTGCTGGCTACACGCTTATATACCCACTGGTGTGTAAAGGTTATAAGGTGCACGTAGATTTCTTGTACGTGGACAGATGCTTCTATCTCAATTCTGCCACGGAGTCTGCCGGCTCTGGAACTCAAATCTCAGGAACAACACAAGGGCAGAGCTAGAGGTCAACTTAAGGGGGCCAGCCACTGGTTGGTGTCTATCTTTCAACTGATTTTACTGGGGGCTGGAGCTGGGTTTATAGGCTCGGTTTTGGACCCTGTAGGCCATAGGGATCTCGAGTCATGGAATTATTTGAGCTCTCAATAGATATGGGGACTAGGTAAGCTGGTGATTACTGTTGTGGCACATGGCTATAGGGAGCCTTCATAATGTGATATAACTGAGCCTTAGTAAGAGGTACTATTTTGGCTATACTGGAAGTATTGAGGGGAGGGAGACTGGATCTACTTTGCGAGGACTGGGACAGGAGTGTCTCTCTTATATTGCTCAGTCTTCATTCTATGGTATAGCTGAGGTGCTAATTTGATTATTCGAGTATGCAAGAAAGGTGAATGGGTTATTGTGGGTTAATAGAGGTTAGTAAAGGGGTTAGTCATGCATGGTTAGTTCATTGATAGGAAGAATTCCAGTGCTACCTGGCAATGACCCAGAAGTCAAAACAGGGGTCAGGTATACCTCCGCAGGGGTGGGGGTCTCCCTCCTCGGGTGGGTAAAAAAGGGGAGGTGCGCGCCCTCTCTCTGTGATGGTCGTCCGGCGGCTGTGGCTAGGGGCTTGCCATATCACAAGTGTTTGTAATAACCCTCTGTTTATGAGACAGATGTGGGTGTTCGTAATACCAAAACCGAAGGTGCCTTGACTAGCTGGTTTAATCGGTTGGGTTGTTAATTGCATGGTTTGCTGGATGTGGTGGAGACTGGGTTGCTAACTCTGCCACATTTATCTGGAAGTATGGCAATAGAAGTTAGTCACTGGCAAGGCGGCTAGCCTCGCACTGACGATCATTTGGTACAGGGTTGTGAATGGGTTGTGAGGGAATAGATGGCATGCAAAGGGTTAGTAAAGTTCTAATGTTGTTCCGTCCTACTAAGGGAAGGTAGGCTGGATAGGAGTATATATATAAAAGGTTGGAGAATGTTAGCAACGGAAAAATCAAGGATATTCAGGAGGTATGGTGGAGAGGCTAGGTCGGAAAGGAGTCGAGGAGCGTGGGGGGTTATTGAGAGGGAGAGGTTTCAGGGGGCTACGTGGAAGTTTGACCCTAAGGTCTCCGGGCGTAGGGGTGGCATTAGACTACAGTTGATATTGGAGTTTGGGGGTTAATGACAGGGAAAGTATGTTAGCCAAATGCTACCGGGGGATGAACAATACGGGGTGGTATATGAGTCTGGAAAGGATAGAATCATGTGGACTGTGGGGCTGTGGGGAAGAGGAGGTTAACTGTAGGTGTGTGCTTGACTGTGGATCAAAGTAGGGAAAAACATGGTGTATTATTACTCGTCAATACGATGGTTATGGATACTGTTAATCTGACACTATTTCTTGCTGATCTAGTTGTTCCTGGGAACTGCGTTTTCTATGATATATACACCAAAGAAAACGACAGTTCGTAGGGTTAACTTCGGTATTGTTTCGTGGTGAAAATGCGTCGAGACAATGGTAACAGAGGGTGGTATATACAATCTCTGGTTGGGGTAAGAATTAAAGTTACTGCATGGTGGCTAACATCTTCAGTCATTGCTGGCTAGGTCTTACAGGAACAATGGTTCTATATACACTGGTGTACCCGTGGGTATCATAGTTTCTTATCAATTAGGACATGGGGTTTTAACATACTACTTCTCGGATGAAAGAACATACATAGATTTATGGGGGCGGTTGGTCTTCAGAAACTTAGTCTGGCAAGACAAGGTATTTTAAGGGGGTGAACATATTACTTCTCGGATGGAAGAACATACATAGATTGATGGCTGTCTGAACTGGTTGGCATCGGCTCAACCTAGGGACAAGGCATGGGTGTATTAAATGAATGTGTATTCATGTTCATCATCATGTAGGTAGAGGTGTAGGACACGAGCGGTAGTGTATATGCGAGGTGTGGGAAAGGTCAGTGTTTAGAAGGGGTAGGCAGGTGTGGTTTGGAGCTGCTTAGCCCTGCGGGCCTCGGCCTGTCTGAACTGGTTGGCTCGGTCACCTGGTCCTTTCGTTCTGTGGGCCTTTCTTTCGGGTGTTTCTGTGTGGTGTTCGCTCATGGCTTCTGTGGTGGGCTTCTCGTTCTGGGGCATTTTACATACAGCTTAGGAAGGATCTGTAAGTGTTGAAATGCTGAAGACTGTCTAGAATAACAGTCTGTCTTCCATATAACCTTACTAATCTAAATAAAATTACCTCATAATAGACAAAATACACTGTAAAGTGCGTCATGATCCTCAAGGGGTTAACATGATGATGATAGAAGACAATCATATATTTTCATTCCTGATCCTACCTACAGTATATGTCTCTTTTTTATTTATTCGTTCTAGGAAACATTTATCCTCTAAGTCATCCATTAGTATTCTCATTAATATTATTGACCTACCGAATCATTTGTTGTTAGCCATTTCTAGACTGGTACTTTCTGGATTTGAATGATCAGTTGTAGGACTTTACTGGTTTACGGTTTTACTGGGCCGAGCTGTCTCGCCGTTGGCCGAGTTGTCCTGGCCGAGCTGTCCCGTGGGCCGAGTAGTCTAGCAACCTATATTTTGTATTTGTTTATTTAGTTATATTTGTTATTTTGATTATTTTTGTTATATTTTAGGGTTAGGTTAGGTTAATCTAATCCAATATAATAGTTGTACATTTGAGGGGCGGGGCCAAGATTCTCACGCATGCGCAGATGGTGAGTGACGTCATGTTTTAGAGCTACGTACATAGCCTCCCCAATGAAGACCACTGGTGGGCCGTGGTGGTCCAGTGGTGAGCACGCTCACGTGTGAATCTGCAAGACCCGGGATCGAATCCCTGCCACGGCGGACATTTAGTGGGTGTGGTAGTACGTCCTAGCATGTTTCACATGCTCGCACCCAGTCAGGGGACATCCTGACGACGTATACAGACTAAACACACATAACAAAGCCACTCCAACAGCTTCCTCTCTCTCCAACACCCCTTCTCCCCTCTCAACACTCTTCTCTGAGCTAGTGCCGATACAAATGGCCAGTCCTGTATAGAATCGTGAGGTTCAGAGTTGTAAAGATTCCAGGACGAGCTCCATAGAAACTGAACTGAACTGAACTGGCCTATAGAATATAACTAGTATGGTGTGCACACTGTTGGATGTGCAGTGCTGTCGGGCTGTCATCAGGAGACTGGTGTACAGCTTTTCGCAGCGACTGCAATCCTCCAGTAACACGCTGATTGTAGCTCTTTGGTCTAGTGATCATATCTATGAATCCCGTATTATATCTCACTGGCAGAAGCTGCTGCACACATACAGTAGTATGTACTGTAATGTAATATATAGGTCTAATTGAACTATGAGCAATGATCTGTGCAATAGGTGTTAACCAACATTGAGCAATAGCCTTAGTTAGCCTATCTGTGTTATATTGTGACAAAATGTGATATGTGCTCTATTCTGTAAATAGGCCTACTGTATTTTTTATTTTATTGTGTCTTTATTAATATATCTTTGTGTATAATTATTATCTGTGCTCTGACGAGAAGTGTATGTGATATGGACCATTAGGTCGTACTGTATTTATACTGTATCTATCTTATGTGTCTGGAATAAAGAATTATTATTATTATTATTATTATAACAGGAAATATAACTGCCTAGGGAAGTGCCGATAGAAAGGCATGAATACTTCCCGAGTTTCAACCAAACTGTGTGTTTCCTACTTACTAAATAAATACAATAGGTATCAATATGCACAGATTACAAATACCACATGTATTACTGCTATGCGTATGTAATAACAATACTTATAGCATATTACAACATTTATACTTAGGGTCACTGAAGGGGCTGCCAGCTGATTGTGTTGACATTCTCTCGGGGACGCCCTCGCCCACAGAAACAGTTTCGCTATAGTCAACTGCTCGCTGGGCTTTCCTTGCCCTAAAAAAAAAAAAAAAAGTGTATGTGTTGACGGTTACTTAGTTGCCGTAAGCCCATGGAATTAATATGCCTAGTAAATATACGGCACGCATTAGGCAATATTTTTAACTTTCACAAGATTCCACTAGAGCCTAGGCTAGGCTAGTACCGTAGTACGAAACGGGTAGGCTAGCCTAGGTAAATCTACAGTTATACTACCCCTACCCAACTACCCCCCACAACCTCCCCCCTTCAAAACACTCCTTTTAGCGTGTTTTTGGATGGTTCAGCAGACGCGGAAACTGGAATTGTTTTATTTTGATAACAAATTATCACCAACCAGATACAAGTTTTTCAGGTAATTTGTTTTTGTTTTTAATGTTTTCTTTGATATACAGTGTTGTTTAATACCGAGGACCGTCGCATTTTAGTATTTTTAACATTAGCCTAACCTAACTTAACCTAACCTAACCTAACCGAAAAGTAACCTGTCTCCGCAACGGTCTAAACTCCCCCTCACGTTCCCTGTTTATGGGTGCGCGACGGTCTAAACCCTGCTCACGTTCCCTGTTTATGAGTTTGCGAAGGTTTGTAATACTTCAATGTATCTATTTCAAGTCAAATATACATTTCCGCGCATCATCAAACCATACTAAGTCTACTACTAATAATATTAACCCATTAGTACCAACAGAATAGCCACAAAATAGGGGTAGTATAACTGTAGATTTATCCTAGCCTATTATGCTGCTATAGCCTAGGCCTAGCCTATCCTATAAATCTGCTGATTTGATCAAGATAAAATGTAGGCCTAGGCCTATTTAAGGTAACACTAGGCCTAGCCTAGTCACCTAGTGTCACAATTCTGGGTAGGCTAGTGTAAATTGGGAAACAATTTATTTTAATACCACACATTTTCAGAGTGTTTGTTATAAACAAAATTGGGTAAAATTCTAGTTTCACGTACACAGCGACAAAAGGGAGGCGCCGTTGTAACTTGTAAAGGCATAGGCTAGCTTCCCGACCAACTATGAAGATCAGGGAAATTGCTGGGTAAAAGACGTAATATAATGATAATAAACTACATTAACGACATTAGCCTAACCTAACAACCTTACCTAACCTAACCTAGTATTATGTAATAGCTATGGTGCCGCATATGGGGAGAAAATGTTTTTTTTTTTTACAGTAGGCCTAGGTATAATTCCTTATAATGCATTTCCGCCGCTTTGGACATATATAGGAATTAAGTATGGTATATGACAACTCTAAAGTAGCCATAGAAATTTATGAGTATGCTGTGAAAGCGAAACTAGAATTAAACCCAAAATTGTTCATTTGCATCAATATATAGTGTTTGTAATAAATTAGAAATCTCGGGAAAACCTATTTTCCCTATTAGGCCTATTGATCGATGTTGAGACACGCCCCCCATAGTGATTTGAAGACATTAGCCTAACCGGTTTAATGTTATTTTAATACCACAAATTTTGTTGATATATTTGAAGATAAATAATGAATCTATATGCAGCTATGCTCTAAAGATCATAAGAAAATTTTGTTTAACCCTCGGCAAAACCTAATAAAAAAGTATGGTACTAAAATGTTTTTTGGATTTTTTTTATTTTAATACCACGAATTTTCCGAGTGTTTTTTATAAACAACATTGTTCATTTGCATCAATATATAGTGTTTGTAATTAATTAGAAATCTCGGGAAAACCTATTTTCCCCATTAGGCCTATCGATCGATGTTGAGACACGTCCCTCCCCCCGATAGTGATTTGAAAAGACATTAGCCTAACCTAACAACCTTACCTAACCTAACCTAGTATTATGGATGGGGGCTGCTGCCCCCACACCCCCGCTGGTTGAGTACCGGGTACTAATCCCTTAGTTAGTAAAAAAAAAAAAATTGGATGTCTATTATACGAAGGTAAAAGTCGATGAAGTCTACGGTGTTTACTGTACAATCTTCAGCTTTGATTGTACAATGATAACGGGAAAGTACCGATTGACAACCTTGTTACGAAAATTAAATTTTAGTACCATACTTTTATATTAGGTTTTTCCGAGGGTTTAACACATTTTCATATGATCTTTAGAGCTATCGATAACTGGAAGTACCGTATTGACAACCTTGTTACAATTTTTTTTTTTAATACCATACTTTTTTATTAGGTTTTGCCGAGGGTTAAAACAAATTTTCTTATGATCTTTAGAGCATATAGATTCAATATTTATATTCAAATATATCACAAAAATTTGTGGTATTAAAATAACATTGAACCTGTTTTTTTCGTAACAAGGTTGTCAATACGGTACTTTCAGTCATCGATAGCTCTAAAGATCATATGAAAATGTGTTAAATCCTCGGAAAAACCTAATATAAAAGTATGGTACTAAAATTTAAATTTCGTAACAAGGTTGTCAATACGGTACTTTCCCGTTATCAATGTACAATCAAACTGAAGATTGAAGAGTAAACACCATAGACTTCATCGACTTTTTTTCACCTTCGTATAATCGACAGCCAATTTTTCTTTCTTTTTTATTAAGTACTCAACCAGCGGGGGTGTGGGGGCGGCAGCCCCCACCCATAATACTAGGTTAGGTTAGGTAAGGTTGTTAGGTTAGGCTAATGTCTTTTCAAATCATTATCGGGGAGCGAGTGTGTCTCAACATCGATCGATAGGCCTAATGGGGAAAATAGGTTTTCCCGAGATTTCTAATTAATTACAAACACTATATATTGATGCAAATGACCAATTTTGTTTATATAAAACACTCTGAAAATTTGTGGTATTAAAATAAAAAATGTCCGCCTAACCTAACAACCTTACCTAACCTAACCTAGTATTATGGGTGGGGGCTGCCGCCCCCACACCCCCGCTGGTTGAGTACTAATCCCTTAGTAAAAAAAAAAAAAAAGAAGTTGGCTGTCGATTATACGAAGGTGAAAGAAAGTCGATGAAGTCTACGGTGTTTACTCTGCAATGTTCAGCTTTGATTGTACATTGATAACGGGAAAGTACCGTATTGACAACCATGTTTCGAAAATTAAATTTTAGTAGCATACTTTTATATTAGGTTTTTCTGAGGGTTTAACACATTTTCATATGAGCTTTAGAGCTGTCGATAACTGGAAGTACCGTATTGACAACCTTGTTACGAAAAATAAATGTTAGTAGGCCTACCATACTTTTTTATTAGGTTTTGCCGAGGGTTAAAACAAATTTTCTTATGATCTTTAGAGCATATAGATTCAATATTTATCTTCAAATATATCAACAAAATTTGTGGTATTAAAATAACATTGAACCGTAAATTGTTATTAGGCTAGTCTACCTTTACAGATTTGCCTTTAGCCTAGGGTATTGCTGGAACTACAAACGTGACCCATCGATCTTTGTAGATGTTAGGCCTATATATTAAGCGAACCACCCACCAATTTTCATGACAATTTTGAAACGCATGTTGGAATCCCTAGGCTAGGCTATAAACTGTACTTCATTTTTATATAAGTTTGATAATTTGGAAAAATCGATTAGGCTAGCCTAAGGGAGAAAATTAAGGTAATTGTTTAGTGTATGGCCTCCTAAAGAAAATGGATTTTTGAGCACAGACTAAACCAAATGTTCACTACTGTATTTACATAGCTGGTCATTAACCTAACCTAATCTAAGGTAACCTGGGCATCCTGGGGGCTGCTGCCCCCAGACCCCCACTGATCTTGGGTTGAAAAGTGATAAAAAACACATATCTCTTACCTCATTATTCAAAGTTTTGTATTTGGTTTAATATACACTTCCCAGGTCATTTGAACAGTTCTATTGCTTCTATATATCATATAATACACCATAGAATACGTTTTTAATAACTAGAAAAAGAGGACTTCGATTAAACAATTACGAAAATTAACATTGAAAATGATGTGTAAAAAGTCTCCTATAAACGGCGGCCCGGTAGGCTATGTTATTGTAATTTGCGGCCTAGGCCTAATTTCGTCTGTTAATTAACTTTCTCCTTAATTAGGCTAGACGCCCTATGAAGTACAACAGATTAGCCTATGATGACATAAGTGACGGGTGTTTAGAGGGGGCAGAGCTCCCCCTTCAACATATAACGTGTCCCACAGTAGCCTAACTTCTATTATATAAACAACCCAAGAATTTTCACAGATTTTTTAAATTTCATTTAGGATGTAGGCCTAATATAACCGAACCTAGGCTATACTCCATGTTAAAATAAGTGTCAACCCTCGAAACATTCTATTAAGGGAGATACAGAACCTACAGTAGAACCGGTAACCTGTAACGATATTTGTTCAGGGTTTCCCACAGACGCCACCCCGCTAGGTCAGCCATGTTGATACTATAATTGAGGAGCGCTTGGTTAGGTTAGGTTAGGTTGAAAAACAAGAAAACCCGAGCCAACTTCTTTTTTGCACTTAGCCTACTGTCTTTTATGCAGCTGAAAAATCTTAAAATCCGAGCCAACTTTTGCCAAAACTTGGCTCAGGTTTTTTCATTTTGGCGTTTTCTCAAGTTGAAAAACAACAAAACCCGAGCCAACTTTCATCTTTAAAACCATTAGGCCTATAGCATAACTGGGTAGCCTAGCCTAGGCTATATCGCCTTTTTATGTCTTTAACCCCACATTTTCCCTGATCTTCATAGCCCTCCCCACTATCGGGCGCCGTGTCTTAAGATCGTTGGATAAAGGGGAAAACGATTTTTGCGGAGGTTGAAACTAATGTCAATCACTATATAGGCCTATTGATGCAAATAAACTAAAACTAAAAAAAAAAAAAAAAAAAAAAATTGGTGGGTGGTTTCCTTAATATTTTCCCATAACGGGAGCAATTTTGGGTCAATATTAAAGAGACGCACCACAGCTAGGCTAGGCGGTTATACTGATGTTTTGGACCGACAGTTAGCCCATCGATCTGTTTAGGCCTAATAGGTCCGGTAGAGCATATACATCATTGCTATATATGGCATTAAGAGTGGAAATGTATTACAAGGGAGAAAAAAAAACCGCTAAAATACATGTATAGGCCTAGACTACTGTAAAACAATAAGTTTTTCAGCCAGGGGGCGGCAGCCCCCACCCATATACTAGGTTAGGTTAGGTTAGATCTGCAGGGATCTGCCTTGCTTAGGCCAATCGGCTTTCTGCAGACTCCCATTTTCTTATGTTCTTATGTTAGGTTAGGTTGTTAAGTTGTTAAGTTAGGCTAATGGCACAAAAAAAAAAAAAAAAGTAACCTAACCAGCGGGGGTGTGGGGGCGGCAGCCCCCACCCATATACTAGGTTAGGTTAGGCTAATAGCCTAGAAAAAAAATAAAAATAAATCTAATAGGGGTGTGTTTGTAGATTGTTGGATAATGGGTAAATACTCATTTCCGCTCCTCTTCAGTTTAAAACAACACTATATCTGAAGGAAAAAATACAAAAAACAAAATAAAACTTACTGAAATCGCTGTCGGTCAAAAAAGTCAGGTTTACCGGCTAGGCTACTTTCAAGTTTTTGTTTTGTTGGTTTTGTTATTTTTTAGGTTTAGACTAGGGCCACCTAGGCCTAGGCCTATCAATGTTTAATAGGCCTAGCCTAATAATGATTGATACTAAAAATTAGTATTTACCCATTAGGCTAGGCTATCAAACAATCTAAATATACGGCCCCGGGCCCCCACTAGTGTGGAGGGCTATGAACTTTGAAGATCAGGAAAAACGAGGGGTTAAAGAAGAAAAACAGCTCTGTTTGCGTTTGGCCATTGCCATAACAGTTTGCCGTAGGATACAAAGTAAGTAGAAGAGAAGAACCTCCCCCCCAGGACATATAGAAATCCTTATCTGTGTGGCCAGCAGCCAACAAAAAACCCGGTAAAAATTGAAGAGACCCCGGACAGCCTTTTTACTAGTTAATTCTAGTTTTTTGTTTATTTTTCTTTGATATACAGTACCGTAAAACCGTGTAACTTCGGACATTTTTCAAGGTTTTTTAACGGTATCTCCTGACTGTAAACACATTATAGAGATATAACTAGGCCAAGTGATGTGTGGTGATAGTGTGCGGTAATCCAGGAAGCCTCCTAAAATTATCCCCCATAATAAGAGAGCTATCCTTATCCTAAATGGTGTCCGAAGTCATCTTGAAAAGTGGCTAACTTCGGACATGTATGGATAACTTCGGACATACAGTGATTTCTTATGGAAAATTATTGCCAAGAAAGCTGGGATAGCTTCCGACAAGCGGAGGGGAACTTCGGACGTACGTTCGTGGTTTTATTTCATTTATTTTTCGGCTCCTACTATTTTATATGAATATTTTATTATTGCTGCTTTTTCCTGTCTGATGTCTTACTAGAAAATGCACAGTCAATACTTTTAGGCCTGTATAATTAGTATAGGATGGGGTTATAGACGATGTTTAACAAATATGTTTTTTGGATCTGTTCTTATTAGGCATTGAACTCACTCTTAGAAAATATTGAGTAGGAAAAATAACCAATGCTGTCAAATCAATAACTCAAAAATTAACTAGGCCTAGGGAAAATATATAGGTATGTATACTCTATCACTGCATATACATTTTTATGAATTTGAGCATTTTTATAGGTATAACGTATGTGTTGGTGTTTCTTATGTTACGGCAGATAATAATTTTTTGGACAAGATATATGCCTCTCCTAATTTATATATATTATATATCTAGAATTATCCTAAATACATAAATCGGTTCGCATATTATCATATTTTTATGGGTTTTTGGACTCAGAGAATGATTATTTGATCTTTAACCACCAATTTAATGATGGACAAGTACAGTATTATGAATTATTTTCATAGGGCAAATAATAACAAACGATGTGTTTGTTCCATGTCCGAAGTTACCATTATTTTTGTGGAAAACACAATACTGTAGGTTAAATGATTGTTCTAGCTAGAACTTGTTACAAGTGTAACAAATTTCCTTTGGTGGAGGTTGTCTCTGGTAATTTTACTACAAAACTATATCAGTCACAACATCATTCATACAAACAAATTTCTTCAGGGTGATCGAAGTTTGGCAGGGTAGCGAAAAATGTACAAATTTTCGTCATATATATAATATTTTTTTCGTGTACAGTACATATACTCATGTCAGTTCCCTAGGGCTTTTACATGCTCTTCCTTTGCCATTTCTCTAAATGGACCCCACAAAAAAAACAATAAAAATTGTTTCCATTATATAATGACAATGGCTAATTACTTATTATCGCCGATGTCCGAAGTTACGACCCAAGTCTGAAGTGACCCGGTTTTACGGTACAGTGTTGTTTAATACCGAGGACCGTCGCATTTTAGTATTTTCAACATTAGCCTAACCGGCAAGAATGTAGTTACCGGGTGTACCGCCCACCTTGTTTACACTATGGGATGCCTTTGGATATAAAAATACATTAGCCTAACCAAACAACCTAACCTAACCTAACCCAGTATTCATGCAGTACCGGTAATGACAGGGGGCAAATAGCAGAAAATATAGCGTCAAAATAGACGGGAATGTAAGTGCGAGCGCACAACATGACAACCGTACACCCGGAAACTACATCCTTCCCGCCTAACCTAACCGAAAACTAAACAGGGAACGTGAGCTGGGTTTAGACCGTCGCGTACCCATAAACAGGGAACGTGAGCTGGGTTTAGACCGTTGTGCACCCATAAACAGGGAACGTGAGCTTGGTTTAGACCTTCGGTTAAGTTACGTTAGGTTAGGCTAATGTTGAAACTACTAAAATGCGACGATCCTCGGTATTAAACAACACTGTAGGCTATATCAAAGAAAAATAAATAAAAAAATAACTAGTAAAAAGGCTGTCTGGGGGTCTCTTCAATTTATACCTATCTATCTATCTATATGCTCAGGCCCAATCCCCATTTTGGGGGTAGCCGACTCAAGACAGAGCAAGAACAGGGAAAACACAAAAACAACATAAGACAACGAATAAACACAGATAAAAAGCACCAACTCACACACATCCAGGTCACCCAGGAGAAGACCCAGAGACCAGGGTCACCAAGGTCGCTCCAGCACTCCCCCGGCCCCCGACCACCCGGAGAGGTTCCGATCTCGGCAGGCAGACATGCAGCGGAGCCATAGCCACACGCCCTCCCACCACACTTCCAGGCACACCCTTCATATTAATCGTCTCCCCGGGCCAGGCGCCTGATGGACTATTATCTAGTCCAACCTGCGCCCGACCCCTTACTCCAAATGACCACGTGTTCACTCAACTATTCACAAGCATTCTCCATTCACTCCTGTCCACCACCACTTCCCCTGCCTGATCTATAGTCATTCCTCTATCATCCAAAGCTTTTCTTACACAGTCTCTCCATCTCAATGGGGGTCTTCCTGCCCTTCTATCTCCCCTTGTACCTGACTCACATATTCTCTTTGTAAGCCTTTCATCTCCCATTCGTTCAACATGACCATACCAGCTCAGCACCCTTCTGTCCACTCTGGCTGACAAATGTTCCTGCTGCCCCACTCTCCTACGTATCTCTTCATTCCTCAATCTGTCTCTACGAGTAACTCCACACATACTCCTCAAGCAGCTCATCTCCATCACATCCAGCCCTCTTTTCTCCTTTTTCTTCAGAGCCCATGTCTCAGCCCCATACATCACTGTTGGCACAACAATTCCTTGATAGAGTACACTTTTTACTTTCACTCCGAGATTTCTCGTCTTCCACATACTGTACTTCCCATTGCTCCCAATTTATACCAAAAACCCTATTTTCCCTATCTGGCCCTATTGTTGGGTAGGCCTAGCTTAATTGGTTTCTTGGTTTTGTTATTTTTTAGGTTTATAAGTTTTACAATAATGTTTAGGCAATAGGCCTAGCCTAGGCTATTACGGTACGGGAAAAGAGTATTTACCCATTATCCAACAATAAGGTCAAATTGGGAAAATAGGGGTATAAAATATATTCGTAGGACTATGCCGGGACGTGGCACAACTGATGCTATCTTCACTCTTAGGCAAATGCAAGAGAGGTACTTAGAGAAAAACATGGAGTTATAGCCTAGGCTACCTAGTTTTTGTAGATCTGGAGAAAGCCTTCGACCGGGGTCCGGGTGCCCAGGGAGGTAGTGCAGTGGGCTATGAGAAAACTTGGAGTAGAAGAGTGGTTGGTGCGTGTGATAATGAGAATGTATGAGGGGTCACGAGCAGCAGTCAGAGTAAACGGGGGCCTGAGTGAAGAGTTTCCAGTGAAAGTTGGAGTTCACCAAGGTTCAGTTCTGAGCCCATTACTGGTTGTTTTAGTCCTGGAGGCTCTGTCAAGGGAATTTAGGACAGGACTCCCATGGGAGATGTTATATGCAAATGATCTAGTTCTTATCGCAGATAGTGCGCAGGAAGCAGAGGTGAAGTTCAAAAGATGGAGGGAAGGTAGGCCTATGGCAAATATGGGTCTAAGAGTTAACATACCCGGTAGATAAAACAAAGGTCATGATTAGTGGAGTAGGGCGTGGAGCTATGGAAAGAAGCGGCGACTATCCATGCGCAGTATGTGGGAAGTAATTCAATTCAATGTTGTGTCTGTAGTGACTGGGTACGCAAGAGATTGTAGTGGAGCTAGAGGACCTTTGACAAGAATCATAGACTTTGAATGTGCAATGTGCATGGGAGATCTTGTATTAAATGACCCGCCTGTCAGTGTTGATTTCGACAGTGTAACGCTGGAGTGTGTGAATAAGTTCTGCTACCTGGGCGATACAGTTTCCGCTGGAGGTGGCGCTGAAGCTAGCTCCATTGCTAGAGTCAGAAGTGGCTGGGGAAAGTTTAGAGAGCTGTTGCCACTCCTGACAATGAGAGGGCTCCCACCCCACCTTAAAGGGAAGGTGTATACCTCGTGTGTTAGGAGCGCGATGACCTATGCCTCTGAGACGTGGCCGGTTAAAGCGGAGGATGTCAATAGAATGGAACGGAATGAGAAGAGAATGGTGAGATGGATGTGTGGGGTTAATCTTAGGGACAGGGTATCGAGCGAGGAATTGAGAAGGCGTCTGGGCATTAGGAGTATCAGTGAAGTGATGTGCACGAGCCGACTTGGTTGGTTTGGACATGTGGAGAGAATGGATGATCAGAACTGGGTGAAGAAATGCCGGACTATGAACTTGGGGGGGAGCTGCGCATAGGGGTGGACCTAGAATGACGTGGGCTCGGGTACTCCGGTCCGATCTCAAAATAAAGAACTTGACAACAGAGGCAGCCCTTGACAGGGCCGCCTGGAAAGCTGCCATTTAGGACGTGAGACTGTAACCACAGTCTCTGTGGACAAACGGTCTTTAGACTTGTATGTATGTAGTTGTTTGTAACCAGTGATCCCAGTATAGATTTGGACCACTCAGGGGTTAATTCAGACATCCTTGAACATTTTAAAAGGGTCTTATCAAGTTATCACACTCCCTGAAAATGTAAAGACCATAAATGCCAATCATAAGATACAAATTTATTGGTGGCTCCTTACGTCAATGACGTAAGAGCCTATGATAATATGGCCTCGTTCCGGTCTCCTCAAAGACCGGGTTAACCTTGATCGCGACGGTCGAGAACCAAGATCATCTTAGGGGGTACCCCTTAATCATTCCTAAGGTACGTCATTGGGACGGAGCCACTGAAAAGTAGAAAATAAAAAAGAAAAGAATTAACACAGTTTGAATACCGCGCCTATGCGCATTCAGATCTTCCTCTTGTTTCCCATAACATGCCTGCTACCGCCACCTTCCCAGGTGCGACCTCTCCCGACCGTCGCCCATCCTGTAAAGACGTGTGCCCCTTACCCCCCCCCCCATTCAGTTTACATAGCCCCTCTTAAACGTGTCAGTTTTTAATTCATAGTGAGTCTATTTGCAGATTTAAGTTGTATATGCATTTAGGAATGTATTTATTTTAATTGTATTCACTTGTAAACCTGAATGGGCAAGGACTTAGTTTCTGGGCTGGTCGACGATCGTGTCTTCAGGACGCCACTTTGCTTTTACTTAAGTATTTTTATCATATGAGCCTTGGCTCATTAGCTGCAGTGTCTTTTTTTTCTGTGAAAGTGTGTATTAACTTTGTAGCTTATATTAATTTCCTTAAGTGTTGAGTTCTGTGTTATTGTCAAATTCATAAAACTTTAATTCTTTGCTTGTACTCCCCCCAAGGTTGTGCGTTGACCAGGGGTTACTTTTCATAACAATTTTTATTTCTTATCAGAAATGTAGTTCCCAAATTTTTTTTTTTTTTTTTTTTTTACCAATTTTCCTTCAATTCCAATCAGTGTTAATTTGTTCATTAATTTATCACAAATACACATTGTAGGGAATAAATGGTTCATACCATATCAACTACAATACCTTCAGTATTTACCATCAAAGTTTTCTATGTGATGGTGGAATTCATAATGTTTTTACATTAATCAATCAAGAGTGCCTTATCAATATATTTGCCTTCAAGACATTTTATATGGCATTATTTTCAGTGATAGCCATCAAATACTTATAGTTGATGGCATTATATTGTGTTGTTAAATTCAATTTAGGCACTCGTATTTAATTATTTCCAATGGTACCAAGTAGGCCTACAGCCAGTGGAGTACTCGAAATAATATCTTGATTGAATATATCTCACTGACTTATAGTCCCGGAAAGATATACAAATTTAAACCTGTACAAAGATACATAAAGGAACGCCAAATAACACTCGCGGCCGAGTAGGCCTAACCTTACGAGTGCTAAGACTATGACGTGTTGAGATTTCTCAAGTCCCCGGGTACCCTAGACCTTATCTTAATAAGGCCCGGGTACCAGTACTGCCGGTTATAAAGACAGACCCGGGTACCAGTATGGGCGGGTGATATTATAATACCATAACAAGTATAAAGACAGCCCCGGGTACAAGTAGGCTATTGCCGGTTACTCTGGCGGCTGTTAAGACTATGACACACCCGGGTACCAGTATTCCCGGGTGGTATTATAATACCATAGCAAGCATAAAGACAGGCCCGGGTACCAGTAGGCTATTACCGGGTACTCTGGCAGCCAGGCCCGGGTACAAGTAGGCTATTGCCGAGTACTCTGGCAGCTATTAAGACTATGACAGACCTGGGTACCAGTATTCCCGGGTAGTATTATAATACCATAACAAGTATAAAGACAGGCCCGGGTACAAGTAGGCTATTGCCGGTTACTCTGGTGGCTGTTAAGACTATGACAGACCCGGGTGGTATCATAATACCATAACAAGTATAAAGACAGGCCCGGGTACCAGTAGGCTATTGCCGGTTACTCTGGCAGCCAAGCCCGGGTACCAGTAGGCCATTTACCGGGTACTCTGGCGACTGTTAAGACTATGGCATTTTTAAAACAAATTTGAAAGCCCCCGGGTACTCTAGGCCTTGTCTAAACAGTATAAAGACAGGCCCGGGTATCAGTAATTGACGGGTGATATTATAGTGCCGGGTACCGTGTTAAGACTATGGCATATTAAAAAATCTTGAAAACCCCCGGGTACTCTAGCCCTTCCTACCCGGGCTGCCTTAGGTAAGGACAGCTCGGCAGAAGGGCAGCTACCCGGGCGTCCTTACCTAAGGTATGTGCTTTAAATTTAGCGCGGGCAAATTTTACTTGGCGTGGGCGATCGTAGCGCCACCAAGCCTCAACTACCACTCTTATCAGTTCCTACGTTGCCGCCATTGCGAGCTACAGCAAAAAAATGAATTCCGACGCGTCCGATACTGTGCAATCTCCCGCGCGTCCCAGTGCTAACCCGCTTGCAACATCTACGCCTCTGCCAACCGAGAAGAAAAAGAAACTAAGGAAAGTGAAACGTTTGCTAAGTGAGAGTGCAATACACCGTGAACTTTTCAACCCGGATTTGAGCAGTGGTGAAAGCTCTGTGGACAAAAACCTCTATATTCAGAGTAGAAGTGGAAGCGAAGTTGACGATTTTGTGGGATTTGGTGATGATGACCATGTGGATTTATTTGAGGGGGGTGATAGTAGTGATGATCCTGATGTGGAAGTGGTGGAGGAAGGTGCTATTGAAGTACCAAGTGTGCTAGAGCCAACCCCTTCACCTAGTTTCGTAGGTCAGGGTAGGCCTAGCCCTAGCCCTACGCCAGGACCTTCCCCTTTGCCTGCCCGTACGCCCTTGAAAGTGGGTAAATACTTCTATAAACTGTCTTTAGTGAAAAGTGCGGCCAAGAAAGCACACAGGGAAGCAGAACAAGTGAGGGAAGGCGTAGATAGTGATAGTGACGCCGACCCAGGCCTAGCAACCACCCGCATTCCTTTGTCCCGACGCCTTGACCCGGGACGCCGGGAGGGCCACCCACAGCCCTCGGCTTCATCTGTCCCTCAGGATGACCAAAGGGCCTCTACAAGTGCGTCATTGGCCTCCTTACCTTTAGATACCTTTAGATGTGTTCGCCGCTCTTCTAGCGGCACCAAGGAGCGCGACGCCCCTCGTTATGGGTGGTGATTTGGTGCAGTAGACTGTTTGAAGCGACAGCTCGCTCCCTTGCGAGGATGGGCTCGTCTGGCACTTTTTGCAGTTCGACATCTAGGGCTCTCTTGAAGTTGTCTAACGAGATGTCCCTCATGTCTCTTACTCGCCGTGGGAGTTTGTTGAAGAGACGTGGGCCTCTGTGTGATAACCAGCCCTCTCGCAGAGAGCCCATAGCACCCCTGTTATTCATCCGGGGGATTTCGCATTCCCAGCCTCTCCTATCACTGAATTTCATGACTATCGGAGTATGTAGGTTTGGTACTAAACCCTCTGCGATTTTCCACGTGTATATTATTAGGTAACGTTCTCTTCTACGTTCCAGTGAGTACAGATTCAGTGCTCTTAAACGCTCCCAATAGTGTAGATGTTTTATCGAACTTATATGCGAAGTGAAATTTCTTTGTACACTCTCTACGTCATTTATTTCACCTGCTTTGTATGGGGATGTTAATACGCTACAGTATTCAAGCCGCGGTAGCACTAGAGATTTGAAGAGCGTTATCATAGGCAATTCACCGCGTGTTTTAAAAGTACGCAGAATCCAACCCGTTAGACGTTTCGCAGCCGCCACTTTGACCTGTTTATGTACTTTGAAACCCATATTTTCAGACATTAATACCCCAAGGTCTTTCACACTGTCTTTCCGTTCCATTATGTGGTTAGATTCTGTTAAGTAATTTGTAATTTCTTTAACACCATTATTATCTCCGTACCGTATTAATTGGAATTTTTCCTCATTGAATTGCATGTTGTTTTCCCTGGTCCACTGGAACACTACATTCATGTGTTCCTGCAGTCGGCCCGTGTCCTCTTGTGTGTTTACTATCTTGCTTAATTGTATGTCATCAGCAAAAGACGACACCGTACTGTGTCTGGTGTTGGTATCTATGTCGCAAATTAGTATGAGGAACAGAAGGGGCGCTAGCACTGTTCCTTGGGGCACTGAGCTTTTGACATCCGAAGGCTCAGAAGTGACTTGGTTTGCTGCTACCGATTGTTTTCGGTTTACGAGGAAATTGTATATCCACCGTCCGATTTTCCCAGTTATACCTTTTGCTTTCAGTTTGTGGGCTATTATACCATGGTCACATTTATCAAATGCCTTAGCAAAATCGGTGTAAATGACATCCACGTTTTTCTTTTCTTCTAGCGCTTTAAGAATTTTGTCATAGTGTTCCAAAAGTTGTGAGAGACATGATCTTCCCGCTCTGAACCCATGTTGACCGGTGTTGTGTAGTTCATTTGTCTCCATGAATGTTGAAATTTTGCATCGCAGGACTCGCTCGAAAACTTTAATGATGTGAGAGGTTAGAGCTACCGGGCGGTAGTTTTTTGGTAGTGCTTTACTCCCTCCTTTATGCAGTGGGGCAATTATTGCGTTTTTCAAGCTATCTGGTATGTCACCAGTGTCTAGACTCCTTCTCCACATTATAGCCAGGGGTTTTGAGAGGTTTTCCTTACATTTTTTCATTAGGATCGAATTCCATGAGTCCGGGCCTGGTGCCGAGTGGGATGGCATGTTGGAAATGGCCTCTTCTATGTCTTTTGGACCGAAATCAATATCCAGCATCTGAGGGGTTTCCGTGGGGGAGGTTTCCATGAAAAATATGTTTTGGTCTCTGATGACTTTTGTTTCATCAGGCTCACTGAATGCCATTTCATACTGCCTGCTTAAGAGTTCGCTCATTTCCTTTTTGTCCCCTGTGAAAGAGCCGTCCCCTTTGCTCAGTGGGCCGATGTTTGATGTTGTTTTAGCCTTTTGTTTGGCGTATGAAAAGAAGTATTTGGAGTTTTCCTTTATACCTGCAATAGCTTTCCTCTCCTCTTCCATATGTTGTAGTTCATATGATATTCTTAGCCTTTGTTCAATTTCCACAATTTCTTATCTATTTCGACCTTTTGCCTATCCTGTAGATTTTGATGTGTGCATCTTTGTGTGAGTAATTTTCTTCTTCTGTACAGCCTCCTCCTTTCCCGATCTTGTTTGCTTCTTCGTTTTGTTTGTCTTGCAGGTATATGGTGGCTACAGATTTGGGTCATGGTTTCTGTTATTAAGACTAGACATTCTGCTGGTGTCAGGTTATCCATTAAATCTTCCCAGTCTATTTCCTCCATTTCTTGATTTACCTCTTCCCATCTAATGTTTTTGTTATTGAAGTTAAATTTACTGAAGGGGCCGGTTTTTGTTCTCGATTCTGAGGTTGTCTGTACACTTTCTAAGGTTGTTTTGATCTCAATTAATTTATGATCTGAGTATGTTGTGTCCGATATGTTACTGCTGTGTACTAGAGAGTCGTTGTTAGTGAAGACCAGGTCTAAGATATTGTTTTCCCGTGTGGGTTCAGCAATATGTTGGGTAAGACTACAAAAATCACAAAGTTCAAAAAGCTCTCTCGTATTAGTATTTGCTTCTCCGGTGTTATTTGCCACTAACTGGTTTTCTAGTTGTCTCCATTTAATGTTTGGTAGGTTAAAGTCTCCTAGCCATATAATATTTGGTGTTGGGTTCCCCAGGGTTTCCACTTCTGATTTTATTTTGTTGAGTGGGTTTTGAATTCTTCTCGGGATGAGTCTGGAGGCCTGTATGTAACAATAACTGCTAAATTTAGGGATTCTATTTTAACTCCAAGTATTTCCACCACTTCATTACTGTTATTTAGGAATTCAGTACATATCAGTGAGTCATGTATGTACAAGGCTACACCTCCATGTGATCTATGCGTTCTGTCCGCCCTATGTAGGTTGTAACCAGGAATCCATACCTCACTATCTTCCTGATCTTTAATGTGAGTTTCTGTGAGAGCCGCAAATATAGCGTTTCCTTCTTCTAGCAGGCCCCTAATAAATGGTACTTTGTTCGTGGTTCTATTTTTTAGGCCTTGGATATTTGCAAACAAGATTGGGGAGGGATTGTTTGGAGTACTATGTGTACCTAATAGTCTTCGGGATGTATTGGCCACTCTTGGGAGGCCAGGAGGTGCTCGAGGTGTTCTATGTGCTCTTCCATCTCCCTCAGTCTCTTCATCTTCATCTGCCCTTTCCCTCCTTGCCTTTTTCCTCTGTCTCATCCTCGCATAGCTAGAGAGTTTTTTGGGCTACCATTCGTGTTAGGTCTAGCATATCTCCAAGTCCCTTTAATATGAAAAGCTGGGCATTTCATATTGTAGCAGGTCTTGTTCTCAAGTGATGTCTTGCAAAGGGATGGGTGGTGGTATTTGCAGGTTTCACCAAATCTACATTTTCCATGACTGGTTATGTTGTTGCACATTTTGGGATGAGCAAATCTACATGCATTCCCATTATATTCGCCCTTTTGACCAAAGTAGCACCTTCTTTCCAGATAATATCTGCACACTGGTGTAGACAACCCCAGTAGGTGTGGCTGGGGCTGCAAGGGGTTATGTGGTGAGCTAAGTGTGGTTGTGGGTGATAGTGGGCTTGGTGTATGTGTGGGTGAGGCCTGCAGGGGGGTGGAGTTACGGGTTGGTTGTAGGTGGGCAGGTGGCAGTGGTGAGGGGGGAGACGATGTGGAAGGGGAGCCTGATATGGGGGCTTGTTGCATCCTATGTTCATCCTGCCAATGTATTTGATCAACAGCAGTAGGGTGGTCAATGGTCATATATGGGATTAATGTGGGTGTTTTCTGGGTCTGGGGAGGTGTGGGGAGATGTGCGGCAGGGTTTGTGGATATGTAGGGTGAGAAAGGTTGTTGTTCGGCAGACGATGTGTGTTGATGTGCAGGAGGCAATGTGGGCATTTTCATGGGAAGGTGTGCGTGTGTGGGTTGTGATATTAGTATGGGCCCTGAGGCCCCAATAGTTCCCCATTTTCTGTGAAAGGTAGCTATGTCTTGGCTATATTTCAGTCTATCTTGTACTTCTGTATTTTCTACAGTCTGTATGACTTGCCATGTGATATCGAAACAACTATCGCAGAAATGGAGGTTCTTCCCTCTTGTATTGTACGCCTCATTTATTGGTGTCAATCCTATGCAAATCCAGTGGTATGGTTGCTTGCATATCCGACATGCGGTGCCATTATGCATGTGTATATTCATCTTACAACTCGTACAGTTGTCTCTGGTAAACATTTTTGTTTGTTTTTTGTTTGTTTTTCCACCCGCCCTTACATGGGGGAGAGAGAGAGAGAGAGAGAGAGAGAGGGGGGGGGGGGGGGGGGGGGGGGGGGCGCTTGGAGGACAAGGAGGTGTTTGTTACGCGGTTTATGGGGAGTGTGTGTGTGGGGGGGGGCACTCGTTTACTCTCGTTATGTTTAAAATTTAAGTAACTTTAAGTAACACTTTCAATAATTATCTTATGAAACAGAATTCTCACTGCCCTAACCACTTTTCCCGTTTTTGGTCGACTGTTTAACGGAATATACGGCACTCTAGGAAAATAACGAACTTTCCAGGCTACCTATATATAGTATCTATTTTAATTTTCATATTTTACCTATCAACTTGATTCAACACTGCTCAGGTTCGAATTTTCACCACATTTGGTTGCGTGGGAGATCTTTCTCTCCAATAACGCCACTACTAACCTGCGATATGGTCGAGAAATAATCTGCACTGATTTAATTTGTTTAAATATTGTTTTTCTCTGTTTGCTATTATTTACGATATTTGTTTTGTTGGTACCCTTTCCTGTCGAGGTTAAGTTTCGCTTTTGGTAAAATCGTATAGGGGGAGGGGAGGGGACGTGTCCAGGAGAGCGAGGGGATATATGTGTTTATGGTCTTTGCGGTCACCGAGGGTATTTTGTTTACAGCATACGTCCTGTTCCCAAGCTAAAAGTTAAAAGTTCCCCCGACTTTAATTCTCTGTATTATACTTTCCTAGTTTATTTACGTGATATACGATGTTCACTATCACTTTTAACTTAGGCTTCCTATTTTCCCATAGCCCTGTTTGATTTCATAGGACTATATAGCTAGCACTTTGCTTTTGGGACGTAACGGTTTTTTCTTTCCCTTCTTCTTTCACCCGCCTTATGGGCCTGCCCTAGGCCTGTCTTAGACCAGCGCCGTGGCACTGCTGTAGGAGTTAACAGATTTTTTCTCCAAAACGCGTATATCTCTCCAGATATTTTATCAATCGGTTCGATTTTGCACTTCACAGAACCGCGACACTACGTTTGATTTTGTGTGTGATTTTTTGGAAGTTTAATCACCAGTATCCCGCGGGATAGTCTCCCACAGTGTGCCACCACAGGCCCCGCATCGTAGGTCATTATTTCCTGCGGAAAAGTCCACGGCTAGCCGCAAAAGGAGCCCAACTCCCGAGGCCGAGGCTCCCATTGCTCAACCTCCGCAGCCCCACGCCGCCGACGCCCGGTCTATTCTTCACCAGAGTTGTCTCCTGAAGAGGATGCTGACGACCCCAACATTGCCCCAGATGACCTGACGTCGCCTGAGGAAGAGGAAGAGGAAGAGGAAGTCCCGACAAGAAGAGTAAAAGGGCGAGGTCGTGGACGTGGTCAGCCTGCCGACACCGCTGCCCCTGGGCCTGGGCGTGCAGGGCGTCCGCGTGGCCAAGGGCGTGTGCCAGGGCGTCCAGGGCGTGTGCCTGCTGCAGCTGCACGTCCTCGTCCTCGAGCAGCTGACATGTTTGTGTGGACAGATGGGGCGGATTTTGAGCCAGATTGTCCTGCCTTTGACGAGGTACAACAGGGTTCCGGGGTGTCACCAGCATATCCCTGTGGCCCAAATGCCACCCCCAGTGAACTTTTCTGTGGCTTCTACGACAATGAAGTCATGGAATACCTTGTCAAAGAGACAAATAACCACCAGGCTATCTGTTCAAACTTTCTTGGGAGGAAGACCAGTGCCAAGATGGTGGCATGGAAAGCTCTCACTGTGGCAGAATTATATGTGTTTTTGGTACTCACAATGCTGATGACACACATAAAGAAGCACGTTCTGGCCGACTACTGGATAACTGGCGACCTCACAACGACTCCAGCATTTGGCAAATACATGTCAAGGGATAGGTACTTCGACATCCTCTCATATTTCCACCTGACAAAGAACATGCATGTCCACGAGCCCGACACACTCTGGAAGATCAGGCAACTGTATGACATAATACGTCATCGGTTTTCCACCTACCTGATTCCTTTTCAGAAGCTGTGCATCGACGAGTCTCTGGTCCTGTTCCGTGGTAGGCTGCACTTCCGACAGTATATCCCGTCCAAGAGACACCGCTTCGGCATCAAGCTCTTCGTCCTCTGCGACTGCAAGACGGGATATGTGCTCGACTTTATAGTCTACAGCGGCAAGGGTGGTGAAGTGCAGATTGACCCCCTCATTGGTTTTGGCGGCGCTGTGGTAAAGAGGATGATGGAGAGGTACTTCCATGACAACCACATCCTCTATACCGACAATTATTACACGTCGCCTATCCTCGCCAAGTACCTCCATGACCGCAAGACCGGAACTGTCGGCACAGTGAAGGGGAAGAGGAAGGGCATGCCAGCCTACCCAACCAAGACTAAGAAGACGGACATCTTCCATAAGAAGAGTGGCCCCATCCTCTCCATCCACTGGCATGACCAGCGCAAGGTCAACCTCCTCACCACATGCCACAAAGCAGAGATGGTCGCCACAGGGAAGGTGGGCCGAAGGACGAAGAACCCTATCACGAAACCAGCTGCTGTCCTGGACTATAATGTCAACATGCGCCTCGTCGACAAGTCCGACATGCAGATGGGCTTCATAGACTGCCTGCGAACATCTTGCAGGTGGTACAAGAAGTTTGTCCTGCATACAGTAGATATGTCTGTCCTCAACGCGTACAACATCTACCGTTTGAGGACTCCAGTCATGAAGTACAAGAGCCTGCGGACCTTCCAAAAGCAGCTGATACTTGAGCTCCTGGGTAAACATGCGGGTACACCAGGGAGGCCACTACAAGGACCAGGCATGCTGGACAGAACAGGGTGTGCCGAGTTCTTCAGAAAGCACCAGCTCTTCGCCCTTCCTTTCCAGGGTCCTAACAGCAGAATAAGAATGCAGAAGAGGTGCTATGTGTGCAGCCGCACAACTCGACGACCCCGCAAACCCACAAAAAGCACTTGGCAATGCCTCGAGTGTCAGGTGGGACTGTGTGCTGGCACCTGCTTCAATGATTTCCACACTATGACAAACTATTGAAGTGTAAGTGACAGTGATAGTGACACTCAATAATAATAATAATAATATAACTAAGTATAAGTGAAAGAGACACACATAAGTAATAATAAGTGCCTTCAGAACAATATGAACAAGTGAAAGTGACACTAAAATATATATTCCTAACAATAAATAAGTGAAAATGACACTATCAATTACCATAGCCCAGTGAAATTGACACTATACTAATAATAAAACTAAGTATAAGTGAAAGAGACACACATAAGTAATAATAAGTGCCTTCAGAACAATATGAACAAGTGAAAGTGACACTAAAATATATATTCCTAACAATAAATAAGTGAAAATGACACTATCAATTACCATAGTCCAGTATAAATAATCATAACTACTATAATAATGACTATAAAACTAAGTCTAAGTGAAAGAGACACACATAAGTAATAATAAGTGCTTTCAGAACAATATGAACAAGTGAAAGTGACACTAAAATATATATTCCTAACAATAAATAAGTGAAAATGACACTATCAATTACCATAGTCCAGTATAAATAATCATAACTACTATAATAATAACAATAAAACTAAGTATAAGTGACAGAGTAGATGAGTAGAGAAGAGTAGATGAGGAATTTGGAAGGAATCTGAGTGTAAAATGGAGGGAGAGTAAGAAACTGTTCTGGAAAGAAGTCAAGAAAGTTAGGGAAGGTAGCAAGGGAAACAGTAAGGGTGTGAAAGATAAGAATGGGAGAATGCTAGCCGAGAAGCAAGAGAGAGTCGAAAGATGGAGGGAGTACTTCAGTGAGTTGCTAAATGAAAGGAATGAAGAGCCAGCAAACATAGCTGGATATGGTATGGGAGGGAGAAGAAGAGAAGTAGTGGAGGAGGAGGTGGGGATCAGGAGGTCAGAAGTGTGGGAAGCCATGAAAAGAGTGAAGTTGGGGAAAGCACCAGGAACAGATGGAGTGTGTGGGAAATGATAAGGTATGGTGGTGAGATAGTGATAGAATGGGTATGGAAAATGTGCAAACTAGCATGGGAGAAGGGGAGTGCACCCGATGACTGGAAGACTGGCATAATAGTCCCCCTATATAAGGGCAAAGGGGAAAGAGGAGTGTGTGGTAACCACCGAGGAATATGTCTTCTAAGCGTAGTAGGGAAGGTATACAGTAGGGTAGTGATTGAGAGAGTGAGAGTGAGAACGGAGAAATGGATAGGCGACGAGCAGGGAGGTTTTAGGAAGGGAAGAGGATGTGTAGATCAGATTTTTACCCTGAATTGTGTTGTGGAGAAGTATCTGGAGAAGAAACAAAAGGTGTATGTTGCCTTTATGGACTTGGAGAAGGCCTA
This sequence comes from Paralithodes platypus, assembly GCA_032716605.1. Lineage (NCBI taxonomy): Eukaryota > Metazoa > Arthropoda > Malacostraca > Decapoda > Lithodidae > Paralithodes > Paralithodes platypus. The sequence continues at coordinate 33,023,501 of CM064533.1, forward strand.
TGACAGAGTGGATAGAGAAGGTTTGTGGAAAGTACTTAGAATATACGGAGTAGAGGGCAAGTTGCTGAAAGCAGTGAAGAGCATGTATGAGGGTGCAAAGGCGGCAGTACGTGTGGAGAGTGAGCAGAGCGAGTTCTTTGACCTGAATGTTGGTTTGAAACAGGGGTGTGTGATGTCCCCGTGGTTGTTTACTGTATATATGGATGGAGTTATGAAAGAAATACTATCAAGAGCAGTGGATGTTGGTGTATCGCTGAAAAGGGAGGGAATTGAGTGGAAGCTACCTATACTGCTGTTTGCGGATGATACAGTTCTGATGAGTGATAATGAATGGGAGTTGCAGGGTCTGGTAAATGAGTTTGGAACAGTGTGCGAAAAACGGAATTTGAAGGTAAATACGGGGAAGAGCAAGGTTATGGTCTTCGAAAGGGGTGAAGTCACAGAGTGTGAGGTGAAGCTGAACGGTCAGGCTATGGAGATCGTCAACTCTTTTAAGTATCTGGGCAGTGTGTTGAGTAAAGATGGGACTATGGATGAAGAGGTGCGGGAGAGGGTACAACAGGGGAAGAGGGTTGTAGGAACGCTAAAAGCAGTAACAAGAAATAGGGTGGTCAGTATGGAAGTGAAGAAGTCCTTGCATGACAGTGTGGTAATCCCGACACTGACTTACGGAAGCGAAGCATGGACGTTGGTTGAGAGACTCAGACCAAGAGTGAGAGCAGTGGAAATGAATTACTTAAGGAGTGCGTGCGGAGTTACATGGAGGGATAGACAGACTAATGAGGAAGTAAGAAGGAGGTGTGGTGTGGAGGTAGATGTGCTGGAAAGTGTGAAAAGGAACAACTTGAGATGGTTCGGCCATATGGAACGTATGGAAAGCGAGAGAATGACTAAGAGGGTGTACGAGAGCGAGGTGGAGGGACAGAGGGGGAGAGGTAGACCGAATATGAGGTGGAAGGATGGAGTGAGGAAGTACATGAACGAAGGCGGTGTTGGTTGGGGGGAGGGGCGTCGACTGACTGGGGACAGAGGTGCATGGGGGCGGTTCGTTCGTGGCCACCCCTTCGGGGATCACGGCGTCAGGCAATAGATAGATAGGTAAGTGACAGAGACACAAATTACTTCAGAAAAATAACTTCATTGAGTGGAAATAGCATAATAACAATAATATATGGCATAATAAACAATAAAACACTAAAAAATCGCTTCCCGCCATAATTCAAGGTAGAGCGACGAGTCAAAACGTTCGTCGTAGCCTGGGCCGCGGTTGAGTGTTCGGACGCGGTGAGGTAAATAGGCGGCAAAAGTTACCTCCACTTCCATCACCATCACTCCGGAACCAGTTGAGCTAGAAAGCTCTACTCAACGCCATTCTACGCGGCAAGGTAAGGTGCCCATTTTGACATATGTTTGATTAATGTAGGTAGTATATTAACCCTCCAGCCCCGGGGGCTATAGCTTGCGACTGTGCTGCGGTACCGGGTGTTTTGACGATCTTTGGGCTATGTTAACTACTCTGTAAGTCAATGAATATGGCATGTAATGTTGTGAATAAAAAAGAATAATGTTCCACAAACCTTCCTCTGTCGAATGGCATTGAGTAGAGGTCTCTAGCCCCTCTGGTTGCATAATGGTGAGCGCGGGAAGACGAGTGCTTTTCGGCGGCAAATTCTTCCCGCGTTCGGACGCGTCGCCCCGGCCATGGCTACGACGCACCTAGCCGCTCGTCGCGCCAAAGTATTTATCTCTCTTAGACGATTTTAGTGTTTGATATTGAGAATGTGATGTTTATTTGATATTTTTCTAGTTATTTTGAGGCCAATTATATAAAATATGTTTATTAGTGTATCACTGTCACTGATATTGCTAATTTTCACTCGATACCGTACATTTTATTAGTAATTGAGGTAGGTTATTGTTATATTAGGCATTGATTATTCGTTATTACAGGTGTTTATTATTCTTTGGTCATCAAGTATTGTGTCTTGTGTCACTTTCACTTTGATAAATATGCTTTAGAGTGTCACTGTCACTGATAATGCTCATTTTCACTCGATACTGTACATTTTATTAGTAATTGAGGTAGGTTATTGTTGTATTAGGCACTGATTATTCATTATCACAGGTGTTTATTATACTTTGGCCATCAAATATTAGGTCTTGTGTCACTTTCACTTTGACAAATATGCTTTAGAGAGTGTCACTGTCACTGATAATGCTCATTTTCACTCGATACCGTACATTTTATTAGTAATTGAGGTAGGTTATTGTTGTATTAGGCACTGATTATTCGTTATCACAGGTATTTATTATATTTTGGCCATCAAATATTAGGTCTTGTGTCACTTTCACTTAGTTATATGATTTGTAAACGTTTTATATACAATTTATTGTGTCTTTTTTCACTGATTTATATATTTCTATAGGTTCTAATCATATGAATGTCACTTGGTATATACATATGTGTCACTTTCACATATTATTATGGTGTAATTGTATTTGTATCAATTTTCTCATAATACATGACTTTTGTATTACAATAAATTGGTTTTCTTCCACTTTTTGCCTATATATAATTATAGTGTACATATTGTCATTTTATTTGGCAATTTCAGTATGATTATTAGAACTCCAGCTTGGAGTGGTAATCAAAGAAGCACTCTAAAGCATAGAGTGCCACCTTGCACTCCACACACTCCATGGTTGACTTTTTACCTGGCCTCGGCCTCACCCTGCTGTTGTAGCAGACATGGCACCGCTTCTGCTGTGTTCTTCCTGATTCATTCTGAGGCAGGGAACCAAGCCTGTGCCTAATCAAGTATTGAGCACACTGCAAGCGGTCAATAACGGCGGGCCCAGGATGTGCCACTGCCCTCTGTGGCGTAGCATACTTCTCCAGGAGCTCCGTCAACACCTGCTTTTGGAACCTCCGCAGGCTATTGAACTTCATGGGTGTGTTCACATTCCGAAGCTTGTATATATTGTAGGCATTCAGAACTGACATGTCCACCATATGCAGAAAGAACTTTTTGTACCATCTGCACGAGGTACGCAGGCAGTCAATGAAGCCTATCTGCATGTCGGACTTGTCCACCAGCCTCATGTTGATGTTGTAGTCCAGGACAGCATCGGGCTTGGTCACCCTGGCCTGGGTGCGGCGATCCACCTTGCCAGTCTCCACCATTTCCCCCTTGTGGATGGTGGTCAGGAGGTTGACCTTCCGCTGGTCGTGCCAGTGGATAGCCAGAATGGGCCCCGACTTCTTCTTGAACACATCACCTTTTTTGGTCTTTGGAGGGAAAGGTGGCATGCCCTTCCTTTTCCCTCGTACTGTGCCTACAGTCCCCGTCTTGCGCTCATGCAGGTACTGTGAGAGAGTGGGGGACGTGTAATAATTGTCCGTGTAGAGGACGTGATTCTTGTGAAAGTAGCGGTCCATCATGGCTTGCACCACTGCTCCGCCAAAGCCAATGAGGGGGTCCACAAGCAAGTCCCCTTCCTTCCTGCTGTAGACCAGGAAGTCCAGGACATAGCCAGTTTGGCAGTCGCACAGCACAAAGAATTTTATGCCAAAGCGATGTCTTTTTGAGGGGATGTACTGCCGGAAGCTGAGTTTTCCCCGGAACAGCACAAGAGACTCGTCAATGACGACCTTGCGGAAGGGCTTGAAGTAGGAGGTGAAGCGTTCTCGCATCATCTCGTACAACGTCCTAATCTTCCACAGCTTGTCTGGGAGGTGGACGTCAAGGTTGGTGACAAGATGGAGCGCTGCGAGGATATCAAGGTACCGGTCGCGAGACATATATTTCCCGAAGGCAGGGGTGGATATCAGATCATTGGTGATCCAATAGTCAGGCAACCTATGCTTCTTGACATGAGGCATTAGCATGGTGAGTGCCAGGAACACCATGAACTCTTTATGAGTCACTGGGGTCCACTGCCTCATGTGGCCCTTGGTCACCTTGCCCAAAAAGTGGACCTGGAATTGGTGCTGCTTATTTGTCTCTTTGACAACATAGCCTACCACCTCCTCATCAAAGAAGGCCTCAAATAGTTCGTGTGGTGGAGCATTGGGGCCTGCAGGAAAATTGGGGGTAATGCCTGAACCCTCCAGTACCTCATCAAAAGCTGGCACATCAGGGTTGTATCCATCCTCATCAACTACGTCTTGCCACTGAAAAACGTAGAATGGGTCTTGTCTACGCTGACGAGGAGCTCCAGCTGGTGGCCCAGCACGCCCACGGCCAACTCGGGAGGAGCGCGCCCTAGGGCGGCCAGGGCGTCGGCCAGGGCGGCGGGCAGCACGACGCTGGGCCAAGCGGATGGGTCGAGGGTCGTCGATGTCCATATAGTCATCGTCAGAGTGGTCATCTTGCCCTGACGGTGGACCTATGTAATCATGGCCAGAGTCTTCAGAGAGGTGCCCTTCATCATCAGTGGCCCCCACATAATCTGGCGGGGAACCAGTGATGCGTGGGCGGCGTGCGGGTGGGCGAGGTGGGGAAGGAGTGGCAGGTGAGGCTGTGTCCCCCCGAGGTCCTGGGCTCCTTGGCCTGCGACGAGTGACAGAAAGCAATGTTTCACTGTCACTAGGCCCAGGTATTGGTGATGCGAGCTCAAAGACTTCTTCAGGAAGACATGTTGAAGGCGGGAGAGGTGGGGAAAGTTGCGGGGACGTATGGCTGGGGCCGGCCGGGGTGGACGCCGCGGGAGCCTCGAACAAAACTCTCTTACTTTTCTTAATTTTTTTGGTATATTTCCTACCTTTCCCCTTTTCGGCAGCAGTATGTCTCCTGTCGGGGGACCTAGGAGGCAAATAGGCCGAAAGTGGGGGGTCCTCAACCCTTGGCAATGGTGGGGGTGGTGGGGAAGAATGCGGGGCATCCGGGTCATCTTGGGTGGCGTGGGTAGATAAGGGAGACAATGGCGGACGAGAAGGGTCACCACGCTGACCCTCACTCACAGCCTCATCCTCACCAAGTAGTTTTGCTTGTTCCCTAGCTGCCGCGGCCGCCTTCTCAAGTATTTTCTGCTTATACAAATGTAGCTTGAAAGGCGATTTACCTGGGGAAGGGCTTGGAGTCGTGTCACTTATGCGAAATTTGGTGAGTGACCTTGAACTCTCCCACTCACTCTCACTCTCAAGTTCACTGTCTTTAGGTAAACCAGCTTCCTCAACAACTGGTACATCACCTTCATCACTCTCATCACTGTCATGTTCTCTCGCAAATCCCAGGAATTGCTCTTCTTTGTCACTCTCATGGCCATAATCACTAGACTTATAATTACTGGAGTCGTCACTGACTTCATCATCAACATTATGCTTGGCATCAGCTCGCTCATAAAGTCTCAATGTCGTCTCAATACCTCCGGGAGATAACACATTTAGGCGATGGCGTCGGGGTAAGGCGCGACGAACTAGCAAGGGCGTCGTAGGAAGCACGGTATCGGACACAGCGGAATCACTATTTGGCGTACTGTCCATGATGGCGTCGGGGTAGATACTGTTGCTGTGGCGTAGTTTACGCCTGGTGGCGCCACCTACCGTCCCACGATACCAAAAATGTACGCGCGGCATTCGAAAGCACGCACGCAAGCAATGGGCGTTCAAGAGCCCTTCCGTGTTGCGCGGGCCGAGGTTGTTATGGGCGTTCAAGAGCCCTTCCGGGTTGGAGGGGTTAAGCGAGATTAGCCTTAGTTAACGTATGTTGTGTTTTCAGCCAAATCGCCCGGATACAGCCTCCGTCCTTAAGTAAGGCAGCCCGGGGAGGAAGGGCTAGGCCTTGTCTAAACATTATAAAGACAGGCCCGGATACCAGTAATGGACGGGTAATATTATAATGCCGGGTACCATGACGTGGTTTATAGGATCATAATGACAGGCCCGGGTACCAATAATTGAGACGGCTATCTATTTGTGCCGGGTACTCTAGGCTGTGGCATACCATAACAAGGACAAGTCCGGGTGCCAGTAATGGAAACATATTATTTTGACGGGTACTCTAGGCTTTGTCATACTTTAATAAAGACAGACCAGAGTTCCAGTAATGGAAACAAATATAAATTTTGCCGGGTACTCTAGGCTTTGTCATACTATAATAAGGACAAGCACGGTTCCCAGTAATTGAGGCAGAAATTATTTTTGTCGGATACTCTAGACATTGTCATACTATAATAATAGGACAAGCCCGGGTTGCAATGACAGATATTAATTTTGCCGGGTACCTTAGGCTTTGTCATACCATATTAGAGACAGGCCCGGGTACCAGTCATTAACACTACTATCAGAATTACGATAAATACGAGAGCTTAAGTTTACCGGGTACACTTAGGCTCTATGTTACCAAGTACAGTATACAAGTATATTAGTCTTAGCGTGTAATTAAGACTAGGCTATATCTGACTAAAAAAATTACCGAGTAATTATATCCAGTGATACCGGGTAATAATTCACTAGGCTATTTCTTACGTAAGCGGCAACTGTAGTTTATTTAAAGTAAATGATACAAGGCTAGATCCTATTTTGCCAAATTTAAGTAGGCCTAATAATTCCGGTATTATTAATTTTCCACTATGCAACATTGACTCCTTGGTATTATTCACAGGCTCAGGCGAGCTGCTGCTTTACCAGAGAAGAATCTTTTCAACGATTAGAACGATCTCTTCCGGCTAAGTGATAACCACGGGAGGAGCCGAGCAGTGGGGCTGTGGTGGACCTTGCCGTCCTCTCACCTGTTGTTCCCCTCGCTCGGCTAAAAAACCTATATTTTAAGGTGAGTTCATTTTACAAAAGACTAGACGTTTCCAGTTCACCGGCTAAGTGTAATCTCACTAATCATATATTTTTGTTAATAACCATGACCCAAAAACATTTATATCCTCGGTCACATGCAAACAAGTGTTATTATCTGTGTGGGGTTCGGTAAAGTCTTACATTTCAGGTACTTTAAAAAAAAAAAGTCTCCAGGTATTATCCCTTCAACCCCGGCTGGTACACGTGTGTACCATTTTGTTTTAACCCGAGGAACCCGGGTGGTACAACATTGTACCATTGCTTGAAAGCCTGTGAGCTTGGTGTGCGAGGCGTCGGTCCGACGCATGTAAACAACAGCCGGCTGGACCGACGCCCCGCATCTCCGGCCACAAGAAGGAGAGCGTCGCTTGTTCGTGTGTGCCTGTATGTTGTTGTTAAGTATCGAAAAGTAGTGTAAAGTGGCTGTTGTTGCCGTAAGTTATCTCCAATGAAATCATCATCACAACTGAACCAGTTGACTTAGAGAGCTCTACTTAACGCCATTCTACAGGTAAATAACACAGCTACGCTTGGGGATGCGCGGGAATGCGGGAAGAAGTCCGAATAACAAAGATACGGTAGCCTAGCCTAGACGTTTTTCGGCCAAAAAACCCGGGTCTCGGGGAATATTTATGTAATGCGTAGCCGAGGCTGGAGGGGTAAGGATGTAAAGTATGTAAGCTTTTTAGAAATATCCTTTTCTAGAACTCCTAGCTCTTCCCCACCTCCTGACAAGAAAATGTCTGGATCTAGCAGGAAAAGACAGGTCGGTCAGCTCAGTCTTCCAGTAAAAAACAGAAGAAAGCGAGCAAATCTCAAACTAAAAGGCGACCTTCTAAGTCCCAAACTTCCCCGACTCGCAGTCATGATTTCAAAGTCTTGCGTTCTACACCACATATCCCCAGTCTTTTGACATTGTCTAATGTGGTCAGTCACCCTGCTAATCCTGTTACATCTAAACATAAATTACCTGTCTCATCTACTTCCTTGACTGATCCAAGTTCTGAGGGTGTCAGTCCCCCTCCACTTTCCCTAGTACAGTTAGCTGATACTATTGAACAGCAATTTGAATCAACCCCGTTGCTTGCTCCACCCACATTAATTCACCCTCGGCTGATTCAGGTGAATATTGAAGCTGAACTACATAAACCCATATATCACCTGTTCAGCCTTCTGCGGACTTACCTGTTCGTTTAGATCCTTCTCTGGCAGCTCCAGACATTTTTGGTTACAGTACGGTTGGGGCAAAGCGGAAAAAAGTACAGTAGGGTCCCGCATAAAACGAGGGACCTAAAATATTAATATTTAATTTTCGATCAGAACGAATGTGATCACATAAAACGAGTCCGCCGCCAAAGTGGGGCAAATCCGAGGTTTTCATATAGAGCGCCGAAATATCGTACAAAACGTACAAAATATCGTACGCTTTCATATAGAACGCCGAAATATCGTACAAAACGTACGAAATATCGTACGCTCCTGACGGAAATTTACGCTTCCAGTGAACATTGACGATATTGGGCCACCAAAATGCCGTGTTCACATAAAACGAAATCGCATAAAACGCCCTCGTTTATCGACCATAAACTCGTTTTATGTGAGACCCTACTGTACTTCTTAAGGATACCCCAGAACCTTTGGTCATAAACAATGCTATGGTAGAGTGTTATGATTTGGAGACCGGTAACCATACTGAGGAGGGTTGGAGTGACAATGAGTCCCATGGTTCTCCATTAGAACAAAGTGAAGAAGAGTTTTCTGATATAGTTCGTACTCAGAGTATTTTCTTAAATCTATGCATGAGTTGACAGACAAATTTGAACAGAAATTTACATCTTTAGATAAGGCTATCCGAGATCTCCAAAGTAGGTCTCTTGCTCCATCCATGTTACAACATGCCATACCAGACGCAGTTCCACTGGCTCATGTACCTGTCCAGCTTAAACAACCTGCTCATGAAATAACAACCACTCCTACATCCTCCACTCAGACTAGTCTGCAAGCTCCTGGTATTCCCAGTAACTTTTTTCTGTCACATATTCAACCCCCACCCATTGAGCAGGAACCTGAAATGTTCAAGAAGCCTCTCCCTCTACTAATTGGTGAATCTCGATACTGGAAACAATTACCAGGGTAGCACCTACTAATGCTGACACAGGTCATCCAGATTTGGTGCCAATACCAAATGAGTGGATTATTAAAATGGACGAGCTTAGGCATCTACGTGCAAAGATGCACAAGGCTGATTGCTGGATGTAATCATAAAACCCTTCCCATCTCTGTTGGATGCTAAGTACTTTACTTACACACAGACACCCACGGTGCCTTCGGGTAAGCGCTTCAAACCATGGTCTGATGTGAATAAGGCGGATGGACATAATGCCATTAAATCTCTCTAATCTCTCAAAATCCGTAGGTTGCTCCACAAAAAATTTTGAGAACAAAATTCCTATGTTGGAGGTATCCACTCTTAAGTTATGGTCCATGGGCTGAATGGGTGACAGGCAGAGAAATTGGCTTTGTCTTGAGGGGATGCTGCCCCCCATAAACTCCCATTGGAGGATCACCAATTTGCCACTATGTATGTATACAACTCCGACTCTATTCCCCAGGAGTTCTGGGAATATCTCAAGATCTCCAAAAATAGTTTGTAAACCAGCTAGTGACCCCATGATTAATACACCTACCCCTGCACTGATTGACAAAGACTTTAGACTGCGTCAAAGAGCCCATAGGTTGCTGTAAAATTTTATCACACAGCAACAACTTGCACAAGCCATGAGGCAAGTAGCAGATTCTATTCCTGAACAAAACTCCAGGTCTGCACTTCATTTTATCAGAAGAGCTTCACGTGTTAATTCTCTGATGGCCACTGGGGATGTCAAGATTGCTATTTTTGAGGCAGCTAGAGCTAGACAGGATCTGCACATCCAATTGTCCAAGAATATGCCCAAAGATATTGCTACTCGAGTTCTCCTTTCGCCTCTGTTCACATGTAGATTGATTCCCCAAACGACCTGGAATGAGGTTCATGCTCTGTTGCTAAGAACTGAGATGGCTGCGTTTAGGCAGTCTCTGGCAAACAAGCAGAAACACCCTAGACAGTTCCACTCTCGTTTTCAATCACAGCATGGAAAAGTTAGAGTCCAATTCCCCTCTCGTAAGTTTACTCCACAAACATTTCACATTTCACATTTCAGGCTCATAGGGGTAACTCGTCAAACAGGGGACACTACCAGTCCAGAGGTCGGATTCCACCAACATGCCCCCAAACACCAGAGACCACATGGTCACCATCAACCCTCCAACACTCACCAACCTGCCCAAAGTACAAAAAACTAAATTTTCTGGAGGCCATCAACAGAGACAGGCCAGTTCAGGGCAAATTTTCGTCATTGGCCTCATAGATCTTGGGCAAAGAGGGTAGTAAAGAAGGGCCTTACATGGCTCTGGTTGGTAAAACCCCTCCTCAGAGCTCAGTCCAACAATGTACAACTATCTCTAGAGTTAGAAACAGTAATAAACCAAATGTTGACAGACAATGTTGTGACTTATGTACCAGAAGGAATGCCAGTTTTTCTATCCCGCATGTTTCTCGTCCCAAAAAGGGACAGGCTACAACTAAGGCATGCGATAGACATGTCCCTCCTCAACAAATCAATTCACAATATGAAGTTCAGGATGTTAACTATTTTCCAAGTAAGGCTAGTTCTACAACCAAAGGTCTGGATAATTACTCTACATCTAAAAGATGCCTACTGGCACATCCCAATAGCAAAGAGGTACCAAGAGTTCCTAGCTGTCCCATTCAGAAACAAAGCGGTAATGTTTACCAGAATGCCTTTCGGCTTGAACATAGCTCCCAGAATTTTCACCAAGATAGTGAAACAAACTCTTCTCCCTCTACTCAAAGACGGTGTGAAAATACTGTTTTACCTAAACGATTGGATGATTCTGTGGTCTTCTCCACTCCATTGCCAAGAACAAACCTTGAGAGTCATGCAACATGTGACAAAGTTGGGTTTCAGAATAAATTTAGAGAAATCAAATCTCACTCCTACACAATCAGCAGAATGAGTAGGGTTAATCTGGGATACACAACTTCAGACTATAAAACAAAGTCCAACCAATGCCAAACGTCTTCAAGTAAAACTGTTTCAGAGTATTGCATGCCAAGACTATAACCAGGAAACTTTGGGAATCTCTGATAGGCTCTTTAAATTGGGTTCAAATTACAGTGCCCCTAGGCCGCCTCAGGTTGAAGAAACTAATCTGGCTAGGCAACAAAGCCTTATCTCTAACACCTCACAATTGCCCTCTCGTCATCCCAAAGAGAATTCTACATCCCCTGTCATTGTGGGTAAAATCTCAGGTACGGGAATCAGTGACACATTGGTCAGATCCACCTCCCACTCTATGGGTGGACACAAACGCCTCAAGTCTAATATAATAGGATGCATATCAGTCGACGGAAAATGGACAACATTAAGTCAGTGTCACATCAATGCCCAAGAGCTAGCAGTTCTATCTATCTATCTATTGCCTGACGCCGTGATCCCCGAAGGGGTGGCCACGAACGAACCGCCCCCATGCACCTCTGTCCCCAGTCAGTCGACGCCCCTCCCCCCAACCAGCACCGCCTTCGTTCATGTAGTTCCTCACTCCATCCTTCCACCTCATATTCGGTCTACCTCTCCCCCTCTGTCCCTCCACCTCGCTCTCGTACACCCTCTTAGTCATTCTCTCGCTTTCCATACGTTCCATATGGCCGAACCATCTCAAGTTGTTCCTTTTGCAGCTAGAAGTTCCTCTGTTTTTTCCCAGAGATCATGCGATGTCATTGACCTCCAGGTCAATTGCATTCCGGATGGACAACATGACCACTGTAATTTGCTTGAAGAAACACGGCTCCACCCGGTCCAGGTTTCTCCAGGATCTCTCGGAAAATATATTCTTTCTAGCCCCCAAAATAACATTCCCTAATAATCCATGCAACATATCTACCAGGGGTCTCCAATCTGTGGGCGGATACTCTGTCCAGGGGAAAGATTACCTCAGTGGAATGGGCTCTCAAACAAAAAGCATTCAACCACTTAATTCTGCCATTTTCACCTCAAATCCATCTGTTTGCATCTCTTCAATCAACGAAGCTCCAGTCTTACATATCTCGGAATCACATAACACGAGAAGCGGGCCCAGATGCCCTCACAGTGAATTGGAACAGGTGGACATAATATTTATGATGTGAGAATCATTCATCACCTCAGGTCGTTCCAGGGTCAAGTGGTCCTGGTTGCTCCAATGTGGCTTACTCAGGTGTGGTACACTCAGCTTACTCAGTGGTACAACAAACCTCTGCAACTCCCCCTGTCCTATTTCCACTTGAAATAAATTGGAAACCTGCAGACCTCGCTCAATTTTGCTATGTGGACATTCTCAAATCCAAGTGGCTACCGTCCTACGACAAGGAAGTCACGGATACGCTCACAAGTCAATACACAGCGTCCACTTTAAGACAGTATAGTTCACAATGGAAACAATTTACAACTTGGATTGTAGAGTCAGACCAGCAGACTCCATCGGTTGCTTTGTTGTTGAAGCACCTAAATGACTTATTTGACTTTAAAAAACTAGCAGTTAACACACTTATAAACCACGTATCAGCAATAAAGGAACCCTTCTTTACGCTTACTGGTTTATCTTTACCCCAGAAAGACGAACAGGGTTTTATGAAGGCTTGTTTTAAACTCAGAGCCCCAAATCGTTATTTGCTTCCTCAATGGTCAATCTCGAAGGTCCTAACTTTGTCACAGTCTAGGTCTTATTCTGTGAGACCAAATATAGACAAGAAACTTAAAAAGTGTGTGTTTCTGATGGCCCTGGTTACTGGCCATAGGGTCTCAGAATTGACAGCCATGGCAAGGTCTACTAACTGTCTACGTTTTGCCCCTAATAATGACTCTGTACATATTGCTCCTGCACCAGATTCATCGCAAAAAATTAGCACCAGGAACATATCTTTACACCTTTCTCTATTCCTGCCTTGAAAAGAGGAAAGATACTCCATGCTCTATGTCCTGTTAAGGCACTATATACCTACTCTAAATCTGTTATTCCTAGGAATAAGGCACATGTGTGGGTTTCTCCAGATGGTTCAATAAGGTTAGGAAAGAAAGTGTTAGCATCCATTATTGTAGATGTAATTAAGGAAGCTGAGCCTCAGGTGATTGCAAAAGCCCATGATATGCACTAATGGGCCACTACCATTAGATTTCCTCAATGGTTTTTCAGTGGAGGATATCACTCAAACGGGTCGTTGGTCCTCTAGCAATGCGTTCCTAGCCAGATGCTTGTCGGTACATCTGGAGAAGACCCAAATTACCATGCATAGCGTTGGGGCTGGAACATGCCCCCTGAGGCCAATAAGTAGATGGATATATTTGTTCAATGCTTTTATTACCAGTGTTGTAAGGTAGTAGAAGGTGTGTCCTACCATTCACCTTAAATGAAAAAGGAGGGGGCGTGTTAAGTTCCATGACAAGTTGGCAGGACACACAATCCGGAATGGATAGCAGGAGTGTTATTACTGCACTAGATCTGTTACATAGCAATATCTATACATTATTGCAACTATAAATGTGTAACTTTATTTTAATTTTAATTTTGTGATAAACGATTACCAGTATTCACACCTCAGTAGTTATGTTTTTCTGAGATAAGGCTTCTTTAATGGTACCCGCCTTATACATCTTTTTCTTACTGCTATACTTTCATATTTAAACACATGTCACAGTTTTTGTTTTTTGGTCTTCCTAGTAGATTTTTGTTTTTTAGCTTGATGAGCATAATTATGAAGGTCCCTCCACCGGTCGTGATATTCTAGGCTCTTACGTCATTGACGTAAGGAGCCACCAATAAATTACGGTTTTGACAACTCATAAGGGAAGGAAGGAAAAACGAATATTTATTGGTGGCTCCTGAAGTCAATGATGACAATTGCCCTCCCACCATCCCCTTCCCATACACATGCTCAACTTGATATATACATTAGAGGTCGCACCTGGGGAGGTGGCGGTAGCAGGCATGTTATGGGAAACAAGAGGAAGATCTGAATGCGCATAGGCGCGGTATTCAAACTGTGTTAATTCTTTTCTTTTTTATTTTCTACTTTTCAGTGGCTCCGTCCCAATGACGTACCTTAGGAATGATTAAGGGGTACCCCCTAAGATGATCTTGGTTCTCGACCGTCGCGATCAAGGTTAACCCGGTCTCTGAGGAGACCGGAAACGAGGCCATATTATCATAGGCTCTTACGTCATTGACTTCAGGAGCCACCAATAAATATTCGTTTTTCCTTCCTTCCCTTACGGGTTGTCAAAACCGTACACTTTTGGGGCAAATTCGGACATAGGCCTATCTGGATTTATGGACCTATACTCTGGGTAGCAGTATGAGCCTGACAATGTAAAAATAAGGATTATTGTGACATAACTCCTAAATACCCTATGTAAATGACAACTCTAAACCCAATTACTGTACATACACTATCCAAATGTGACAGGTTGTAGCTAAAGTTAGATTAAATAATATTATTTATTTTATTCATTTTCATCCTGTCTGAATTCACCCCATGTTTACAGAAATAAAAATATATATATATACCTGTAGGCTATTATTAAATACCCAGTTACGGGAATAATATACAAGTTGATGCCAATTAATTATTTTGTACTTTCACTAATTACGAAAGTATATCTTGGCACTAATGACTTTCCTGGATCTACTCATTATCATTTCTGTCTAGAAAGTTTGCCATTGTTACAAAATTTAAATATAAACCTTATTCATCATCATCAAATCTGATGCCCCGCTTCTAGAGGAAGCGCCCCAAAAGGGATGGCCATGCCAGAAACTGCCTCCAGGTTCCCAGACATGCCCCGACTGACCCACTCCACAGTGCCATTTCCACTAAGTGGATTATGAGCATGAACACTGAAGGAGCAGACCCAGAGCAGTCCCTCACCCGGATGGCAGTTCCACCACTGTTTTGCTATTTTATTTACCCCAGTGGGGCCCTGGCTGTTAGCATACCAAGCACAGGAATTTTCTGAAGATAGGAACCAGTGGTACACTGCTCCAGAGGCTGATTGCGCCACCAAAGTGGCGGGCGGTGGGGTCGCCGCATCCCTACGCCTACTTATTTTGGTGTTTAATTGTTTTTTTTTACTTGTCGAATTATAATTAAAGAAATTGATACAAAAGTATTACGAAAAGCCTGGTGAAAACAGATTTCTAATATGTTTATTGATTAATTAATACCCGGTAATTACCGTATATAAAACACTTTTTATTTGCAATGATGCACGAATTCACCCCAGTTGACGGTATTTACCCATTATCCATCAATCTGAATATACGGTCCTCATTAGTGGGCAGGGCTAGGAATCAGAGGGAAATACAGTACAGCTATTTTATATATTTATATATTTGGTTTTGTATTTTGTGTTGTTTTGCATGGTTTTTAAATATTGCAGACAACTGAAAGTTAGTAATTACCGGTACCTATTATCCATCAATCTAACAATGGCAGGTGAGTCACGATCGCGCCATTTCGAGTGTCTGCCACCCGAGCGCTCTTCCAAACCCGCAAGAGGAAGAAGCCATTTATTGAGTGAATCGTGCTTTTACAGTAGGTGAGGGAAATTGTGGAGTAAATTGGATACATGATAGGTTGAGGGGAAGCGCTGCCCCCCCCCCCCATGACTTATTGTCATCCTCATATACAGGTACTGTATGTTGATCTGTAACTTTGTAAGGGGGCAAAAGATCTTTTGTAGCGGAAGTAACTATTTCATATTACCATTTACCCAAGAATCTTTATTTATATCCTCATATCTCTATTACTTATTTTCTTCACTTACCTCAACAATATTAATCCCGATAGGTAAGGAGGGCATGAAGTATATCAGGGAAAGAGAGGGGTTGTAACACGGTGATTAACTAGAATATAGCCATGTTGATAAACACAGACAAGACGTTGTGTATCCTTCCTTGTGATTGGTTGTTGTTGTTGTTTTTGTTGTTGTTGTTGTTGTTGTTGTTGTTTCCTAAGCTGCCTGGCCGAACAGTCCCGAGTCCCTAAGGAAGGCCATGGCCATGGTCGGGCTTTCCCACAGAGCTCTCAAGGCGTGTAGATTGTGTTGTTGGCGTAAGTGGTTGTGTGAAATGCAATCTTCTATGATGTGTTTAATGGTATGGGGTGCTGTGTTACAACCCGGGCAGGTGTCAACGACGGAGTCATCCAGTCTCTTCTGATAGCTCTGAAGAGCTAGATGGTGTCCGCATCTCTGCCTGGCTAGGTGGATTCTGTCCTCGCGAAGAAGGGAGGATTTCGGGTGGTCGTGCCTGCAGCTGCGTGTTGTCTATGAGTGAGTGGATGGAACGGCAAGATATATGAGTATGGATGTGCTTCTGGAAGCTGGTTTGGGGTGGGCAGGGAGGGAGAGAAGATAGTATTTGTGTGTGATACTGTGTGCTGGGTGTTGTTTTGATATTTCTCGGCGTCTGCAGGCTTGCTGCCATGTAGTGTAGTGGGTGGTGTTGGTTCGTGGAGGCTGTTGCCAGGAATTGAGTGCCTCTCATGTCTAGATGGTCTTTGGCTTTGAGGACTTTGGACTCTTGATGTAGGTGTAGCAGCTGTGCATCCTGTGATGATTTTTAGGGCTTTATTTTGAATAGTCTGTAAGGTCTTATGATGTGTTTCAGCTAGATTAGAAGCCCAGGCCGGGCTTGCGTATTCCATCACTGATCTTATGTATTGTTTGTAAACTGTGGTGGTGGTTTCCTTGTTGTGTCCAAATTTTCTGTGGGCAAGTGACCTGAGGGCGTTAAGTCTGGGTGTCAGTTTCTTTTTCATGTTTGTGGTGCGCTGTTTGAATGTCATTTGAGTATCATATGTTAATCCTAGGATTTTGGGTGAGTGTGTGTGTGTTAGGGATGTGTTGTTTATGGTGAGTTGTGGGATGTATTTGTGATCTCCTGTCCAGCTTGTGAGGAGGGCTGCATTGGATTTGGCTGGGGCCAAATTGAGTCTGTTTGTAGTGCACCAGTCATGTAACGCATTGAGATAGGGTTGAAGGAAACTTGTTGCTGTACTCACCTAATTGTAGTATACAGGATTTGAGCCTAAGCTCGTGTTGTCCTGTCTCTCTCTCTACATTTATCCAATTTTGCTTTAAAAGTTTGGATATTTCTTGCTCCCACCACCTCCCCATCCAACTTATTCCAACACTCAATGCTTCTATACGGGAAGCTGAACTTTCTTACATCAGACTTACATATAACTTTCCTCAACTTACAATCATGACCCCTGGTTCTTCCCTCGTCCCTCACCACAAAATCTCCCTTGTCGATCTTCTCAAAACCTTTCACACACTTAAACATCATGATCATGTCACCTCTCTCTCTCCTCTCCCTCAGCGTTGGCAGCTTTAGCCTCTCCAATCTCTCCTCATAAGGTAGGTCTCTAAGGCTAGCTATCATCTTAGTGGCAACTCTCTGAACTCTTTCCAGTTTTTTATTATGTTTTATAAGGTGTGGAGACCACACCACTGCTGCATACTCCAGTCTTGGTCGTATTATTGTCCCTATTATTTTTGCTAACATCTCTTCATCTAAATAATTCAGAGCTATTCTCATGTTAGTCAACACTGCATAGGTTTCACCAGTTATTTTATTTATATGCTGTTCAGGTGACAAGCTGTCTGCCACAACTACCCCTAGGTCTTTTGCTTTCACAGCTTTACTAATTATTTCATCTCCTATTTTATATCCCCAAGAAGGTCTGTATTTACTTTTTCCCATCTCAAGAACCTGACACTTACTCGTGTTGAATTCCATTTTCCAAGTTTGACTCCACTCATATAACTTATCTAGATCTCTCTGTAATTCTTCACAACTACTCCTACTTGTAATATGCTTCATTAATTTTGCATCATCAGCAAACATAGATATATATGAGCCTATTCCCATTTGAAGGTCGTTGATGAAAACCAAAAACATGATTGGGGCCAACACCGATCCTTGAGGCACTCCGCTTTTTACCCTTTTCCACGAGGAGAACTTTCCTTTTATTACTGTTCGCATTTCCCTCCCAATTAAATAGTTTTCCATCCACTTTAATAATACTCCCTCAACCCGCCCCACAGTCCTGAGCTTCCACAACAATCTCTTATGAGGCACCTTATCAAATGCCTTCTTGAAATCTAAATAGATACAATCTACCCACCCCTCCCTCCCTTGTACAATGTCAATTACCCTATCATAGTAACTCAACAAATTTGTGGTACACGAATGACCTTTTCTGAACCCTAACTGCTTGCTTGAAATTATTTCCCTCTCCTCCAACATACCCACCCATCTTTTTCTAATAATCTTTTCACAAAGCTTGCATATAACACTCGTTAAGGATACCGGTCGATAATTTAGCGGGTCTTCTTTATTTCCACTTTTATATATTGGAGTTATATTTGCTTGTTTCCATTCTAAGGGAAGTTCCCCCTTGTTTAATGAGTATTGAACAATATTAAAATAGGTCTCACTAGTTGTTCAGAACATTCTCTTAATACCCATCCAGCAATGTTATCTGGGCCCATAGATTTTCTCACGTCCAATTCTTCCAACAATGATTTTAGTTCATCCTTGTTGACTTCTATCGACTCTAGTCCCTGTATCTCATTCAATTCCACCACAGGTTCTACATAGTCATCCTCTTCCACAAACACGGATGTTAATGTATCATTCATAATTTCACACATACCCACTGTGTCTTCATATAATTGACCCTCTACCCTAAGCTTTGTTATTTTGTCCTTTATTTTAGTTTTACCGTTGATATAACTATAGAACAGTTTGGGTTCTTTATTACATTTGTTTACTATATCTTTTTCAAAGTTCTTTTTCTCCTCTCTTATAGTCTTGACATAGTTGTTTCTAGCATTCTTATACTCATCCCATTTTTCCTCAGTGTGTCTCCTTCTCACTTTATTCCATGCAGAGTCCTTTTTGTTCTGGGCAATGTGACATCGCATGTTAAACCACTCTTTCTCCTTAACCAGCTTTCTATCCTTAAATGTTGGTACATATTTATCTACCCCCTCCCTGTAAATGTCTAGTAACATGGTGTATTTTACCTGAATATTCTGTTCTTGCTCAATAAATGACCAATCTATATTTGCAAAGTATCCTCGTAATGATTCATAATCCGCCTTACTATAATTTAGTCTATATTCCCTATGTTCCTCCTCTCTGCCTTCCAGAAATTCCACTGTCAATTCAAATTCAATCACAGCATGATCGCTTTTTCCCATGGGACTCAAATATGTTAGGTTCTTTATTTCTTGGGGGTCTTTGGTGAATAATAAGTCAAGTCTTGATGGTTCATCACCTCCTCTAAATCTTGTATTTTCCGTAACGTGTTGTGTTAATAGATACCCCATTGTTAGTTCAAGAAATTTGCTACCCCAAGTATTTTCATTTGAACCCGCATCCAAACATTCCCAATCCACCTCCCCGCAATTAAAGTCCCCTGCAAGAATAAGCCTATTTTTCCTTTTACAAATAATTTCTAACATACGCAAGGTTTCCAAAATTAATTCATTATATTCATCGTTGCTCCAAGATTTAGTCTTAGGAGGTAAATACATTGATACAATGTCCAATTTTGACCTATCATTATCCTCAATTTCAACTGCTACCACTTCAGCAATGCTATCACCAAGTTTTAATTCTTTAGCAGTAATTTTATTATCTACCATGATCAACACTCCTCCTCCTAGCTTTCCTAACCTGTCTCTTCTCCATGTACTGTATCCTGCACAACTACAGTAAACTTCCGTTAATCCGACGACCGATAATTCGAATCTCCCAATAGTCCGAATTTTTCAATTTGAGGCCAAATCCGAATTCACCCAATAGTCCGAATTTTTCAATTTGAGGCCAAATCCGAATTCACCCAATATTCCGAATTTTTGAATTTCCCGGGCGCGCGATATTTCCAAATATCGGCCCTCTAGCGGGCCAGGCCGGACTAAACAGTCTGCCGTTGTCGGTCTACCTGAAACGTTGTTTATCCCGTGTTTATCCTGTGATATAGTGACTTAGTGACTTAGTGATGGGTCCCACAGCAAGTTCAGGTGCACGAGGGAGGAATGACAAGAACAAACATAAGAGGAAGCACGTAACTCTGTCCATAGCTGATAAATTGCGAGTGATAGCGATGGTAGAGAAAGGCAGTGATCGGCGTAAAGTTATGGAAACTTTTAATATCGGTGCCTCCACAGTTTCAAACATAGTGAAGGCAAAGGCTAACTTATCGAAGTTTGTTGCCTTTGGAAAGTCAAGTTACACGGGTGATGTGAGAAAGACAATGAAAAACCAAAACATGAAAAACTTGACGAGGCAGTGCATAAGTGGTTTACGGCCAAGCGGGCTGAGGGCAAGCCTATCTCAGGGCTTATGATAATTGAAAAGGCCAAGCAATTCCTGGGTGATATGAATATGGAAGACGATATAAAATTCTCCGACGGCTGGTTGAGAAACTTTAAAATTAGGCATGGGATTAGGGTCCTAGATGTCGCCGGAGAAAAGAATTCTGCCGACAAAGAGGCCGCCGATCGGTTTGCACACATTTTTTCTACCATTGTTCATGATCACCAGCTGACCCCAGACCAAATCTTCAACGCCGACGAGACAGGGCTATATTGGCGCTGTTTGCCAACAAGGACATTAGCTGGTAGAGGAGAGAAGGCTGCACCCGGATTCAAAATGAATAAAGAACGTCTCACAATCCTGCTGAGTGGGAATGCTTCCGGTAAATGTCGCAATCGTTTGTTTGTTATCGGCAAGGCTAAGAATCCCCGTGCTTTCAAGAACATGCGAGGGAAGTTGCCAGTGATCTATGATGCACAGAGCAATGCATGGATGACTGCCCAAGTATTCCATGATTGGTTCTTTAAACACTTTGTTCCCGAAGTCAAGGCCTACTTCAAGTCGATTGGCCTTTCTGAGGACACCAAGGCTGTCCTATTCCTGGATAACTGCAGAGCACATCCCCCTGCCCACGAACTAGTGTCTGGAAACATCTTTGTCACCTACTTGCCCCCTAATGTGACTAGTCTGATACAACCAATGGACCAGGGTGTGTGCCAAAAGTTTAAGCAGAGCTACAAGTCCTCATTTGCCCGCAAGCTGATTAACTCTGATGCATCAGTAAAAACTTTCCAGTCAAGTTTTTCCATCAAGGATGCCATATATGATGCTGCCCTAGCCTGGAAGGATGTTTCAGAGGTAACCCTCAAGAAATGTTGGAACAAGCTGTATGCCCAGGTTGATGACCCAGAAGAGGTTGAAGAAGATGAGCACGATTTCGAAGGCTTTCTTGGGCGTCGCAGGGAGGCAATCAACGAAATCCGAGGCCTGATGGATACCGTGCCGGTCAACGACCCCAAGAGGATGACTGAAGAGGATATTGAGGAGTGGGTTGATGTGGATGGTGACCTGCAGGGCGAGGAAGAGGTGACAGATACAGAAATTATCCGGAGTGTTGTGGAGCCAGAATATGTTGAGGAGCACTCGTCTGAGGAAGAGGAAGAGGCAGATGACGATGGCAAAGTAACCTGGAAGGAAGCTGCTACCTATTTCGATGGTATGGTCAAATTTGTGGAACAGTCTAGCCAATATAATGCAAGTGAAACAATCGATTTCCACATCCTCCGTAATGAGTTCTATGAGAAAAGGGGCAGGGCAGTCAAGCAGGCAGACATCAGGGACCTGATGAAAAACATGCACCACCATGGCCGCCGATCAGATGAACCAGATAACCCTAGACCTGCAACAATGCCTCTCACAGACGACTCGCGTACCAGCTCACCTGAACCTCTTACCACACCAGAACCTATGCCTCTTGCTGATTTTGAAGGCTGGGAGGACCTAGCATCCCCTGTGAAGGCCACTCCTGAGGTAGCCCCAGCCGCCCCTGTGGTAGCTCCTGCCAGCCTAGCCACTCCTGAGGTAGCCCCAGCCGCCCCTGTGGTAGCTCCTGCCAGCCTAGCCACTCCTGAGGTAGCCCCAGCCGCCCCTGTGGTAGCCCCAGCCGCCCTGTGGTAGCTCCTGCCAGCCTAACCACTCCTGAGGTAGCCCTAGCCCTAGCTCCCCCTTCAGATATTGAAGGCTTGGAGGATATGGCTGTGGAGTAATAATCAGTGAAGTGTAGTAGATTTAAGGACCCCCAAAAAAATATAAAACCAGCAAAATACAAAAAAAAAAATAAGTCTTTTTAAGTTAATTTTACATTAAAGTACACTTACAGTACAGAGCAGTGATTATAAGTTACTAATATGGGGCTAGGGGGCTAGTGGCTGGGTTGGGGCTGGTGCTGGGGGCTTATCTTCAATGCTACACATCTCTTCTCTTCATATAAGGTGAGTTAAAGTCATGATTAGTCATTATTATCATTATTATCATTATTATCCTGTGTTTGTGTCTTGGTTTGGGTCTTAAAAAAAAAATCGGGGGGGGGGGTAACGTCCGATAATCCGAAAAATCCACTAATCCGAACGAGGGCCGGTCCGCTGCCCTTCGGATTAACGGAAGTTTACTGTAATTATATTCGTGTCTACCTCCTGGTTAAGCTTAGTTTCAGTCAAACATACTACCCCGGGCCTCTCTCTCTTTACATATTCGTCAAACTCAATCTTTTTGGAAATTAACCCATCAATATTTGTATACATGAACTTAGCATTTCCAGTATTTTCCCTATTTTTCTCGTCCCTGCCCGTTCCTTTCTTTTTTGTACGTACCCCTCCCAATTTATTTCCTAGCTTGTCTCCTCTCCTCTTGTCTCCACCTGGACTGTTTCTCGCTCCGTTTCCACCTCCCTCCCTCTGCTCCACTTGGACTGTTTCTCTCTATCTCCACCTCCCTCTCTCTGCCTTCTCCCCCGTCACCGCACCATCTCCCCTTCCCTCCCTACTTCGTCCCTTCGCTTTATATACCATTTCTTGAGTTTTCCCTCCCACACTCTCCAGAAAACTTCTTTTCGTCTTCTTTCGTCCTTTCTCCATTCTTTACATTTGCCTCGGTTTGCAATTCCTTTCTTATGTTTCGATCCTCAATACTCATGTCTTTTCTAATTGTAATTTTCTTAAACTTGCTGGTCAAGTTAAGTCTCCATGTTACGTTCATTATTGCATCCACTGTTACCCTAGACCTAAACTGCACTCTCATTGGCCTTGTTTCCCTTACTATATTTACCCATTCTCCTAACTTCTTCAATATCATCTCTCCAGTTGTTTCCTTCTTCATCGACATGCTTGATCAATGTTTTTACCTTATTAATTTCTTCCTTATCCCTAGCTTTCCTCTCAATAATGTGCTCCTCTATATCCCCAAATACAATAATACACTTATTTCTATCTATTGTTTCACGCAGGACCTGTTCATTTCTCCTCATAGCCTTTACTACCACTGATTCTAAATCTTTATTTTCCCTTTCTGATTGTTTCTTTTGTTCCTCCATGATTTCCTTCATTGCCACTTCCTTCACTTTTCCTCCTTCGTCATTAACCCATTTATTGTGTTTCTCCTTAATCTCCTCCACATGTGTTTTCATTTCCTTGGTTTGCCCTTTGTATTCTTCAAGTTGCAATCTTAAAGCTTCATTTTCGTCCTGGAGTTGCCCCATATGAGTTTGAATATCTTTTAGGCTAGCCCGACTCAAATCTTGTTCAGGCTCGATGTCCCCAGCCTGAGCACCACATATTGAACATATAGCCTCAATCTGTGAACTAACACTCACCTTCCACTCCTGCATATCCTCCTTCCACCTTTTAATGTCATTCAGCTCACGTATAATTTTCCCTAGAATGCCCTCGGTCTCACCGACTTCAAATCCATCAAAGTCAGCCATATTTGTTTACATCCACTCGCATTCCCAATCACTTGAATTATTTTTATCACTCGAAATATCCTCACTTGCTTTTAATCTCAAATTATTTTAATACTGCATTTTAATACAGGACAACACAAAATATCCTTATACTGAAGTTTAGGTGAGTTTATTTGACGATCGCTGTAAACAGCTTGCTAGATCAGCTGATTTTCGGGAGCGTGGGTGCGGAGGTGTTGTCTCGTCGGTGGTTCGTGTGTGTGTGTCTGGGTCCTGGTGTGTGCATGTGAGTGTTATGTCGTCTGCGTAGGAGGCTATGTTTATTTGGGGTGTATTGGGTGTATTTATATCATGCATGTACAGATTGAATAGTGCAGGCGACAGGACGGATCCTTGCGGGACTCCGTTTCAGAAATTTGAATTTCTGATGCTAGATGACTGACCGGCAAAAGATACGTGTGCACATCTGCCTGCTAGGAAGTTGGCCAGCCACCTTTTTGTGTTACGCATGTTTGTGTTGTAGATTTTGTTTGTTAGGTTGTGGCGGGGGATGGCATCGAAGGCTTTACTAATGTCGAGTGTGGCAAGTAATGATCTGTGTGGTGGTCTAGCTGAGTTGATACCATCAAAAGCTCTTTGTGTAAGGTCTGTAAGAAGAGTGTTTGTGGAGTGCAGTGGCCTGAAGCCATGTTGTGTTGGAGCGTGTGTAATCAGTTGTAGTACAAGGCGTTCTATGACTTTGGAGGGGGTGCAGAGGAGTGAGGAGGGTAGCGTGGGGTCTTTTTGGGGTTTGGGGAATGTGATGATACTATGCTTCCAGATGTCTGGTATTGTGTTGTGTGAATAACTGTAGTTTGATATGTTTGTGAGTGCTTGTATGCCTTGTGGTCCCAGGTGTCTGAGGTGTATGTTGCTTATGTTGTCTAGGCCACAGGTGGGTGAGTGCTTGAGATTGTTTTGTCTGGTAGTTGGTGAAGGGTGCATAGTCAGGGTCTGTGGGGAATTGTCTCTTACGTTGGATGACACGTCGGTCGTCTTTATGGGGTTTTAGGTGGCTGATATGAGAGAAGTGATTAATGGGAGTGTTTGCTTGTTGTTTACACGAAGGAGTAGAGTCTGTTGTTGTGATTGCAGCATGTGATTGGTTGACTATAATGATGTCATCTGCCAAGGAAGTGATGACATCATTACATCTCTCAGCCAACATGGCGTCATTACACCCGTTTAATCTTACAACAGCGGTGTATTTATTAGTGGCCCCTCCATCATTGACGAACATGCCTATTACATAAGGCATCCTCTTCAAACACTAATCCGCCGTAGTTTGAATCTACCGCGCAGAGCATTTAAAAACTGAGGAGCCTTCATCATGAGCGCACGCGACCTCACTCATGGCTTCAGTCATTATGAATTGGGTTCTCACTACGAAAAAACTTCGTAAAAAATAAAAACAAAAAGAAAATAAGAATAACTATCTAATAAGCTTTCCATCATATCGTGGATGTACTTGTGTGGATTTCTGACCAGACGCTGATTCAGGCGTCATTCCTCCTTCTCTGCTCTGCGTTCAGCCTGCCCGGACGTGTCTCCCCACGCTCCGCTGATTCCGCATTTGTTGCGTCCCTAGTGAGTTTTTTCTCATTTGTTTACTCCGGGATGTATCGAGTAAGGTTAGGATATGCGTAGCAGGAGTGTCCTGGGCTGGTTGCCCGCAGTGCAGTGTATTTTGGGTCGTGTGTTTGGGGCATCTATTTCGGATGTTCCCTCGTGGTCCTGTTGTGGTCATGTGAACTTTTTCACAGTTAGTTAGCTTGTGTTGCAGGCGGCTTTCATTACGCGTTAGTTATTGCTGCCTTTTATCTGTCTGATGAGGTAAGCTTTGCTTACTGACGTTCCCAGCGTATTTTTCTTCACTTAGTGAAGTTTTTTCTGGGTCCCGAGTCAGTCTTCCCTTTGCCGGAAGTATTTGCTACAGTGGTGTGTTGGCGGTGGTTCCTGTTGTGATATTTCCAGTGTTTTGTGTATATTTCAACATTTATTATGCCGTCTACTTAGGCCTAGCCAGCCACGCGTAGCTTTTGCCACATGTACAAGTGTTATTGTTTATTATTTATAAATATGCCCTACTGTGTCATGTGTATCCGGGTTTTAGTTGTGTATTGGCTAATTCCTCGGACTATGTTTGTTCCTGGTTTAGTTGTGTATTGGCTAATTCCACGGATTATTGTGTGGACTTAGGTTAGTCGTGCGTGGCTTCCTTCGTGTCCGTTGTACGATCAGATGGTGTCTGTTCGGGGTGGGTTTCCTTCCGGCGGGTTTTTTCTCGGTTTCACCATGAAAAAAACCCGGCCGAAAGCCGTGTTGGGCCACACGTGGTTTTCACACAGGCTTGTATTCCCGGCGATGAGGTGTCTGTGGCTCTCCAGGACTGCGTCTCTGTTGGTACCTGGTTTCAGGCACCCTTTGATTCCCGGCGGAATGACTGTACCCATCTATATAACGCTGTTCATACGAACATACGTTATGTAGTTTTTCTACCAGGTTTTACAAAAAACCACATGAAAAACCTAGCTGTGTTAAGGGCTTTCCTCCCCGGCGATCTTTTACAAAGAAGTGGGGACAGGAACTTATGGGGTTAACTTTTTGACATCTCACCCGGCGGGTGTACCTTGGTAGGGTGGGATGAACAACTAAGTCAATTAGTTCATTAACCATTCCATTTTAAGTGATACTATATGTATCGCCGCCTTTATACTTACGGCGATTGAAGGTTCAATTAGGGTTAACATCGTTTTTCACACCCGGGGGTGCTCCTAGGTGGAGGAAATAAGGAATTTACAATTCAATTTCGAGTTAACCACTTAATTTAGTGATACAATTAGGTATCGCCGCCTTCAACCTTACGGCGATCTTTTTGTGACAATTCGTTAGGAATCAGATCTCGTGTCAGCCCGCCCTGTGTTATTCTACTAAAATATTTCAAGGGCCGGCGTCTTTATGGGGGGTTGTTTTTGTTCCAAAAATTGAATCTTAAGACAGTCATCACCAGAAAGACTATAATTGCCATGCTGGACAGTTATATTATGTCAGAGGGTATTCTTCACTTTCTTCAAAAGATTTGTTTAGATATTCTGAACCCCGCCGCGTAACGAGCTGTGATCATTGTGTCATTACATCTCGTTATCCGGTGGGTTATTAACACTTGTGTGCGAACATGTTGGGTTAACCTTATGAGCATTAATTCCTGGAAATTTTCTTTTTTTCCAGAGCTGGGCTCCGGCGGACCAATACAGACCCGGCGGTAGTTTCCCTACCAGTCTCTGTCATGGCTACCTCAGCCCCAGTCGTTGCTTTATGCACTACCCCTGATTGTTCCGGTATCCCTATTTTTGCGCATACCCGTTGCATAAGGTGTGTTAAATGTCTAGACCGTTCAAGGGGTCTCTGGGTTATGCGTAATTGTTCTTTTTGCTCCCAATTAGCTATCAAGGTCCTTTGCGATAATGATAAGACCGCGGCAGTAGCTTTAAGAGAAGTACGGCAGCAGATGGCAGCTTACACTACGATTGTTGCGCATAAATCACTTCAATGTGACAACGTCCCTCTTTGGGATCGATTGCTGTTTGAACACCCTCCCCCCCTAAACGTTCCTCTAGAGTCACGAGTTATAAGCCGGCGGAGACTGGTCAGGGTTCTGTATCTTCGGCTACTACACCAAAACGTCCAAGAGAGCCTACACCCCCGGCGTCCGCCACATCGTCTCGGGAGAGATCTCGGTCTCGGTCACCTCTCAGACGCCAGTCTTCTAGTCTTGCCTCTTCACCAGCGAGTAAGAAGAGTAGGACGGAAAGTTCCACCAGTGGTCACGGCGAGGTTTCCTCCAAATCTAAGAGTAGTTCTCGGTCACACCGTAGCCATAAATCCTCCAAAAAGGATTCCCATAAGAGACAGTCCTCCCTACATTCACCAGCTTCTAGTGCCTCTCATAGTACCTCTACCTCAGGCAAAGTTTGTGTTAGGCCTCAAGGGTCCAGTGCGGTGCCGGTCCCTAAAGAGGATTTACCTAGTAATATTCTAACCCTGGAATTGGAAAGTTCAGGTGGTTCAATAATTGAGAATGTTTCAGACCCCGAAGAGAGTGTAGGCCAGGGCCTCGGTGTTTGGCGGTTTGCTCAGCCAGGGTCTGACCACCCACGTCCGACTCAAACGAGTCACACAGTAGCTGATGTCCACAGGGACGCGGCGATCCCATCATCTATTCCTGACTTATCTTGGCAACAAGGTACCCCAGCTTCGGCGGGGTCTTCTCAGGAGGATCAGGAGGAAAAAGACGAGGTTTCTATAATTTCGGAGATGGAAGGGCAAGAGTCAGGCTCAGGCTTAGACGCCGCACAGGATAGTAATGATTCACCTGTAAGTTCATCATCTAACCAATTTGTTACTGCGCAAGAAATTAATGGGCTACTTACTGATGCTTTATCTAAATTTTTTGGCCAACAACAGGAAACCCCCACTATGGACTTGGGGGCTCCCACGACAAGTTCTACGGTACGGCCTCTGATGACTTCGATTGCTTTATCTAAGATCCCTAACCCTCCCACTCTGTCACCATCAGGGGTTACTAAGCCTGCTACGGCGGCATTGACAACTTCAAATGTCAGGGTCATCACGGACGTCAATCCACCCCCTCTAGACAAGGCGCCTCTCAGAAAGGTAGCTATGCCCTTGCTTTATGGACCAGACGAGTCATGGGTCCTTTTGACCCCCACTAACCCAGAGCTCGCCCAACCTACCTTGTCAGGGGAACTCCCGGTACCGCGTGAGTGGGTCATCCAGGGCAATAAATCAAAGAAATTGAGGGCCTTGGATATTTTGGGGAATGTACTAGACGTAAACATCAAGGCTATACCTAGTTATTATCACCAAGACTATTTTGTGTATGCTACTAAACCAGCTTTACCCCCTGCCTCAGCTTCAAAACTTTTTTCAGACTGGTCTAAGCTGGATGGGTTTAATGATATTAAGACTGTCAGCTCTTACTCCTGAACTTGATTTACAGACCGTCACAGACGAAGCAGCTAATCCAGTTTTGAAGGTGGGGCAGTTGGGGCCAGGACCTTGGGTAGATTGGGAGATAGAGGCTCAAAACTTTGCAACCACATTCACTTCTAAATCTTCCCACCAGATCCCTCAGGCACACTCATTCTTGGTTCTCCATGCCGGTAGGTTCTGCCGGCGGAGTCCCAGCAGCCTTGTTTTCTTTCCTAGCTGCCCCTAAGATTAATCTTTGTGAGCTAAAAGACCCCTTCACTACCCCTACCCCTACTCACCTAGACAGAGAATTTAGGCTAAGGGGGAAAGCTTTTTGCCTGTTCTCTCAGTACATAGTGTCTCAACAGGTGGCTAAGTCTTTACTACGGTCCACTCAGGCAATCGCAGACGCGGATGCCAGAAGATCGGTTGAATTATCCCGGCGACTGCTCCTCCAGTCGTCAATCCAATCCTTGGGTGACATACGCACCGCCTTGCTTGAGGCGGTACGAGCAAGACAAGATCTCAGAATGTCTTTAGTTCGCAAGCTACCTGATCGCATTGCGAATCAGGTGATCATGTCACCAGTGCTTACTCCCTCTTTAATGTCCCCTGAAGTGTGGCGAACGGTGTTCAATATGGCACAGGCCGTTAAGCACAGTCCCACTCCAGCTAAGAAACCTGCATTTAACTTCCCCAAACCTAGGCCAACTGCTAAAGCTCAGCCAGGGGGATCTAAACCCTTTCTTCTGCCTAAGTCCTCCCACTCCCCCCAAGGTCAGTACAGGCATAGACAGAGTCGGTTTTCAGGTCAGAGAGGACGCGGCCAGCATAAGCCAGGTCAGGGCCAGTCTTCGGCCAACACCAGCCAGCCGGCAAAGCGTCCAGCACCACCAACCCCACCATCAAAAAACTAAAGTCTCTCTCACTCCCGGTGCCAACCTTAAGGCCGGAGGACCCGAGGGTAGTACAGCCGGCGAACCCTTGTCACCAAGCATGGCCTTTAAACACTTGGGCACGGATGGTGGCACGCAAGGGCATCACTTGGCAGTGGCTCCGGCGACCTCGCTTACGTCAGCCGACAACGGCGAATTTTGTTTCTTTAGAGGTGGAGTCACTGGTCCAGGAAATGATTGCCAAGATTGTCATCATCCCGGTCCCCCCAAATTACCCTGTATTCACGTCCAAACTATTTTTGGTTCCCAAAAGGGACAGTGTTCAGATGAGGCCGGTCGTAGACCTGTCTTATCTGAACCTTCACATTCACAACGAATCTTTCAGAATGTTAACAGTACACCAAATCAGGCTAACACTTCCGCCGGGAGGTTGGATGTGTTCACTAGACCTGACAGACGCCTATTGGCACGTCTCGGTCAACAAAAGATTTCAAAGGTTTTTGGCCTTACGGATCAGGCACCAAAATTTTGTTTTTCAAAGGATGCCGTTCGGCTTGAACCTAGCACCTCGATTATTCACGAAATTAGTCCGGCAAGCCCTGATACCATTGTTAAAACAGGGGATCAGAGTGTTGTGGTATCTAGACGACTGGCTGGTAGTGGCAGAGACACAACACTTATGCATAAAACATGTCAATATTATTTTAAATCATGTCAAAACTCTAGGCTTCAAGGTAAATCTGGTAAAGTCAAACCTTGTTCCCTCACGAGTAATTCAGTGGATAGGGCTGGTCTGGGACACGGCCGCTCTCACTCTGAGTCAGAGTGTGGACAATCGCAACAGGTTTCGCAGGAAACTGTTCATGTTTCTTCACAGTCTGACTACGACGCGGAGGGTCTGGGAGTCTGGTAGGCTCTCTCAACTGGATTCAACTAACTGTCAAGTTGGGCCGGTTTAAAGTAAAATGATTAATATTGGAAGGCAACAAATATTTCCCGCTCTTACCGGCGGAAAAATTATGGCCCATCCCAAAATTAATCCACACCTTGCTAGCGGTCTGGGCAAAGAGGGAAACGTTGCATTCAATAATGTCATGGACCTCTCCTCCACCAACGGTATGGGTAGACACGGATGCGTCAGGCACAATAGGGTGGGGATTTCAGTCAAATCAGGGGCACCAGGGTCAGGGGCTTTGGTCCCACTTAGAAATCTCTCACATCAATGTCAAAGAATTACTAGTCCCCTTGTATTTCCTTCAGGCTCACGGGCCGGCGTTACAGGGCAAGTCGGTGGCCTTCAGGATGGACAATCTGAATGCAGTTCACTGTATTCAGAAACAAGGATCAACGAGGTCAAGGAGGTTGCTAAACGTGTCGGAAGAGATTTTTACTCTCGCCAACAGACTAGACATTTACATTCACGCATCTTATCTCCCAGGCGTAGCGAACGTCTGGGCAGACGCTCTGTCCCGGAGACAGAGCACGACAGTAGAATGGGAGCTCAAGCAACCCATTTTCAACCTAATGATTGCAGAGCTCTCCCATCCACAAGTGGATCTTTTTGCATCCGAGGAGACTCACAAACTCCCTCTATACCTCACCCGCCGGACGAAAACGCTGGCAGGGGGGCCAGACGCCCTAGTGACAGACTGGAACAGATGGAGCTCCATCTATCTGTTTCCGCCGCCAGATGCGTCACTAATGTGCCACGTAGTGAACAAACTACGAGATTATCGAGGCTTAGTCTCGCTAATCGCGCCCCTGTGGCCGGCGCAGTTGTGGTACCAGCAATTGAAAACGTGGTGCCCGGACCCGGTGTCGCTCCCGGTCGGGTATTTCCACTTAGACACGATTGGCAACCTAGCGACCTCGCTGACTTTTGCATTATGGACATTCAGGAGGCCAAGTGGCTAGCACCATACGGTAGAGATGTGACCAATAAATTAATCAATCAATATACTCAGTCTACGAAACGACAGTATCACTCACATTGGCAAGCTTTTACTTCCTGGATCATCAGAACGGAACAGAATGTGCCGTCAGTGGCTTTAGTTTTCAATTATTTAAATTATCTGTTTGAGCAGAAACATTTATCTGTGGTAACATTAAAAAATCACTTAACTGCGATTAGAGTGCCCTTTTTAGACCTGACAGGTCTCTCCATACCGGTGGCGGAGGAAACAGGTTTTATGAGAGCTTGTTTTAAACTTCGCCCACCTCCCCGTCAGCTCATGCCTACTTGGTCTCTCGACAAAGCCTTGTCTTTACTTCACTCTCGTCTGTACCATAATACTGCAGACTTTGCATTACTCTTAAAAAAGGCGGTTTTCCTTATGGCTTTGGCCACCGGGAACAGAGTGTCTGAGCTGGCGGCGATGAGCAACACACCTAATTGCCTTAGGTTTGGCAGACTTAATGAATGTATTTACATTGCACCTTCCCCAGGTTTTGTAGCCAAGAATGAGCACAGTGCACACGTGTTTTCTGAGTTCACGGTGCCGGCGTTAAAAAGGGGTAAGGTGCATCATAATCTATGTCCAGTGCAAGCTCTAACCAAATATTTGAGAGTAGCTCCTCTTAACCCCCAAGGTGCTTTATGGGTAGCAAGTACGGGTAAACGCTTACTTAAACGACGATTAGCCTCTCTTCTGGTCGAAGTCATTAAAGAGAGTAATCCCGGCGTTGTGGGTAGGGCCCACGATTTACGCAAATGGGCAGCTTCTTTACGTTTCCTGAAAATTTTTTCGGTAGAAGATATCGCGTCCACTCAGTTGTGGGCGTCTAATCATACGTTTTTGTCTAGATACTTGTCAGTTGCTCTAGACAAGCCTTCCTTACCATGTATAGCTTTAAGGCAGAGGGTCTAGGTGGCCCTGCAGTCACTTTTGTGTATTTTCACGAGAAGGGGGGGGGGGGGGTGCAGTCAGCTGACATAGGACACCCTAGACCCCGCCGGAGTATAAGAGCTGTGATACAATTTAAGGTTAATGTGATATGAAAATTTCTCAGCGAGAAATTGTGCTAGTACAATGTTAGTACAAAACAACGGTGTTGTTATAGTAGTTTTAGCTGCGAAAGCAATCTAATATTAAAATAGTGGAGATCCTTTGCAATTTACCTCCACGATTATTTTGGGGTTTATTGTCCGCACATATAAACTTATAACTTGTTATTTTTGTCACCACTCGTTGAGTGGGGTGCCTTTGTACCTGCAGATCTGTGTTCAGAATCTTCAGGGTTACCCATTTTTTGTCAGACAGGCTTCTTTGAAGCACGCACCTGCCTGAACCCCTTTTTCTTGTATATTTTTGGCCTACGCCACATTTAAATATATTTTTCAAAAGTAAGAATACTATGTGGTTGTTTTTTATTATCTGCTTTTTTAGAGTTATGATATGATTACGAATGTCCCCCTCCAGTCTTAGAAATCAGGCATGTTCGTCAATGATGGAGGGGCCACTAATAAATTATAGATTTGACTCCTGTAAGGAGATAAAGAAAACCTAATATTTAGTAGTGGCCCCGTAATCATTGACGACTGGGGCCCTCCCGACCGTCCCCTTCCCATTCGTTGATGTATTAAGGATTTTGGTTTACTTGATATGTCAGAGGAGGAATGACGCCTGAATCAGCGTCTGGTCAGAAATCCACACAAGTACATCCACGATATGATGGAAAGCTTATTAGATAGTTATTCTTATTTTCTTTTTGTTTTTATTTTTTACGAAGTTTTTTCGTAGTGAGAACCCAATTCATAATGACTGAAGCCATGAGTGAGGTCGCGTGCGCTCATGATGAAGGCTCCTCAGTTTTTAAATGCTCTGCGCGGTAGATTCAAACTACGGCGGATTAGTGTTTGAAGAGGATGCCTTATGTAATAGGCATGTTCGTCAATGATTACGGGGCCACTACTAAATATTAGGTTTTCTTTATCTCCTTACAGGAGTCAAACCTATAATATGTTTCACACATCGTGTATTATGTCATAAGTGCATTGTGTAATTTGCGTCTTGATATTCAAACCGTTTCTATTTATCAATAATAAGTAGGCCTATATAGTATTACTAATACTAGCCCCCATTCACTTGTTATTGGCTCATGAGCGGTAAGGTTAAATCTGCGAGGGTGGTATCGTCTAAAGATGAACCAAGTATGTGGACCCTACCACACCAGACTCGTATACCAGCAGTCGAGTCTAGCTCCCCTTCCACCTTCTGTCAATGATGTATCCCACTGCCGGTCACAAAACAAATTACCCAACAGCCGGCCGTGGGATACATACATACATACATAAAATGTTAAGACTTGAGTGCTCCACACATACGTGCAGTTTTAGCCTCTTGTCCTAATGGTGACGTTCCAGGCAACCTTGTTAACCCGGCAAGTACGGGAAGACTCTTAAGAGTTTCCCCGGGCGACTGCGGGAAGACTCTTAAGATCCTGGGCCTAAAATGGGAGGTTTGACGTACCTCCCAACCTACCAAATAGGAAAACCTACTATTTGGTAGTAGTCTGGGAAAATCCAACGTCAAGGCTATTAACCTAATTGCAATGACGACTTGTCTATTTTGACTGCTATGTCGTCATTCCAACCGCGGTTAAAAAGAAAACGTCTAGAGTCTACTCCTTATCTTGCTCTAGGAGACGTTGTACATTAACCAAAACTACCACCGAAGGTGAAAAAAGCATAGAAGAGAAGAAAAAGGGGTTTACCTTAGTTACCGCTTAAGGCCCATCCCGTGTTCCGTCATGTGCAGATCCCTGTCGAACGTGCGCATGAGCGACCCTCTCTTGTTATCACATCTCACGTCAGCAGAAGAACGCGGATGGGCAGGGGTCCGGCGTGAAGGAGGGTATTATGTACGTTGGATTTTCCAAGACTACTACCAAATAGTAGGTTTTCCTATTTGGTAGGTTGGGAGGTACGTCAAACCTCCCAATTTGTTAGTAGTCTTGGCAAATCCAACGTCAAGGCTGCGTAACAAATAGGAGGAGGACATCCAAGCCCAACATACCAAAAAAAACAATGCATAAAACAAAATTATGAATGACAAAGACACAATTTAAACAAGAGAGTTTAATAAAAGAGTGAAAAACTGAGGAGTAGCTAAAAAGAACAGTTTTAACACGTGCCCGTCATTCATAGTAATGCAAAAACATAGACTTGTCTTAAACCAAAAAGGTACTGTACCCAAAATCCCTTTTCTTCCAAAACCAACAAAAACATTGAACACAATAACAAAACACAATTTTCAATGTGGCAAAAACACTTATGTACGGTACTCTATACATAATACATAATCCCAAACTTGCAATCAAGTGTTGCAAACCCGTACTCCCCCCCCCCCTTTTTTCAAATAAAACAAAGTAAAATAAAGAGGGACAAGGGGGGAAGACCAGGTATCTTCGCCAGAGCTCTAGGAAACACGACTCCCGAGAGCTATCACCGGTCGAGGAGGTCGAACACTGGACATGGAGAGGGAGGAGGAGATGAAGGAATTGAGAGAAGACCACAAAACCGCAGAGGCGATGTCAGGTAAGGATCGACTTTGCAGGAACCGGAAGGAGGCAGCAAAGGATCGCACATCGTGCGCAGAACCCCTACAAACAGGGTTACTGGCACGAATGGTCCGACAAATGTGGCGTCCTATCTGCACCTGCAAGAGCCTCCCACCTGCCCGAGGAGACAACCACACAGCAGTACCCGAAGGCGGCGCCACAGACGCAACAGAGGAGTGCAAGGCTGACACCGGGCTCAACACATGGCGAGTATGCCCACGCTGTAAAGCCTGGATGGTGAAAGGCTGGAAAACGTGGGTCTCCCTCTCATTCGTGGCAACAAAATGAGGGGAGGGGGCCAACGTGACGCCATGCAAGGACGGGGAGAAGCGCACGCAGTCCTGGGGCCGTGACAATGCCGCTAGAGCAGACACCCGATCCCCAGTGGCCAGAGCGACAAGGAAGAGTGTACGCCCGAGCAACGGAACCGGTGTAGCGGCCTGTGTATACGTGGGTGAGGCCAGAAGGTCCAGAGCCCGCCCCAGATCCCACTGTGGAGGGACCTGGCGCGGAGGCGGTCGTTCCCTGAAGGCAGCCGTCAAGAAGGAATCCAGCTCCTTCGGCGGAACGACCAGCCCAGCGACGGACTCAAAGACCCCCCGGACGGCAGACAAGTGGTTACGTATAGCGTCGACGTGAAAGTGACGTGTACGGAAGAGGTGAAACAAGGAGTGTAGGACGAGGGAAGGAGAGCCAACAGTCTGGCGAGTGTGCTGTATCCACCTAGTAAAAGACCTCCAGCGGGACCCGTAAGTCCCCCAAGGAGAAGTCGGCCAGGAACGCTTCAGGAAGTCAGTCAGGTCCCGTCCGCGGACTGGGAGCCACCGTGCCTCATGAACATCCACGAAGCGAAGGCCAACGAGGTCCGCAGGTCCCCAATCTAGCTCAAGTGGAAGTCGGAGACAGGTAGAGGGACCGGACTCGGGCACCACCGCATCAACTGGGCGTACCAAGCCCGTGCCGGCCACAGAGGCGCGAGTAGCCAGACTCTGCCGCGGAACAGCCGCAGCCTCGCGAGGACTTTGCACAGCAACAGTGCGTCTGGTGGTGGAAATATGTATATCGACTGCCACCTGTTCCAGTCTACCATGAAAGCGTCCGGACCCCCCTCCGGAAGGCGAGGCCGGAGGGATAGGTACTGAGGCAACTGGTGCGGCACCTTCGATGCGAAAAAGTCGACCTCCGGAACACCCCAGGAAGCCGCGAGGTCGTCGAACACAGTCTGTTGCATTGCCCATTCTACAAGAACGCCCTGTCCTCCCGACAGGGCGTCCGCCCACAGGGTGGCAGTCCCGGGCAGGGAGGAGGCATGCAGGGAGAAGGTGTGTCGGTTCGCGAGGAAGAACAACTTCACCGAGATCCCCAAGAGAGTCAATGACCTGGAGGACCCCCTCTTTTTGGATACAGTGGACAGCTGTCTGAGTGTCCATCCCGAAGGCCACCGACTGTCCCCGAAGGGCCAGCGCGTGGGCCCTCAGGAAGAACAAAGGAACCAACAGTTCGAGGGCATGGATGTGTAGGGGTGTGAGGCCCACCCATCTGCCGTGAAGTTGATGTCCCAGGTTGGATAGGTAACCTCACCCTACCTCGCTCGACGCATCTGTGTCTACCCAGACCGTCGGCGGGGGGGCGGTCCAGGGCACAGCCGCAGAGAGCGTGCCCCGAGCAACCCAGTGTCCGAAGTGGCTGCGAATGGTACGCGGGAGCGGCAGGAGCCGATCCATAGGGGTCAACAGAAACACCCCGGTGCCCATGAGGAGTAGGCGGCGTAGCCTGAGTCTCCCTAAGGGAATGGGCAGAGCGTCCCAATTCAGCAAACCCAGTAACGAGTCCCAGAGCCACCCCGGGAGGGAGACCGAGTGCAACACGGCGAAGACCTTCCGTCGAAGGTGCACCGCGTTTGGCAGACTCTCGGTCACCGTAGCGCTGGACAAATCCCATGCGAGACCGACCCACGGCACGACACGCGACGGGGACAAGCGTGACTTGGGAACATCGATGGGGAACCCGAACTGTGCGACTTGGGGAACGACTGTGAGGGCGTCGCGTACGCATAGTCCTAGGGCTTCGGAAACTACCAACCAATCGGCCAAGGAAAACAGGAGCTGGAGCCGGCTCCTGAGGAGAGGACCCAGAGCCTGCTCGACCAGTGTGGAGAAGATCCGCGGCGCGATGTGGAGACCGAAGGGAAGTCTGTCGAACAGGAACACACGATCGGAAGTCCGAACGGCCAAGAATCGCTGGAATCGAGGATGGAGAGGAACGAGCCAAGATGCATCCTGGAGGGCCAGCGACACTACCCACGACAGAGGGCGCAGGGCCAGGCGTACCTGGGGTAGCGGCAGCATCCGAAGCCGTGTGTGCACGACGTGCCCGTTGAGGGCCGATAGATCCACCACCGGTCGCATCGCGTCGCAGTTCTACATCGGTACCAGAAATACACGGGAGAGGAAAACCGGGTGACCGCCGTTCACCCTCTCGACGAGTCCCTGCTCGTGCATGGATGTGAACACGTTGGCCACCTCTGAAGAGACGGGCCGGCGTCGGTGACAAGAGCGGAGTGGGGGTCTGGACCTCCATCTCCAGGTTTGACCCCCCGCGCAATCTGCTGCCCCCACGTCCCTCGCGGCCATCGAGGGGCGCAAGGGCGAAAACAACCTGTGGGAGCTCCCGAGAGGAGGGGAGCGACCCGGGCGGCTAGGCGAGAAGGAGAACAAGGAGACCGACACGGAGAACCTACACATCGTGTTGACGTGGAGGTACCCCCGGTACGGTCCTTGCGGTCATGAGCGCCACGTTGACCCCCTCTACCCCCCCCAACTTCGTCGAAAAGGGCGGGCCACCCCCACCCCTGTCCGTCGCGGGGCTGACCCCGTCGAAGGGCGGCCGGAAGTGGAAGGCTGGCCAGCCCCGACACGGCGGGGATGAAAGGGGGCAAGAACAGAAGTGCGAGGCGGAACCGACGCACTGGCCTGCAACGGCCCTGTCCTGTGCATGGTGGCAGCACCCCAAAGAGGACCGTCAGAAGGACGGGACAGAGAAGAACCCGCTCGCGACACAGCGCGTCGTTGCGGGACGTAAGGAGGGTCCGCCGACAGAGAAGCGTAGCGTACCCAAGCACCCTGCGCAAAAAGCCCCGACGTAGAGAGCGCAGAGGACAACAAACCCTGACGAATATCCAAGGGGGCTGCCCGGCAGAACGAGGACCGTACCGTCCGGCGTTGCCGAGTTGCCACGCACAAAACCGCCTTCAGCTCGGGAACCAAAGACACCGCGAGCCGAAGGTGGATCCGCCTATCGCGGACCAAACTCTCGCGAAGACCGCCTGGGGCAGACGCCCCGAGAAGCCGCAGGTGGTGAACAGATGTTTGGAGGGAACCTAAAAGACAAGATAATAAGTTCGGCACCCACCGTCGCAAGGGAAAATCCTTGTCGACAGAGGACGTATCTGGGTGAGAGAAGAACGGGGTAACAATAGAACAAAGGTCAAGAACGGGTGCGCGTATCGAGGACCAGAACGTGCCGACCAACCCGCCGACAGACACAAGAGGAGGCAACAGGGACGACTCCGGGGGAGGGACTGAAGGAGAGCCGGACACGGATCGGATGGCGAAGTCGAAGGCCTCAGCAAACCAGGCCCCCAAAGGGAGAGGGCGACCGAGCATGATGGCGAAGCCAGGCGTACCGTCGTCGTACAAACCTGTCCCATAGGAGGACAGTCCCGTCAACACAGCCAGGGAATGAACATCCTGAAGGATGTCCCGGCGGCTGAAGTCTGACCAGAGCGTAGGGGGACCGTAGCAGGGGTAGGTAGGATGAGGCGCTGAGGGTGTGTCACCGCCAAGAAGCGCGATAAGAGGGAGTCTTGCAACGACTCCAAGCGCCCGTCGATGCGTGACACAACCCACCCCTGCATAGCCGACAATCGATCCGAGAGAGGCGACCCCCCCCCAAGATTGGTCGGCCCGCAGGGGCGAGCGTGAGCTGGAGCGAGACCCACGACACGAACCAGCAGCGTCGCGGCCCAAGGAAGGCGAGCGACGACGGTTGTGGCGCCCCTGAGGGATCCGTCCCCGATCACGAACGCCCGAGGGGGAAACAGCACCATCCCCCTCGTCCAGCGACACGTCAGCCCCTGAGAAAGGGGACCCCGAAACCTCGCTATACCCCACCGAGCCAAGAGGAGGGGTACCCCCTTGGCGAGACGGTAAGTGAAGGTCAGGGAGAGAAGAAGGAGGAGGAGCAGGACGACGGGAGTGGGAAGGCTGGCCAGGTGAAAGGAGGTCAGAAGGAGCCGCGGGGGGAAACAGAGCAAGGATCCCCGGGGCTGAGATAACAGGGTGGCCCGACACCGAGGCGGAGGAGGGAGGGACCACCACCTTGGGACGAGACCGTGAAGGAAGAAGAGGCACCGAAGCAGGTGAAGTAGGAGGAGAAGCAACTACATCCTGGCGGACCCTCCTGGACAGTGTAGGAGGAGGGAGCAGAGAGCCAGCTACAGCCTGAACTTCCGCGCGCGTAGAGGACAAAGGAAGAGGACGTCGTTCGTGCAGGGGAAGCGGGCGGAAGGTAGTAGAGACCCTATCCGTAGAGGCCAGGGGAGGGCGCACAGGGGCAGAGCCGCTAACCCCGGCCTTAGGGCGAGAACCATGACGAGGGCGATGGGCGTCGTCAAGGCGATCAGGAGGACGACGAGGGGCATTAGAGGACGGGCGACGAGGCGAGCGAGAGCGTGGATGGACCTGGGGATCCCCCCGACGATGTGACGACCGGCTGCGGGACCCAGGGGAGAGGGCCCGAGCAGGAAGAGGGACAGGTGAACGGCCTTCAGTCGGGTCAGGGATACCCAGGGCGACGCGGATCCGGTCGGCAACAAAGGCCGGGGAACGGTGGCCCACAGTCCTAACGTGGCGGGAGACTATCGCCCACACCGACAGAAGGGAAGCAGAGGCCACTGCTGCCGCTGAGGAACCAGGGCTACGGTGCACCACAACCACCAGGGCCAGACACGGGCCACACAGAGCAGGGAGGTAGGCCGTAGAGGACACACATTGCGAGTGGCGCAAGCAGGACTTGTGGCTCTCCAAGCACGGGGAGCTACAACCATGGCGAAAGCAAGGCAGCCGACCTGCACTGGAAGAACACACACCATAATCAGCACGTCGACGGAGTAAGGGTAGAGAATGTCCAATAAGAACCAGGGAATGAGCATGGGGAAACAGGAACACACATGCAAACCGGTATCCGTACTCACCCTAAACCGGGAGCACAGAGGTAGGTGAGTAGGGCGGGCGAGGTGGAA
This sequence comes from Paralithodes platypus, assembly GCA_032716605.1. Classification (NCBI taxonomy): domain Eukaryota; kingdom Metazoa; phylum Arthropoda; class Malacostraca; order Decapoda; family Lithodidae; genus Paralithodes; species Paralithodes platypus. The sequence continues at coordinate 33,064,027 of CM064533.1, forward strand.
GAGCACTAGCAGAACATGCAAAGATGGAGAAAGTGTTAACCACCACTCAACATCTTACATGCAGGGCCTATAACACCAGTAAAGTGCACACACCAAGATAGTGTCAGGCAACAAGATGACATAAAAAAGGTCAACAGTGAAAGCCAACTATTACCGCAAATTTGCGGGCCAATGGAGGCATAACCGTACCGACACAACCCTCCCGCATCTTTGTGGGACCCCCCAGCGATCTCCGCAAATCTGCGGGGAGCCGAAACGTCCCAGAGGACCGAATCGACCTCCCACAAATTTGCGGGACCGGCCGAGATGGTCCGGCGCCGAAAAAGCGAGAGGAGCGTCTAGGCAATACCAAAAAAGGCCACAAAAATGCGTCATCTCCTTATGAACTCCAAGCGTGGATGGCCATCAAGCTGAGCAGTGTCTTCCTTGATAAATGATCCTAACTCAACCGGTAAATGGAGAGGCAAGGAAGACACACCAGGGGAGAGGAGGCACATCCCCCAGGAACCACCCAACCCACAGAGATAGAGCAAAGCCCATGAGGAGAAGTGGCAGGGAGGGTGGTTTCGCACAAATAGGGGCCCCCCTGGGGTACCCCTGGATTGGGCAAAAAGACTATGAAAGGATGGAGGTGAAACAGGAAGGGAAAACAAAAACCAGTAAACGAAACTGGTGAGAAAAAGGGTGGCCTAGCCATGAGCAGAGAATGTGTCAGGTGCGAAAAAACCATGTGGTGTGAAGGAGGGGCCCAGGTACCCCTGGAATATCACGAACCACCTGTCGCCCAGACCCTTGAGACACAGTGAAGGCTCAAAAGGGGGGACTCGGGAATAACGCTAATAATGCGGCCGACACAAACTCTACAAACAGCACCGCCACCACCGAAATCTCAGAGTGTTTACCAACTTTACACCTTAGGCTATGAAAAAATGAAAACTCATAGGGGCATAGCAATTCCTGAATGAGAAAACGAGCTAGGCTAAAATAAGCTAAAAGCTAAACTATGCCCAGACTAACAGGAAAAAAGAATATAAAAGAGAAAGAATGAAAAACATATACGAGGAACGCCAGGCGCCCCCATACCTTCTGTAGGCTATTTCCACACGCGTCTCCATTATACACACTTAGGAGCCCATTTACGTGTGCCCTAGATCACGTAACATCTCTCTAACAAAAAAAGAAGGCCAGATAAGCCGAAAACGAACCTAAACGGTGAATTAGAGGAGCACAACAAAAGCGGACTCAATCAATGGAGGCGCGTGAAAAAATGATAACAAGAGAGGGTCGCTCATGCGCACGTTCGACAGGGATCTGCACATGACAGAACACGGGATGGGCCTTAAGCGGTAACTAAGGTAAACCCCTTTTTCTTCTCTTCTATGCTTTTTTCACCTTCGGTGGTAGTTTTGGTTAATTTACAACGTCTCCTAGAGCAAGATAAGGAGTAGACTCTAGACGTTTTCTTTTTTAACCGCGGTTGGAATGACGACATAGCAGTCAAAATAGACAAGTCGTCATTGCAATTAGGTTAATAGCCTTGACGTTGGATTTTTCAAGACTACTAACAAATTAATCCATTTAACCCTCCAGCCCCGGGCCCTCTAGCTCGCGACTGTGCTGTGGTACCGGGTGTTTTGACGATCTTTGGGCTATGTTAACTCATCTGTAATTCAATAAATATGGCATGTAATGTTATGAATAAAAGAGTAAAATGTTCCACAAACCTTCCTCTGTAGAATGCCGTTGAGTAGAGGTCTCTAGCCCGAGTGATTGCGTAATGGTGAGCGTGGGAAGACGAGTGCTTTTCGGCGGAAAAATTCTTCCCGCGTTCGGATGCGTCGCCCCGGCCACGGCTACCACGCACCTAGCCGCTCGTCGTGCCAAAGTGTTTATCTCCCTTAGACGATTTTAGTGTTTGATATTGAGAATGTGATGTTTATTTGATATTATTATAGTTATTTTGAGGCCAATTATATAAAGTATGTTGGGCGGGTGCTCAACCCCGAAAGGGGTTGAAATAGGGGAGCTATCCCCCCGCCAAAGGCGGCTTTCTAGGGCCTTTCCTAGCTGATGCTGAGAGGATTGGGTTCTAGTCATGTGGTGATGGGCTGGTCTATCAGAGTGAGAGCTGAGCAATCTCTGCCATACCCATAGCTTACTCTGACTTTTCCTTTAACTTATATATTTTCTAGATCTCAAGTGAAGGCGTCTCTTCCGTGGAGTTGAGGGGCAAGGGAAAAATGTGACGCTTTGGCTTCCAATCTTGGTAGATTGGGAGGTCATCCCAATCTACCAAGATTGGAAGCCAAAGCGTCACATATTTCCCTTGCCCCTCAACTTTCTCTTCATAATTGCTGAGGGGCACAGGGCCCTGGGTGGGGCTTTGGTTTTCCGGGCGTTTCCGCACCCTCCTCAGCCCCCCGCCATGGAGTGGCTTCGGTCACCCAGGCTTTATTGTGGTCGGCGGGGAGGGTTCTGTGGGGGCACTCGGTTATGGCCTTGGAATTGCTCGGGACCTTGGGGCTGTTCGGCCAGGCAGCTTGGGGAACAACAACAACAAGTATGTTTATTAGGGTATCACTGTCACTAATATTGCTCATTTTCACTCGATACCGTACATTTTATTAGTAATTGAGGTAGGTTATTGTTATATTAGGCACTGATTATTCGTCATCACAGGTGTTTATTATACTTTGGCCATCAAGTATTATGTCTTGTGTCATTTTCACTTTGATAAATATGCTTTAGAGAGTGTCACTGTCACTGATAATGCTCATTTTCACTCGATACGGTACATTTTATTAGTAATTGAGGTAGGTTATTGTTATATTAGGCACTGATTATTCGTTATCACAGGTGTTTATTATACTTTGGCCATCAAGTATTGGGTCTTGTGTCATTTTCACTTTGATAAATATGCTTTAGAGAGTGTCACTGTCACTGATAATGCTCATTTTCACTTGATACGGTACATTTTATTAGTAATTGAGGTAGGTTATTGGTATATTAGGCACTGATTATTCGTTATCACAGGTGTTTATTATACTTTGGCCATCAAATATTAGGTCTTGTGTCACTTTCACTTTGTTATATGCTTTGTAAACGTTTTATATATAATTTATTGTGTCTTTTTTCACTGATTTCTATATTTCTATAGGTTGTAATCATATGAATGGCACTTATTATATACATATGTGTCACTTTCACATATTATTATGGTGTAATTGTATTTGTATAAATGTTCTCATAATACATGACTTTTGTATAACAATAAATTGTTTTACTTCCACTTTTTGCCTATATATATATATACTGTACATATTGTCATTAATAATAATAATAATAATAATAGTTCTTAAAGCTAGCGCATGCTAAGCTAGCTAAGGATAGCTCAATAAGGCCGATTAGGCGTATTTCCATTGGGGTCCTGTACTACTACCCCATCCCTTTGCTCATGAGGGATGGTAACGACTCAGTGCTTGTGAAAAATCTTTAATGCGCCGAGCGTGGGCGCGAACCCGGGCCTTCTGGGTGGAAGTCCGAGACACTAGTCACTACACCAAGCGAGCCGCTTGTGGCACTTTCACTATGATTATTAGAACTCCTGCTTGGAGTGATAATCAAAGAAGCACCCTACAGCACAGAGTGCCACCCTGCACTCCACACACTCCAGGGTGGACTTTTTACCTGACCTCGCCCTCAGCCTGGTGTTGTAGCAGACATGGCACCGCTTCTGCTGTGTTCTTCCTGATTCTGACTGAGGCAGGGGAACAAGCCTGTGCATATTCATGTAATATGCACAGTGCAAGCGGTCAGTAGCGGCGGGCCCAGCATGTGCCACTGCCCTCTGTGGCGTAGCATACTTCTCCAGGAGCTCCTTCAACACCTGCTTTTGGAACCTCCGCAGGCTATTGAACTTCCTGGGTGTGTTCTCATTCCGAAGCTTGTTGTTGTTCCCCAAGCTGCCTGGCCGAACAGCCCCAAGGCCCCGAGCAAGGCCAAGGCCACAAACGAGCGCCCCCACAGAACCCTCCCTGCCGACCACAATAAAGCCTGGGTGACCGAAGCCACTCCATGGCGGGGAGCTGAGAGGGTGCGTAAACGCCCGGGAAACCAAAGCCCCACCCAGGGCCCCGTGCCCCTCAGCAACTATGAAGAGAAATTTGAGGGGCAAAGGAATAATGTGACGCTTTAGCTTCCAATCTTGGTAGATTGGGAGGTCAATCCACGGAAGAGACGCCGTCACTTGAGATCTAGAAAACACATAAGTAAAAGGAACAGTCAGAGCAAGCTATGGGTATGGCAGAGATCGCTCAGGTCTCACTCTGATAGACCAGCCCATCGCCATCCGAAGCTTGTAGATGTTGTAGGCGTTCAGAATGGACATGTCCACCATGTGTAGAAAGAACTTTTTGTACCATCTGCACGAGGTACGCAGGCAGTCAATGAAGCCTATCTGCATGTCGGACTTGTCCACCAGCCTCATGTTGATGTTGTAGTCCAGGACAGCATCGGGCTTGGTCACCCTGGCCTGGGTGTGGCGATCCACCTTGCCAGTCTCCACCATTTCCCCCTTGTGGATGGTGGTCAGGAGGTTGACCTTCCGCTGGTCGTGCCAGTGGATAGCCAGAATGGGCCCCGACTTCTTCCTGAACACATCGCCTTTTTTGGTCTTTGGAGGGAAAGGTGGCATGCCCTTCCTTCTCCCTCGTACTGTGCCTACAGTCCCCGTCTTGCGCTCATGCAGGTACTTTGAGAGAGTGGGGGACGTGTAGTAATTGTCCGTGAAGAGGACGTGATTCTTGTGGAAATAGCGGTCCATCATGGCTTGCACCACTGCTCCGCCAAAGCCAATGAGGGGGTCCATAAGCACGTCCCCTTCCTTCCCGCTGTAGACCAGGAAGTCCAGGACATAGCCAGTTTTGCAGTCGCACAGCACAAAGAATTTTATGCCAAAGCGATGTCTTTTTGAGGGGATGTACTGCCGGAAGTTGAATTTTCCCCGGAACAGCCCAAGAGACTCGTCAATGACGACCTTGCAGAAGGGCTTGAAGTAGGAGGTGAAGCGTTCTCGCATCATCTCGTACAACGTCCTAATCTTCCACAGCTTGTCTGGAAGGTGGACGTCGGTGTTGGTGACAAGATGGAGCGCTGCGAGGATATCAAGGTACCGGTCGCGAGACATATATTTGCCGAAGGCAGGGGTGGATATGAGATCATTGGTGATCCAATAGTCAGGCAACCTATGCTTCTTGACATGAGGCATTAGCATGGTGAGTGCCAGGAACACAATAAACTTGTGATGAGTCACTGGGGTCCACTGCCTCATGTGGCCCTTGGTCACCTTGCCCAAAAAGTGGACCTGGAATTGGTGCTGCTTATTTGTCTCTTTGACAACATACCCTACCACCTCCTTATCAAAGAAGGCCTCAAAAAGTTTGTGTGGTGGAGCATTGGGGCCTGCGGGAAAATTGGGGGTAATGCCTGAACCCTCCTGTACCTCATCAAAAGCTGGCACATCAGGGTTGTACTCATCCCCGTCAACTACGTCTTACCACTGAAAAACGTAGAATGGGTCTTGTCGACGCTGACGAGGAGCTCCAGCTGGTGGCCCAGCACGCCCACGGCCAACTCGGGAGGCGCGCGCCCTAGGGCGGCCAGGGCGGCGCCCAGCACGACGCCGGGCCAAGTGGATGGGTTGAGGGTCGTCCATGTCCATGTAGTCATCGTCAGAGTGGTCATCTTGCCCTGACGGTGGACCTATGTAATCATGGCCAGAGTCTTCTGAGTGGTGCCCTTCATCATCAGTGGCCCCCACATAATCTGGCGGGGAACGAGTGATGCGTGGGTGGCGTGCGGGTGGGCGAGGTGGGGAAGGAGTGGCAGGTGAGGCTATGTCCCCCCGAGGTCCTGGGCTCCTTGGCCTGCGACGAGTGACAGAAAGCAATGCTTCACTGTCACTAGGCCCAGGTATTGGTGATGCGAGCTCAAATACTTCTTCAGGAAGACATGTTGAAGGCAGGAGAGGTGGGGAGGACCGTGGGGAAAGTTGCGGGGGCGTATGGCTGGGGCGGGCAGGGGTGGACGCCGCGGGAGCCTCGAACAAAGCCCGCTTACTTTTCTGTCCTTTTTTGGTATATTTCCTGCCTTTCCCCTTTTCGGCAGCAGTATGTCTCCTGTCGGGGGACCTAGGAGGCAAATAGGCCAAAAGTGGGGGGTCCTCAACCCTTGGCAGTGGTAGGGGTGGTGTGGAAGGATGCGGGGCACCCGGGTCATCTTGGGTGGCTTGGGTAGATAAGGGAGACAATGGCGGGCGAGATGAGTCACCACCACGCTCACCCTCACTCACAGCCTCATCCTCACCAAGTCTTTTGGCTTCTTCCCTATCTGCCGCGGCCGCCTTTTCAAGTATTTGCTTCTTATATAAGTGTAGCTTGAAAGGCGATTTAGCTGGCGAAGGGCTTGGAGTCGTGTCACTCATGTGAAACTTGGAGAGTGACCTCGAACTCTCCCACTCACTCACTCTCTGCAATTCACTGTCTTGAGGTAAAACAGCTTCCTCAAAAGCTGGTACATTACCTTCATCACTCTCATGTTCTCTCGCAAATCCCAGGAATTGCTCATCTTTGTCACTCTCATCGCCATAATCACTCGACTTATATTTATCCGAGTTATCACTGCCTTCATCATCAACATTATGCTGTGTATCAGCACGCTCATAAAGTCTCAATGTCGTCTCAATACCTCCGGGAGATAACACATTTAGGCGATGGCGTCGGGGTAAGGCGCGACGAACTAGGGCGGGCGTCGTAGGGAGCACGGTATCGGACACAGCGGAATCACTATTTGGCGTACTATCCATGATGGCGTCGGGGTAGATACTGTTGCTGTGGCGTAGTTTACGTCTGGTGGCGCCACCTACCCTCCCACGATACCAAAAATTTACGCACGGCATTCGAAAGCACGTACGCAAGCAATGGGCGTTCAAGAGCCCTTCCGGGTTGCGCGGGCCGTGCCGTGCCCCTGGGCTATTCCATGCCAAATATCACTCCTCCACCTCCCCTCCTTCCCTCCCCTCCTTCAGTTATCACCTATTTTCCCTGTTATTCCCTTATTCTGTGGTCTATTTTCGTGCTAACATTAGCGAGTTGGTAGCAGGGCGTTGTCATCATTGTTACCAAGCATGGGAAAGAGCGAGAGAGAGACTATTGCGTAACAGTGTCTCTCCAGACAAGAGGAGGGGAGGGAGGTTGCCTCAGCCATACATTATGTAACTCCCGGCCTGTATCGCCGATTTTGACCATCCAAACGCTGTTTCCACTTGTTTTATTGCTGTAACAGGTTAATACCTTTATAATCAACCTAAAATAGGCCCATATGGATAAGTATTAATGCTATTTATGGTAAAATAACGATGTTAGTGATGGGAACAGCTCAAATATGTGCGCACAGGCGTGTGGTGTCTCATACCCCCCATGCGCACGTCTTAGGTTAAGGGCTGCTTCACTTGTCAAGTTTTTGGATTCGAGATCGGCACGTATAGTCCGATCCCAGGTCTTCCTCGGTCCACCCCTAGGTGCAGCTCCCTCCACAATCACAGGCCTGCATCTATTCACCCAATTTTGTTCATCCATTCTCTCCACATGCCCATACCATCCCAGTCTACTTGTACGCATCTCCTCGTTAATACTCTTTATACCTGAGCGTCTCCTCAGCTCATCATTTGTTATTCTATTTGTTATTCTATCCTGCAGTTTGGCCGCACACATCCATCTCACCATTCTCATCTCATTACGTTCCAGTCTGTTGACATCCTCTACTTTAAGCTGCCATTTAGGACATGAGACTGTAACCACAGTCTCTGTGGACAAACGGTCTTTAAACTTGTATGTACTTTAACGGCCCATGTTTCTGAGGCATACGTCATTGCACTTCTAACACATGAGGCATACACCTTTCCTTTCAGGGGGAGAGGCATTCTTTTCATGGTCAGCAGTTCTCTGAACTTCCCTCATCCACATCTAATGCTAACGACAGTGGCAGCCTCGGCCCCACCACCGGAAGAGATGGTATCTCCTAGGTAACAAAACTTGTCCACCAGCTCCAATGACTAATTTCCAAAATTCACAGCCATAGGATCATCATTTAACCCTTGGGATCCGGGAGGCCTCATATGAGGCAAAATGGTAAAAACAAAATTGCCGCTATAATCATCAGAACTCGGCAACCACGCAACGTAGCGATGTCATCTCAACGGCAGTCTACAGGCAAGAAAACGTTCTACAATTTGCAAAAAAATTTACTGCTCTAGGTGGTCTCAATCAGTAGCTACTGAATTATGAAGTTGAAAATACCAAACTTCATATGAGGCCCCCCGGATCCCATGGGTTAACACAAGCTCGCCCTTGCACACTACGTACTAAAATTTCTCAAGTTTCTACAGGTCGAAATGACATAGAGCAAATTTGAGCACGCCCTCATATTATGATACGGTACCGTAAAATGGGGTAATTTCGGTAATTTTTCGATGTTTTTTAACAATTTCTCCTGAGTGTAAAAACATTATAGAGATTTAACTAGGTCAAGTGATGTATGGTGATAGTGTGCCGTAATCCAGGAAGCCTCCTAAAATTATCCTCCATAATAAGAGAGCTATCCTTATCCTAAATGAGTTCCGAAGTTTGGTTGAAAAGTTGATAACTTCGGACATGTATGGGTAACTTCGGACATACGGCTATTGCTTATGGAAAATGATTGCCAAGAAAGCTGGGATAACTCCGGACAAACGGAGGAGAACTTCGGACGTACGTTCGTGGCCTTATTTCATTAATTTTTCGGCTCCTACTATTTTATATGAATATTTTATTATTGCTGCTTATTCCTGTCCGATGTTATAGTGGAAAATGCACAGTCAATACTTTTAGGCCTGTATAATCAGTATAGGAGGGAGTTATATACAGTATGATGTTTAACATATATTCTGTTTGGATCTGTTCTCGTTAGGCATTGAGCTCACTCTTAGAAAATATTGAGCAGGAAAAATAACCAATGCTGTCAAATCAATAACTCGAAAATTAACTAGGCCTAGTGAAAATATATAGGTATGTATACTATATCACTGCATACACACTTTTATGAATTTGAGCATTTTTATAGGTACTGTATAGGCCTAACGCATTTGTTGGTGTTTCTTTCGGCAGATAAAAAAAAAATTGGACAAGATATATGCCTCTCCTAATTTATATATATTATATATCCAGAATTATCTGAAATACATAAATCGGTTAGCATATTATCATATTTTTATGGGTTTTTGGACTCAGAGAATGATTATTTGATCTTTTACCACCATGTTAATGATGGACAAGTATTATGAATGATTTTCATAGGGCAAATAATAACAAACGATTGTTTTGTTCCATGTCCGAAGTTACCATGTTTTTTTTTTTAAACACAATCGGTTAAATGATAGTGTTCTAGCTAGAGCGTTATACAAGTGTAACAAATTTGCTTTGGTGGATGTTGTCTCTGGTAATGTTACTTCAAAATTATATCAGTCACAACATCATTCATACAAACAAATTTCTTCAGGGTGATAGAAGTTTGGCAGGGTAGCGAAAAATGTACATATTTTCGTCACATATATAATATTTTTTTAGTGTACATATACTCATGTCAGTTCCCTAGGACTTTACATGCTCTTCCTTTTCCATTTCTCTAAACGGACCCCACAAAAAAAAACAATAAAAACCGTTTCCTTTATATAATGACAATGTCTAATTACTTATTATCGCCAATGTCCTAAGTTATGACCCAAGTCCGAAGTAACCCCACTTTACGGTACTATAGTTAGCCGAGATTACATTTAACCTGATTCCAAGAGATTGTTCCTAAATCATCTGGGGGTAGTTAGCATCTGATTGAAGGGGTTAATGTGTTATATTTTTTTCTTCAGGTACGTTATCAATATGGAGATGAAAAGCGAGGGTGACCCCCCGGACATCTCTCACTTCCTCTCGGTCAAGCTGGAGGAGGGAGAACACGCTGCTAAGATGGACGTAACCTCTGGGGATGACTCGGATGACCCCCTTGATGAAACAGACGATCCCTTGGACGAAACTGAAGACCCCTTGGATGATACAGAAGATGACTCGGATGATGTACCTATGGAGGAAGCCATTGATCCCCTAGATGTATCAGATTATCTAGAAACATCTCAGTTGTCAGCAGAAGATGAAGATATACCACTATATCTTGAAACAACTCGGATAGAAACAGTAAAAGGTTTATATCTTCAAACACCAACAGATAATGAGAGTTTATATATTCAAGCAACTCAGACAGCAACAGAAAATGAGAGTAGGTCATACTTTTATGGAGTTTGACTTTATGATATATAATACTAAAAGTTAGTTGTAGTAAATTTTAGTAGGTTTTTCACATAGACAAAATATGGTTAATATTCCTTTTAGGTCCAGTTCTGAAGCTTTCGATTTTATCGCCCATAAAGGCTTGTCCACATCATATTCTACTTGCCAATATGTGTCATTCCCGCGGGAGATGCATAATAAAAAAGATATAATATGGATTAAATATATCCAAGATTTGAAAAAAATTAAATGTCACTAGAAAACCTTGGCTAGGTAATGGTTAGTCTTGTATTCGACGTACTGGGTTCTAGGGACACAAACTACCTGGTAGGTAAAGGTAAGGGTCTTGTATCCCATATACCGGTACTAGATATGATTGCCTCATACAGTCGTACTTGGGAACATGTTAATTTTCAATAGACTATATAAAAATCCAAGATTTGAAAAATTACAATCACTAGAATACTTTGGGAAACTGGGCTATTTTTTCCTAGGTGAAAAAATTCAAGATTTGTTTACTGGTCCGACGACCAACCACGCCAGTCACCAGCCGAGGACGACAGCCACCCTTCCTTTGTTGACGATCCTGCACCAACCAGCCGTCCGGCTGGCTCAGTTGACAGCGTGCCTGATTCCCATCTTGAAGGTCTCGCGTTCAATCCCCGCTCAGATTGAAAAGTTTTTCTGGGATATAGCCGGCGGTTACCATCTCCCCATGAGCAAGGGGGATGGGTAATGGTCTCTGGTAGACTAAAGAAAGCCAAGCGCTTGTGAATCCTCGAAGGAGGAGATACGGGCGCTATATAAGTAACCAGAAGATTATTATTATTATTAGGTTAGGTCAATGTTGACCATTTAACCTCATTTAAAGCTTTTAATCCCATATTTTCCCTAATCTTCATAGCCCTCTCCACTAGTGGGGTGCATTTCTTTAGATTGCTGGATGATAGGTTTTCACATAGTAATTAACCCAGCAAGTGCGGGAAGACTCTTAAGCGTTTCCCCGGGCGACTGCGGGAAGACTCTTAAGATCCTGGGCCTAAAATAATCCATTTAAAACACCCCAAAAAAACTTGAACCCCTTTTTTTTTTTTTTTTTGCCCCTGGGCCATGCCAAATATCACTCCTCCACATCCCTTCCTTTCCCACTTCCCTCCCCTCCTTCAGTTATCACCTATTTTCCCTGTTATTCCCTTATTCTGTGGTCTATTTTCGTGCTAACATTAGTGAGTTGGTAGCAGGGCGTTGTCATCACTGTTACCAAGCGTGGGAAAGAGCGAGAGAGAGACTATTGCGTAACAGTGTCTCCAGACAAGGGGAAGGGAGGGAGGTTGTCTCAGCCATACATTATGTAACTCCCGGCCTGTATCGCCGATTTTGACCATCCAAACGCTGTTTCCACTTGTTTTATTGCTGTAACAGGTTAATACCTTTATAATCAACCTAAAATAGGTGCATATGGATAAGTATTAATGCTATTTATGGTAAAATAACGATGTTAGTGATGGGAACAGCTCAAATACGTGCGCACAGGCGTGTGGTGTCTCATACCCCCCATGCACACGTCTTAGGTTAAGGAACAAACCAAACTTAGAAAGCATAAAGATATATAAATAACGTAAAAATCCGACCCGGACCCAAAAGAAAAATTTACCAGAAATGTTAAGCCTTTGATTATATTTCAATATTTGTATTTTAGTGTACAGTAGTTTGTAATATTTATTTTTATTTTATTTCAAAGTGCATGTTCTTTCATGTACTGTACTGTAATATCTATCTACTGCCAGATAGATGCCTTGATCCCCAAAGGGGTGGCCACGAATGAATTGCCTCCATGCACCTCTGTCCTGTCAGCCGGTGCTCCTCCCAACCAACATCACTTTCACTCATATACCTTTCGATTCCATCCCTCCACCTCACTCTCGGTCTGCCTCTTCCTCTCCGCCCTTTCACCTCACTCTCGTACACTCTCTTACTCTTCTTACAGTTTCTTACAGTAGATCCTCTGGAAAAAGGCAAACTAGGCCTGTGTATCCAGCTCAGTACCAGTACTTGCACTGCTGCGGTCGTTCACGGTGTTGGCGGCGGCGGTAGCAGACGCAACATTTTTACTATTCTGTATTTTTGCTTTATAATCAAACTTCAAATCTTGTCTTCCCCATGCTTTATCAAGATTACTTTCAAACTCCCTTATTGATTCGGAATCGACTACATACTGGGGCAGTGCGTTCCACTCATTTACCACTCTATCACAAAATGAGTTCTTTGCCTTCTCAAGCCTATTTCTTTCTTTGTAAATATTCTTAGAGTGTCCTCTCGTTCTTGTTCCCTCCCGCATCAAGAAGATACCTTCACACACATCCTCATCATACTTTCCTGACACTATCTTAAAAGTCTCTATCATATCCCCTCTCTTTCTCCTATATGCCAGTGTCCTCAACCTCTGCTCATAGCCCGCGTTCTTCAACGTTGGTACTAGCTTGCTAGCTCTCCTCTGCACTTTCTCCACTGCTTCTATATCCTTTACCATATATGGAGCCCACACCTGGTTCGCGTATTCCAGGTGCGGCCTAACCAGCGCTGTATAGAGATTCCTGAAGATTTCTTCGTCAAGTGACACAAATGTCCTTATCAGCCCTACAATTCTATTGGCTTTGTTTATCTTTTCCGCTAAATGTTCTGAGAAATTTAACTTGTCTATCACTACTCCTATATATATCCTTTTCTGCATTCACTTCCTCCATCACTTCATACATACTCTTAGTCATTCTCTCGCTTCCCATACGTTCCACATGGTCGAATCATCTCAAGGTATTCCATTTCACACTTTCCAGCACATCTACATCCACACCACACCTTTCTCGTACTTCCTCATTCGTCGGTCTATCCCTCCATGTAACTCTGCACGCACTTCCCAAGTAACTCATTTCCACCCCTCTCACTCTTGGTTTGAGTCTCTTCACCAATTTCCATGCTTCGCTCCCGTAAGTCAATATCGGGATTACCACACTGTCATGCCAGGACTTCTTTGCTTCCATGCTGACCACCCTATTTCTTGTTGTTGTTGTTGTTCCCTAAGCTGCCAGGCCGAACAGCCCCGAGTCCCTAAGGAAGGCCATGGCCAAGGTTGGACTTACCCACAGAGCTCTCAAGGAGTGTAGATTGTGTTGTTGGCGTAAGTGGTTGTGTGAAATGCAGTCTTCTATGATGGGGTGCTGTGTTACAACCTGGGCAGGAGTCGACGACAGAGTCATCCAGTCTCTTCTGATAGCTCAGAAGGGCTGAATGGTGTCCGCATCTTAGCCTGGCTAGGTGGACTCTGTCCTCGCGAAGAAGGGAGGATTCAGAAGGATGGATTTCGGGAGGTCGTGCCTGCAGATGTGTGTTGTATGAGTGAGTGGATGGAACGGCGAGAGATATGAGTATGGATATGCTTCTGGAAGCTGGTTTGGGGTGGGCAGGGAGGGAGAGAAGATAGTATTTGTGTGTCATAGTGTGTGCTGGGTGTTGTTTTAATATTTCTTGGTGTCTGTGGATGTGTTGCCGTGTAGTGTGGTGTTGGTTCGTTGAGGCTGCTGCCAGGAATCGAGTGCCTCTCATGTCCAGATGGTCTTTGACTTTGAGGACTTTGGTTTCTTGATGTAGGTGAAGTAGCTGTGCAGCCTGTGATGATTTTTAGGGCTTTATTTTGAATAGTCTGTAAGGTCTTATGATGTGTTTCAGCTAGGTTAGAAGCCCAGGCCGGGCTTGCTTATTCCATCACTGATCTTATGTATTGTTTGTAAACTGTGGTGGTGGTTTCTTTGTTATGTCCAAATTTTGTGTGGGCAAGTGACCTGAGGGCATTAAGTCTGGGTGTCAGTTTCTTTTTAATGTTTGTGGTGTGCTGTTTGAATGTCATTTGAGTATCATATGTTACTCCTAGGATTTTGGGTGAGTGTGTGTGTGTTAGGGGTATGTTGTTAATGGTGAGTTACGGGGAGTATGTGTGATCTGTCCAGCTTGTGAGGAGGATTGCAGTCGATTTGGCTGGGGCTAAATTAAGTCTGTTTATAATGCACCAGTCATGTAATGTGTTGAGATAGGGTTGAAGGAGACTTGTTGCTGTGGCTGGGTCTTTGTACTTACACTAGTTGTACTTACACTAGTTGTATTTGCGGGAGTGAGCATGCTCGTTAATTCCCGCCTCCTAAGATATGTTTGTCATACCGTGCTTTGAAACTATGCACCGATGGTGCAGACACTACTTCGGCTGGCAATTTGTTCCACCCACTAATCGAGATGGTAGGAAATCTTTTACTTTTCAGATCAGATTTACTATTAAGCACTTTTAGTTTGTAGCTGTGACCTCTTGTTCTCTCACCTCCATCCCTCTCTATGAAGTTTTCTTGGTCGATTTTGTCAATACCTCTAACACATTTGTATATCTGAATTTGCTGTCCTCGTTTCCTTCTCTGTTCCAGTGTAGGTAGATTCAATCTCTCGAGCCTCTCTTGGTATTCCAAATTTTCCAAACCTGGGATCATTCTCGTAGCTGCTCTCTGTACCCTCTCAATTTTGTGGATATGTTTCTTCATGTGAGGGGACCACACTACAGATGCATATTCCATCCTGGGTCTTATTATTGCCGTTATTATTTGTTTCATGGTGTTTTCATTAAGATAATTGAAAGACATCCTGATATTTGCCAATAGTGCTAGTGATTCTCTCACTATCTTATTTACGTGGCTTTCTGGAGACATGTTATCCTTAAATTCTATCCCCAAGTCTTTTTCTTTTTCTGCTTTGGAAATCACTTCGTTTCCTAGTTTATAATCTTTTCTAGGTCTGTACTTGCTTTTACCCATTTATAGAGTCTTACATTTCCCTGCATTGAACTCCATATTCCATTTGATGCTCCATTCATGGATCTTTTGCAAATCTGCTTGGAGCTCAAGGCAATCCTCCTGGGTTCTGATCGTTTTAAGCAGCTTAGCATCGTCCGCAAACATGCTCATGTAGCTTGTTAGTCCCTCAGGTAAGTCATTTACAAATATTAGAAACATGATTGGGGCTAGGACAGATCCTTGTGGTACTCCACTCGTAATTTGAGTCCAGTTTGACGATTTCCCCCTTACTGTTGTTCTCATCTGTCTTCCGCTAAGGTAGCTCTCCATCCATTTCAGCAGTTTGTCTCCTACTTTTCCCTCATGTTTTAATTTCCATAGCACATTCCATGTGTGGAACTTTGTCAAATGCCTTTTTAAAGTCTAGGTAGGCACAGTCTACCCATCCTTCCCACTGTGTCTATTACTCTAGAGTAAAAACTCAACAAGTTGCTTACACATGATCTGCCTCCTCTGAATCCAAATTGTCGGTCAGTAATTAATCTTTTGGATTCCAGGTAGTTCACCCACTTGGCCCTTATTAATCCTTCCAGAATCTTCATGAGGATGCTCAATAGTGATACAGGTCTATAGTTCAGTGGTTTATCTCTGCTTCCTCCCTTAAATATAGGAATAATGTTTGCTCTTTTCCATTCTGTAGGTACTATCCCTGTGTCCAATGATTTGGTCATTATATCATATAACGGTATACTCAGTTCCTTGTACAGTAATTTTCTTTAATAATCCAGCCTGATACTCCGTCCGGTCCGGCGGCTTTGTTTGGATCCACCTTACTCATTTTGTCTATGAGCTCTGGTCTGTTAAATGTGACTTCCGGCATTTCCTCTGTACCTATCTCATTGGTTTCTGGTGCAATGAATTCTCCTTCTTTTGTAAATACTGATGCAAAATTTCTATTTAGTTCTTCCGCAATTTCTGTATCCTCTTCTATGATTCTGTTTCCACTTTTAATCTTTACGATCGTGGCTTTTATCTTCCTTTTGCCGTTTACAAACTTGATTTTTTTTTTTTTTATTCTTTTCATAGTTCTCCACTATCCCTTTCTCATGGTTTGCCTCTGACCTCCTCATTTCTGTGTATTTGTTTCTCTCCTCTTTATACTTTTGCCTGTTATCTTCCGAATCCCAGTTTCTCATCTTTTTCCAGGCTTTGTTTTTTGCTTCCTGTGCTTGCCTACATTCGCGGTTAAACCATACTGTACTTTGCGATTACTTTTTTTCCTTTTATTAATGTACTTAGGGACAAAAGTTTTTATACCAGTATCATAGATCTCCATGAATGCCTTGAGTTTTTTGTCTACCTCACTTTCAGATAACACCTGATCCCAATTTTGTGACTTGAAAAAATCCCGTAGTCCTTCGAAATCGGTTCTGGAATACATCCAGTGATTTTCCTTGTGCTTTTCCCTTCCCTTGTGTGCATGTGAGTGTTATGTCGTCTGTGTAGGAGGCTATGTTTATTTGGGGTGTATTTATATCATGCATGTACAGATTGAAGAGTGCGGGCGACAGGACGGATCCTTGCTGGACTCCGTTTGGAAAAATTCTGATGCTAGATGACTGACCGGCAAAAGATACATGTGCACATCTGCCTGCTAGGAAGTAGGCCAGCCACCTTTTTGTGTTGTTGTGCATGTTTGTGTTGTAGATTTTGTTTGCTAGGTTGTGGTGGGGGATGGCATCGAAGGCTTTACTAATGTCGAGTGTGGCAAGTAGTGATCTGTGTTGTGGTCTGGCTGAGTTGATGCCGTCAAAAGCTCTTTGTGTAAGGTCTGTAAGAAAAGTGTTTATGGAGTGCAGTGGCCTGAAGCCATGTTGTGTTGGAGCTAGGGGTAAGGCGTGTGTAATCAGTTGTAGTACAAGGCGTTCTATGACTTTGGAGGGGGTGCAGAGGAGTGTGATAGGGCGGTGTGAGGAGGGTAGCGTGGGGTCTTTGTTGGGTATGGGGAAAGTGATGATGAAACCATGCTTCCAGATGTCTGGTATTGTGTTGTGTGAATAACTGTAGTTTGATACATACATACATACATAAAATTTTAAGACAGTGTTCCACACATAAGTGCAGTTTCAGTCTCTTGTCCTAATGGTGGCGTTAGTGAGTGCATGTATGCCTTGTGGTCTGAGGTGTATGTTGCTTATTTTGTCTAGGCCACAGGCGGGTGAGTGCTTGAGATTGTTGATGATGTGCTTTGTCTGGTAGTTGGTGAAGGGTGCATAGTCAGGGTCTGTGGGGAATTGTCTCTTACGTCGGATGACACGTCGGTCGTCTTTATAGGGTTTTAGGTGGCTGATATGAGAGAAGTGATTAATGAGAGTGTTTGCTTGTTGTTTACATGAAGGAGAGTCTGTTGTTGTTGTTGTTGTTGTTCCCTAAGCTGCCTGGCCTAACAGCCCCGCTGTCCTGGAGGTCCTGGAGTGGCGGCGTCTACGCCGTGGGACCACCTCCCGGAACTGCCGACCATGGATGGCGGCCGACCCTCCCGTCCGGGGACAAGATCACCGACAGTGGAGGACAGCAGGCTGTCGACCGTGGGGAGCAGCTTCCGGGAGCCAAACTGCCACAACTATCCCCTGCCCCCTCCTGGGGGCATGCGTCCTTGGAGGAGAGTCTGTTGTTGTGATTGTGTTGCTGTTGTTGTTGTTGTTCCCCAAGCTGCCTGGCCGAACAGCCCCAAGGCCCTGAGCAAGGCCAAGGCCATAACCGAGCGCCCCCACAGAACCCTCCCCGCCGACCACAATAAAGCCTGGGTGACCGAAGCCACTCCATGGCGGGGAGCTGAGGAGGGTGCGGAAATGCCCGGGAAACCAAAGCCCCACCCAGGGCCCTGTGTCCCTCAGCAATTATGAAGAGAAAGTTGAGGGGCAAGGGAAAAATGTGACGCTTTGGCTTCCAATCTTGGTAGATTGGGAGGTCAATCCACGTTAGAGACGCCGTCACTAGAGATCTAGAAAATATATAAGTAAAAGGAACAGTCAGAGTAAGCTATGGGTATGGCAGAGATTGCTCAGTTCTCACTCTGATAGACCAGCCCATCACCACATGACTAGAACCCAATCCTCTCAGCATCAGCTAGGAAAGGCCCAAGAAAGCCGCCTTTGGCGGGGGGATAGCTCCCCTATTTCAACCCTTTTCGGGGTTGGGCACCCGCCGTTGTGTTGCTGTTGGAAAGTGTGATGCTGTTTAGTGTTTTGTAGAGTTTTTTGGGGTTTGTTTTGTGATCAAGTGTTTGTAGGAAGTTATTCCAGTTTAGTGTTTGCTTTTCTTGTATTTTGTTATTGAGCTGGATGTTGAGTGCTTGGATTTGTTGTGTCATGTCTTGTGTGTGGGGTGCTGGGGAGTGTTTCAGTGTGTCACGTTGTCTGATGAGGTTTTGAATTTCTGGTGAGAAGTTGGGGTTGTGTCTTTTTCTGTAATCTCTTTGAATGTGTTTCTTGTCAGCGTTTTGGATAGTTGTGTTGAATGTGTGGACAGCATTGTTGATGTTAGTGATGGGTGCGCTGTTTAGGGTTTCAAAGTTTTCTGTCTCATTTGTGAAAGCTTCCCAGTTGGCTCTTATAATTAGTGTAAGTGTGTCTGTGGCTAGCTGGGGCGAGTCTGGTTTTGGTGGTGATAATGATCGGGAGGTGGTCGGAGCCTAAGGTTTTAACCACCTTCCAGGATGTTGTGGGGGCGAGTTCTGGGGAGCAAAAGGTGATATCTGGAGATGATAGGTCGTAGAGGGCTTGGTGGGGAGTATGGGTATGTTGATGGATGTCATTGAGGATGAAAAGGTTATCTGATTGGTGTTGTAGAACCAGCCCTCTGTCTGTGTCCGGGTTGTCGACAAACCAGGCCAACGTCTTTGCGTTGAAGTCACCACCCAGGATAATGTATGGGGTGTTTGCGATTTGTAGTTGTGGTCTGTATTCGTTGGGTACTGTAGGGGATGTTTGGGGAGGGATGCATGTGTTTATGATGGTTATGTTAGATTTGTTGCCAGTGCGTATTTTAATGGATTGTATTTCTGTTGTGTTATCATTTTGGGGGAGGAGGGATTTGGGTAGTGCACTGGTGACTATATATGTTATGTCTTTGTGTATTTCTTGTAACTGCTTGCAGCATTCCTACAACTCTCTTCCCCTGTTGCACCCTCTCCCGCACATCTTCATCTATACTCCCATCTTTACTTAAATGAGCCAACATTCTCCATAGCCTGACCGTTCAACTTCACCTCACTCTGTGACTACACCCTTTCAAAGACCATAACCTTGCTCTTCCCCGCATTTACCTTCAGATTCTGATTTTCGCACACTGTTCCAAACATATTTACCAGCCCCTGCAACTCCCATTCACTATCGCTCATCAGAACTGTATCATCAGCATACAGCAGTACAGGCATCTTCCACTCATTTCCTTCCCTTGTCAGAGGTACACCAACATCCACTGTTCTTCCTTGTATTTCTTTCATGACTCCATCTATATATATATATAGAACAACCATGGGGACATCACACACCCTTGCTTTAACCCAACATTCAGATAAAAGAACTCGCTCTGCTCATTCTCCACTCGTACTGATGCCTTTGCACCCTCATACATGCTCTTCACTGTTTTCAGCAACTTGCCGTCTACTCCGTATATTCTCAGTACTTTCCACATACCTTCTCTGTCAACTCTGTCATAGGCCTTCTCCAAGTCTATAAAGGCAGCATACAACTTATTTCCCTTATCCAGATATTTCTTCACAACACATTTCAGGGTAAAAATCTGATCTACACAGATTTTTGCCCTGATATGTGTTGTGGAGAAATATTTCAGGGCAATAATCTGTGTAGATCAGAACTGTGTGAAGCCTTGAAAAGAGTGAAGATGGGGAAAGCATCAGGAATAGATGGATTGTGTTGGGAAATGGTGAGGTATGGTGATGAGATAGTGATTGAATGGGTATGGAAAATTTGTAAACTAGCATGGAAGAAGGGAAGTGCACCTGATGACTGGAAGACAGGCATAATAGTCTCCCTGTAAACGGGGAAAGAGGAGTGTGTGGTAACCACCGGGGAATATGTCTTCTAAGCTTAGTAGGGATGATGCACAGTAGGGTAGTGATTGAGAGAGTGAGAGCGAGCACGGAGAAATGGGTTGGTAACGAGCAAGGTGGGTTTAGGAAGGGAAGAGGATGTGTTGATCAGATTTTTGCCCTGAAATGTGTTGTGGAGAAATATCTGGAGAAGTGACAAAAGTTGTATGCTGCCTTTATGGACTTGGAGAAAGCCTATGACAGAGTTAATAGAGTAGGTACGAATGTTGAGTTAAAGCAAGGGTGTGTGATATCCCCATGGTTGTTCAATATATATATGGATGGAGTCATGAAAGAAATACAAGGAATAGCTGTGGATGTTGGTGTACCGCTGATAAGGGAAGAAAACAAGTGCAAGTTGCCTGTACTACTGTTAGTCGATGATACAGTTCTGATGAGTGATAGTGAATAGGAGTTGCATGGTCTGGTAAATATGTTTGGAACAGTGTGTGAAAAAGGGAATTTGAAGGTAAATGCGGGGAAGAGCAAGGTTATGGTCTTTGAAAGAGGTGGAACCATAGAGTGTGAGGTGAGGTTGAACAGTCAGACTATGGAGAATGTCAACTCATTTAAGTATTTGGGCAGTGTGTTGAGTAAAGATGGGAGTATGGATGAAGAAGTGTGGGAGATGGTTGTAGGAATGCTGAAAGCAGTAACAAGAAATAGGGTGGTCAGCATGGAGAAGTACTTGCATGATAGTGTGGTAATCCCGACATTGACTTACGGGAGCGAAGCATGGACGTTGGTGGAGAGACTCAAACCAAGAGTGAGAGGGGTGGAAATGAGTTACTTGAGAAATGAGTGTGGAGGTACATGGAGGGATAGACAGACGAATGAGGAAATACGAGAGAGGTGTGGTGTGGATGTAGATGTGCTGGAAAGTGTGAAAAGGAACACCTTGAGATGGTTCGGCCATGTGGAACGTATGGGAAGCGAGAGAATGACTAAGAGAGTGTACGAGAGTGAGGTGGAAGGACAGAGAGGGAGAGGTGAACCGAGTGAGATGTGGAAAGCTGGAGTTAAGAAATACATACGTGAAAGTGGTGCTGGATGGGAGGAGGGGCGTCAACTGACTGGGGACAGAGGTGCATGGGTTTTTTTCGTTTGTGGCCATCCCTTCGGGGATAGATAGATAGAAAATCTCCCACAGATCCTCTCCAGTTGTTCTACAATTACTTGGTACTATCCTCTTATCTAATAACTCAATATCTCCCACATATCCCCTCCAACTCTATTACAATTACGTGGTACTTTCCTGATTGACTCAATATCTCCCACAGGTCCGCTCCAGATGTTCTACAACCGTGTGGAGTGTTACATCTGCCACCGGATGATTGAGTTTGACATATTTCACGACCACCTGAGTATTCACACCCGAGGGAAGCCCCACGAGTGTCACGTGTGCAAAAAACGGTTCACCCGCTCTGATAAGCTAGTTACTCACATGAGGACTCACACGGGAGAAAAACCTTACCATTGCTTTTGTGGGAAGAGTTGCTCGAGGCTTGATCACTTTAGAACACATGTTAAAACACACTGTCTGACGAATGAAGATTCCCAGCGATTGATTGCCGAGGCACGGAAAAAACATAGTCAGCAGTCGGATAGTGAATCAGTGTCAACAGTGATAGGCAAAACAGAAACATCAGAATCAACAGTACTAGGTGAGTTGTTAATCAACCAAGCCAATGACTGACATAGTACCGTAGCCAATTACAGCAATCTTAAATGCAGGCAAGTACTTCATCAATTTTCAATCAGTAACTTTGATATTGTAAAGGGATGTTTTCTCTTTTGGTCTTGTTTGCTCTGTCTGCAGCTATTGATTTTTGATACAGTAGATCATGAATTATTACCTAGTGATCTGTATTTTTACGGTCTTCATGCGATGCCATTAGGCTTATAAAGTCATACCTATCGGGTAAGATCATAGAGCGTGGCAGTTGGGCAGACCTTTTCAAACTTATTAAATTTATTGCAGTATTATTTGAAATGCTGATGGTAAGTATGGCATGGATAGTCTAGTATTAGCTTGGTTTCAACTAATCATGCATTTAAAATTACATAGCACAATACAAACACTGCATACTTTTTTTTTTTTTTTTTTTCTATGTGATTGAGGGAGGCAAAAGGCAGAACTGCCTATAGCAAGCGCCTCCCCCATAGTTGAAAGAGTGACAGGGCCAAAATCAAGGGACGTTCGAGCCAAAATGCCTGGACACACGGAGTTTGAAGCAATTTAAGTCATAGGAAGAGGGAAAGACTGATTCTGGGAGAGAGTTCCAGAGCTCAGCTGTTGAGTAGAAGAAAGACAGAGTAACGTTTCACTCTCGGGTTGGAGAGTTGCACAGAGTAGGGGTGGGATTGAGTTGCAAGTCGGGTACCATGTGCCCTACGTAAAGGAGGTGGTATACACTGGGAAAGCTCTGAGGAACACTGATTATTATAGTAGCGATAGAATAGCGAGAGAGATTGCAGAGAGTTGGTGAGTGGACGGGAGTTAATGATATGAAAGGCCTTCCTTTCAACTTTGTCTAGGAGAGCGGTGTGAGAGGAACCTCCCCACACATGTGAACAATACTCAATACAAGGACGCACTATGCCCCTGTACAGAACAAGAAGCTGTGCAGGGGAAAAGAACCCCCTAAGGCAGTTGAGCACACCCAGCTTCTGGGAGGCTGCCTTAGCAAGACTGGTAATATGGTCCTTCCAACTGAGAGCAGAAGAAAAAGAGACACCAAGAATATTGAGAGAAGATGAAGGATTGATTTTTGTATTGTTGAAGAATAAGGGATAGTCTGCTGGGAGTTCCTTACGGGTAGATAGATGGAGAAATTGGGTTTTGGAAGCATTAAAGGTAACAAGGTTTTCTCTGCCCCAATTGGAGATAGTATTTAGATCGGAATTTAAGAGTTCTATGGCTTCATTACGTTTTTCGTTGAGGGATTGCTGGCTGGGGCATTCTGAAAAACTAATGGTGATGGGCTGGTCTATCAGAGTGAGAGCTGAGCAATCTCTGCCATACCCATAGCTTACTCTGACTTTTCCTTTAACTTATATATTTTCTAGATCTCGAGTGACGGCGTCTCTTCCGTGGATTGACCTCCCAATCTACCAAGATTGGAAGCCAAAGCATCACATTTTTCCCTTGCCCCTCAACTTTCTCTTCATAATTGCTGAGGGGCACAGGGCCTGGGGTGGGGCTTTGGTTTCCCGGGCGTTTCCGCACCCTCCTCAGCCCCCCGCCATGGAGTGGCTTCGGTCACCCAGGCTTTATTGTGGTCGGCGGGGAGGGTTCTGTGGGGGCACTCGGTTATGGCCTTTGAATTGCTCGGGGCCTTGGGGCTGTTCGGCCAGGCAGCTTGGGGAACAACAACAACAACAACAACTAATGGAGTAGTGTAAGGTTGAGTCGTCTGCGTAGGAAGGGATGGGAATTGAGGTACAGTTGAGGAGATCATTTATAAAAATTAGAAAGAGAATAGGAGATAGGACAGAGCCCTTAGGAACACCGGAGTTTATAGGGTGAGGAAGTGAACAATGGCCGTCCACAACCGCGGCTATGGAACTGGTATGCATGTGCTTTTTTGTTTTTGTCTTATTTATTATTTAATTATAATTTCATTTCTTAACATTGAACTAGACTGAAGGTAAATTATTGTATATGGCTACATTCTTGTCAGATCAGTTCAAAAGCTGCTAGATATATATTGGTGAAATGATTGCCCTAAAAAACACCTGCCGGAACTGCACTTCATGTGGACCACTCGGTCTTTAAATTTGTGTATGGAGCTCAGTGGTCTGGTTAATCTGCTCTACATAACTAACTAACTTGCCATTCCACCAAATCTTTGTGTCCCTGACTATAGGACTAACATCATCATCTCTAATGCCTTACTTAAATGAATGAATATATGTTGTATGCCTTGCTTTCTCAGCAATTTCCCCAATGGGTTTGACCATGGTAGAAACTGCCTCCAGGCTCCCTTGCACTTTGTTATTTCTACTACCATATGTGGATTAAGACTAGTATCAAGTGAAGATACTGAAGCGTAAGTCACACTGACTTACGGAAGCGAAGCATGGACGTTGGTTGAGAGACTCAGACCAAGAGTGAGAGCAGTGGAAATGAATTACTTAAGGAGTGCGTGCGGAGTTACATGGAGGGATAGACAGACTAATGAGGAAGTAAGAAGGAGGTGTGGTGTGGAGGTAGATGTGCTGGAAAGTGTGAAAAGGAACAACTTGAGATGGTTCGGCCATATGGAACGTTTGGAAAGCGAGAGAATGACTAAGAGGGTGTACGAGAGCGAGGTGGAGGGACAGAGGGGGAGAGGTAGACCGAATATGAGGTGGAAGGATGGAGTGAGGAAGTACATGAACGAAGGCGGTGCTGGTTGGGGGGAGGGGCGTCGACTGACTGGGGACAGAGGTGCATGGGGGCGGTTCGTTCGTGGCCACCCCTTCGGGGATCACGGCGTCAGGCAATAGATAGATAGATAGATAGATCAAGTGAAGAGCTAAGGAGAAGGTTATGTATGTATGTATATACTCTGGCACCTTCCCCAGTTTTCCCTATTTTTTTTTTGGGGGGGGGGGGGGCTGACTCGAGACAGAGCCTAAACAGGTACATCACAACATCAGAAAAACAAAACACAATAAAACATAAAATCTCACATATCTAGGTCACCCAGGAGAAATACCCAGAGACCCAGGCCCATTTGGGGTCCCCTGCAAAAGATTCCCAGGTCCCAGATCCCCCGGAGAGGCGCCGATTTCCGCAGGCAGACCCGCAGCGACAGAGCCCAAACAGGTACATCACAACATCAGAAAAACAAAACACAACAAAACATAAAATCTCACACATATCTAGGTCACCCA
Organism: Paralithodes platypus; assembly: GCA_032716605.1. Lineage (NCBI taxonomy): Eukaryota > Metazoa > Arthropoda > Malacostraca > Decapoda > Lithodidae > Paralithodes > Paralithodes platypus. The sequence goes on from CM064533.1 coordinate 33,089,220, forward strand.
GGAGAAATACCCAGAGACCCAGGCCCATTTGGGGTCCCCTGCAAAAGATTCCCAGGTCCCAGATCCCCCGGAGAGGCGCCGATTTCCGCAGGCAGACCCGCAGCGAAGCTTCACCACCACAAGCCCACCCACCATGTTTCCAGGCGCACCCTTCATTACCACCGGCTCCCCGGCCAGGCGCCTGATAGACTACTATCTAGTCCAACTGGCGCATGACCCTCTCTCCCAAACGACAGCGTTTACATTCATCTATTCACAAGCATTCTCCATTCATTCCTGTTTATAGTGATAGGAATTCCGGCTCTTTCAAGGGAGCCAGCTCATTTAGCTCCGTTCAGTCAAGAGAGCCGGCTCTTTCGGCTCCCAAATGGCTCTTCATTTAGTACCACATTATTTTTCATAAAATTTTGCAATATTGCACCATACAGGTATGTTAAAAAAATGGATGTAGTCACAATAAATATGAATTCCACAAACATATTTATCTCTGTAAACATCATAAATCATTCTCAATGTCAATAATATGTATATTAAGCATTTACAGTTGGTGAAATCAAATTAACCTTACACATACTTATCAATCTTCTCCGCAGTATCAAACCTACGGTTAGCCCTTGGCATTCGTCTTTCCAATCTGCCCGCCATAGTGAGGTTCTTTTGACTAGGCTCCGAATTGGTCATACACGTTTGACTCATGGTTGTTTAATGTCGTCTCCTCACGGCCCTCGACCCCTATGCACTACTTGCAACAAGCCCTTAACAATTCACCACATCTTTACAGAATGTCTAAAGTATTCCCACCTCCGGTATATTTATTTCGGTACCGGCACATTTACGGATATATTTGTGGATTCTCCATCATTCTCGACCTACCATATTCTTCGCTTTCTCAAATATTCCTCTCTCCTAGATAAGATTTAATACCCCCCTGACTTTTCCTACTTCATCTTGAATAGTCGTCCATTTTAATCTAATCCTTTGGGCCAGCCCTGTGGGAGCTCTTTTCGGGAGCTCGATGGTCTGGTTATATATAAAAAAATATAAAAAAAAAAACAGGAGTAGGCTAACTTAAACGTTTAAATTTTCCATTTGCAGTGTGAGTGTAAATAACAAATATAACCTCTATTATCTTAATATATAAAACAAATAAAATATATCTTAGCTATATCTGACAACCAAAGAAGAGTAATTTACTTGGAAATGCAAAAGTAAATAGCTCTCTAATGAGAGCTGGCTCCCATCGTTCACTTAAGAGCTGGATCGTTCACGAACGACCAGTTTCACTTACTAGTATTGTATGCAAGATTTGTGAAAAGCTAATTAGGAAGAGATGGATGAAAATGTTGGAGAGAAAGAAGATAATAACCCCAAAGCAATTTGGATTCAGAGAAGGGACATCTTGTATTACCAGTTTGCTATGTTACTACAGTAGGGTGATAGATGTACTCCAAGAAAGAGGCGGATGGGTGGACTGCGTCTACTTAGACCTTTCCAAAGCATTCGATAAGGTACCACATAAGAGATTGTTATCTATGCTTGAGACGCTAGGATGTGTCAGGGGGAGTTTGCTGAAATGGATGGAGAGCTATTTAACAGATAGGGAAATGAGGACCAACATTAGAGGAACTTACTCATCGTGGCGGAAAGTTGAGAGTGGTGTGCCGCAGGGATCTGTGTTGGCACCTCTCATGTTCCTTATGTACGTGAATGACCTGCCGATAGGCATAAACTCCTACATGTCAATGTTTGCAGATGACGTAAAAATTATGAGACAAATAACATATAAAAGTAGTTGTGAGGAGCTGCAAGGGGATTTAGATAAAATATACGAATGGAGCACCAAGTGGAAAATGAAATTTAATATAAGTAAATGCCATGTGTTAAATATGGGAAGAAGTGTGAATAGACCAAATTGGGAGTACAGGATGGGAGATAATATAATTAGCAAGGCCGAAAAAGAAAAGGATTTAGGGTTGATTATACAAGATAACTTGTCGCCAGAGAAACATATTAACAAGCTCTTTAGCGGAATGTATGCAATGGCCGGGAATATGAAAGTTGCTCTGAACTACTTGGATGAGACCATGGTAGCGAAAATTATAAAAAGTATGATTAGACCAAGATTGGAGTATTCAGCAGTGGTGTGGTCCCCGCATCTTAAGAAGCATATTCACAAGTTAGAAAGAATCCAGAGAGCAGTTACTAGATTGGTTCCAAGTCTCAGAGAGCTGCCAAAATGAACTTCATACTGCCATATGAAGGGAGGCTAGACAAATTAAATCTACCGAGTCTAAAAGAGAGGAGAGAGAGGGGAGACATGATAATGATGTACAAATGCACCCGAGGGCTGGAGAAGCTGGATAGGGAGGATATATTAATTATGGATACAGGAATAACTAGAGGCCACAGCTACAAAGTAAAAAGACCTACCTGCAAGAACGATATCAGGAAGTTTAGATTCCCCTATAGATGTATTGACAAATGGAATAGGCTGGAGGAGGAGGTGGTAGGGGCAAGGAATATCCATATTTTCAAGACAAAATTGGATGAAAGTAGACTGAGAGACAGGACAACACAAGCTTAGCTCAACTCCTGTAAACTACAATTAGGTTGTTGTTGTTGTTGTTCCCCAAGCTGCCTGGCCGAACAGCCCCAAGGCCCCGAGCAATTTCAAGGCCATAACCGAGCGCCCCCACAGAACCCTCCCCGCCGACCACAATAAAGCCTGGGTGACCGAAGCCACTCCATGGCGGGGAGCTGAGGAGGGTGCGGAAATGTCCGGGAAACCAAAGCCCCACCCAGGGCCCTGTGCCCCTCAGCAATTATGAAGAGAATGTTGAGGGGCAAGGGAAATATGTGATGCTTTGGCTTCCAATCTTGGTAGATTGGGAGGTCAATCCACGGAAAAGATGCCGTCACTTGAGATCTAGAAAATATATAAGTTAAAGGAACAGTCAGAGTAAGCTATGGGTATGGCAGAGATCGCTCAGTTCTCACTCTGATAGACCAGCCCATCACCACATGACTAGAACCCAATCCTCTCAGCATCAGCTAGGAAAGCCCCTAGATTAGGTAAATACAATTAGGTAAATACTAGAAGGTATCATTGACGAGATTCGTACGAGCAGGCTTGGATGGTTTGGACGTGTTGAGAATGGATGAACTATGTATGTACAGTATGTATATACTCTGGAACATACCCCATTTGTATTTTATTTTTATTTTAAATAATATTTTTATATTTTTATTTAAGTTTATTTTTATTTTTTTAAATTGGGGTTGGCCAACTCGAGACAGGGACATCACAACACAACATAAAAACAAAACAAAAAATCACACACATCTAGGTCGTCCAGGAGAAATACCCAGAGACCCAGCTAGTCTGGGGGTCTTCAGCTAGAATCCTAGGTCCCAGATATATATAGAATGGATGAACTAAGCTGGGCCTTGGAGTGGTGATAGGCTGGTCTATCAGAGTGAGAACTGAGCGATCTCAGCCATTATGAAGAGAAAGTTGAGGGGCTAAGGAAAAATGTGATGCTTTGGCTTCCAATCTTGGTAGATTGGGAGGTCAATCCACTTGAGATCTAGAAAATATATAAGTAAAAGGAACAGTCAGAGTAAGCTATGGATATGGCAGAGAACGCTCAGTTCTCACTCTGATAGACCAGCCCATCACCACATGACTAGAACCCAATCCTCTCAGCATCAGCTAGGAAAGGCTCTAGAAAGCCGCCTTTGGCGGGGGGATAGCTCCCCTATTTCAGGGGTTGGGCACCCGCCCAACTCTGACTGTTCATTTTACTTATACTGTATATTTTCTAGATCTCAAATGACGGCGTCTCTTCCATGGATTGACCTCCCAATCTGCCAGCCTAGAGGTTGGCAGATTGGTAGCCAAAGCGTCACATTCTTCCTTTGCCCCTCAGCTTTCCCTTCATAATTGCTGAGGAGCACAGGGCCTTGGGTGGGCTTCGGTATCCCGGGCGTTTCCACACCCTCCTCGGCTCCTCGCCTGTGAGTGGCTTTGGTCACCCAGGCTTTATTGTGGTAGGCAGGGAGGGTTCAGTGGGGGTGCTCGGTTATAGCCTTGGCCTTGCTCGGGGCCTTGGGGCTGTTCGGCCAGGCAGCCTGGGGAACAGCAACAACAACAACTAAGCTGGACGGGTGCCCAACTCCGAAAGGAGTTGAAATAGGGAAGCTATCCCCCCGCCAAAGGCGGCTTTCTAGGGCCTTTCCTAGCTGATGCTGAGAGGATTGGGTTCTAGTCATGTGGTGATGGGCTGGTCTATCAGAGTGAGAGCTGAGCGATCTCTGCCATACCAATAGCTTACTCTAACTGTTCCTTTTACTTATAATATATCTTCTAGATCTCAAGTGACGGCATCTTTTCCGTGGATCGACCTCCCTACTGCCAACCTAAAAGTTGGCAGATTGGGAGCCAAAGTGTCACATTTTTCCCTTGCCCCTCAACTTTCCCCTCATAATTGCTGAGGGGCACAGGGCCTTGGGTGGGGCTTTGGTTTCCCGGGCATTTCCGCGCCCTCCTCAGCTCCCTGCCTTAGAGTGGCTTCGGTCACCCGGGCTTTGTTAGTGGTAAGCAGGGAGGGTTTTGTGGGGGTGCTCTGTGGCCTTGGCCTTGCTCGGGACCTTGGGGCTGTTCGGCCAGGCAGCCTGGAGAACAACAACAACAACAACTAAGCTGGATGAAAAGATGGAAGTCCATGAACGTGGAGGGATTGCACCAAAGGGCAGACCAAAAAGGACGTGGGATCAGACCTTGTGATCTGATCTTAAATCAAAGAACCTGACAAGTGAAGTTGCCTGGAATGCTGCCATTAGGACATGAAGCCGGAACTGCACTTCATGTGGACCACTCCGTCTTTAAATTTGTGTATGTATAGCACCAAAGGAGCAGGCCCAGAGTAGGCCCTCACCTGGAAGGGACTTCCACCACTGTTTTGCTATTACTACCGTGGATACCATGACTGACAGTATACTGGGCACAGGAGTACATACACATACTATAGGTTTGACTCCTGCAAGGAGATAAAGAAACCTAATATTTAGTAGTGGCCCCGTAATCATTGACGATCATGCCTATTACATAAGGCTACCTCTTCAAACGCCCATACGCGCAGTTTGAAACTACCGCCGCAGAGCTCATAGGAACCTTCATCATAAGCACACGCTAAATCACTCATGGTTCGTCTTTATGATTGGGTTCTCACTACGAAAAAACTTCGTAACAAATAAAAAATAAATATAAAATAAGAATAACTATTCATAAGCTTTCCATATTCTGTGGATATACTTCTGTGGATTCTTGGACCAGACACTGGTTAGTGCATCCATCCACCTTCACTGACATATCAAGTATACCAAAATCCTTAATACATCAACAAATGGGAAGGGGACGGTCGGGAGGGCCCCAGTCGTCAATGATTACGGGGCCACTACTAAATATTAGGTTTTCTTTATCTCCTTGCAGGAGTCAAACCTATAATTTATTAGTGGCCCCTCCATCATTGACGATCATGCCTGATGTCTAAGACTGGAGGGGGACATTCGTAATCATATCATAACCATTGCAAATAGAAAAGGCAGATAATCAAACAACCACATAGTATTCTTACTTAGTATAAAATATATATTTATGTATAAACTTTATACAACATATAAAAAAGGGGTACAAGCAGGGGCGTGCTTCAAAGAAGCCTGCTTGAGGAAAAAAGGGTAACTATGAGAATCTGTTCCCAGATCTGAAAGTTAAAGGCACCCCACTTAACTTAAGTGGTGAAAAATAAAACTTTATGTTTACATGTGCACATATAAACCCCATTATCCTAATGTGTATATTCCTTAAAATTAGACACAAAAAATAGAATAAATTCTCGTACTATCGCAGATGTACTTAGTAAAACGTTACTCGGAGTTGCAACTACCGAGAACTCTTAAAATTAAATTGCTTCGACAGTGTAGCCCACTGAAAGAAACCGTTTTTGTACTACAACCATTGTACTTTAACAACATTTCCCGTAGGCATTACTACAGAGAAATTTTAATCACAACACTTACACATTGTATCACAGCTCTCATGGCTGAAAGAAACCATTGTTGTACGACATCCATTGTACTTCAACCACATTTCTCATAGGCATTACTACAGAGAAATTTTACTCACACACTTATACATTGTATCACAGCTCGTATACTCTGTACATATCCTCCGGCGGGGTCTAGGGTGTCTTATGTTACACTGACTGCACCCCCCCCCCCCCCCCTCTTCCTTAACTTAAACAATAAGTGACTTCGAGACCCCTCTAGACCCTTTGCCGTAACACTATACACGGCATTGATGGTTTGTCTAGTGCGACCGACAGGTATCGAGCTAAAAACGTATGATTTGAAGCCCATAGTTGAGTAGTAGCTATGTCTTCAACAGATTTTTTTTTTAGAAAACGTAAAGATGCTGCCCATTTGCATAAATCGTGGGCCCTACCCACTACGCCGGGATTACTCTCTTTAATGACTTCGACTAGCAGAGAAGCCATTTTTCGTTTCATTAACCTTTTACCTGTACTCGCTACCCATAAAGCACCTTGTCGGTTAAGAGGTACCACTCTCATATATTTGGTTAAAGCCTGTACAGGACACAAATTATGGTGCACTTTACCCCGTTTCAACGCCGGCACCGTGAACTCTGAGAAAACATGGTCACTATGTTCATTCTTGGCGATGAACCCTGGGGAAGGTGCAATATGAATGCAATCATTGAGTCTACCAAACCCTATGCAATTAGGGGTGTTGCTCATCGCCGCCAGCTCAGACACCCTGCTACCTGTTGCCAGAGCCATAAGGAACACAGCCTTTTTTAATAGTAATTCAAAATCTGCCGTATTCTGATACAGACGGGAATGAAGCAAAGATAACGCCTTGTCAAGAGACCAGGTAGGCATGAGCTGACGGGGAGGTGGGCGGAGTTTGAAGCATGCTCTCATGAAACCTGTTTCCTCCGCCTGTGGTATGGTTAGACCTGTAAGGTCAAAGAATGGCACCCTGATAGCTGTTAAGTGATTTTTGAGAGTCACTACAGATAGACGTTTCTGTTCAAACAAATAGTTTAAATAATGAAAAACTAACGCCACCGAAGGTACCGTCTGTTCTGTTCTAACTATCCAAGAAGTAAAGGACTGCCAATGAGATTAATATTGCCTTTTGGTAGATTGTGTGTACTGGTTCATAAATTTATCTGTCACGTTTCTACCATACGGCGTTAGCCACTTGGCCTCCTGAATGTCCACAATGCAAAAGTCAGCGAGGTCTTTAGGTTGCCAATCGTGTCTAAGTGGAAATACCCGACCGGGAGCGACACCGGGTTCGGGCACCACATTCTCAATTGCTGGTACCACAACTGCGCCGGCCACAGGGACGCGATTAATGAGACTACGCCTTGATAATCCTGTAGTTTGTTGACTACGTGGCACATTAGAGAAGCGTCTGGTGGCGGAAACAGATAGATGGAACTCCACCTGTTCCAATCCGTCACCAATGCGTCGGGCCCCCCCGCCGGCGTTAATGTCTGGCGTGTGAGGTACCGAGGGAGTTTGTGATTCTCTTCTGACGCAAACAGATCCACTTGTGGACGGTAAGGCTCTGCAATAATTTGATCGAATATGTTTTGCTTGAGTGCCCACTCTACTGTTGTGCTCTGTCTCCGAGACAGCGCGTCTGCCCAGACGTTTGCTATGCCTGGGAGATATGATGCATGAAGATGAATGTTCAGCTTGTTGGCTAGCACAAAAATCTTTTCTGACACATCTAGCAACTTCCGAGACCTCGTTGACCCTTGTTTCTGAATGCAGTGAACTGCATTGAGATTGTCCATCCTGAATGCCACTGACTTTCCCCGTAAAGTAGAGCCGTGAACCTGAAGAAAATAGAAGGGGACTAGTAACTGTTTTACATTTATGTGAGAGGTTTCTGAAGGGGACCAAAGCCCTTGACCCTGATGCCCGAGGTTTGACTGAAAGCCCCAACCTATCGTCCCTGACGCATCCGTGTCCACCCATACCGTCGGCGGAGGAGAGGTCCATGACATGACTGAGTGCAACATTTCCCTATTCGCCCAGACTGCTAGTAAGCTGTGTATTAATGTTGGGATAGGCCATAATTTTCCCGGCGGTAATAGTGGGAAATATTTGTTGCCCTCCAAGATTAAACGTTTGACTTTCAACCGGCCCAACTTCACAGTTAGTTGAACCCAGTTGAGAGAACCGACTAGAGATTCCCAGAGTCTCCGTGTCGTAGTCAGACTGTGGAGAAACATAAACAGTTTTTTGCGAAACCTGTTTCGATTGTCAACACTCTGACTCAGAGTGAGAGAAGCTGTGTCCCAGACCAGCCCTATCCACTGAATTACTTGTGAGGGAACAAGGTTCGACTTTACCAAGTTGACCTTGAATCCTAGAGATTTGACATGGTTTAACGTAATGTTGACATGAGCGTTGCATAACTCTTCTGTCTCTGCCACCACCAGCCAGTCGTCCAGATACTACAAGATCCTGATCCCTTGTTCTAAAATGGGCATCAGGGCTTGCCGGACTAATTTTGTGAAAATGCGTGGCGCTAGGTTCAATCCAAACGGCATCCTTTGAAAGACATAAGTCTGATGCATTATTCTTAAAGCCAGACATTTTTGAAATCTCTTGTTTACCGGGACGTGCCAATACGCGTCTATCAGGTCTAATGAACACATCCACCCTCCCGGCGGAAGTGTTAGCCTGATTTGATTCACTGTCAGCATCCTGAAGGACACGTTGTGAATGTGGAGATTCAGATAAGACAGGTCTACGACCGGCCTCATCTGAATACTGTCCTTTTTTGGTACTAGAAAGAGTTTGGATGTAAACACCGGGTAAGTCGGGGGGACTGGGATAATGACATTCTTGGTTATCATCTCCTGAACTAGTGACTCCACCTCTAAAGAAACATGAGTGGCCTTTGTCGGCTGACGTAAGCGAGGTCGCCGGAGCCACTGCCAAGTGATGCCTTTGCGGACCACAGTCCTCGCCCATGATGTTAATGGCCATGCCCGATGACACGCCCGGAACGACCCAGTTAGCAGACTGGGGTTCGCCGGCCGGACTACTCTCGGTTCCAACACGCCTTTGACTGGCCCCGGGAGTGAGAGAGACCTTAGTTTTTTGCTGGTGGTGGTGTACTCTTAGATGACTGGCTGGGTTTGGCTGGAGGCGGGCCCTGACCTGGTCGTTGGTGAAACCTGTGGCCTTTACCTGAGAATTTACCCTGTTTGTACCTGACGTGAGCCTGACCCTGGGTGAAAGAGGACTTAGGCTGATGAAACGGCTTCGACCCACTAGCTTGAACTTTCAAAACTGGTTTGGGTTTAGGGAAAGTAAAGGTAGGCTTCTTAGGGTGAGAGGGACTTTGTTTGAATGCTTGTGCCATATTGAAAACAGTCTTCCAAACTGCTGGAGAAATCAAAGAAGGGGTTAGCACTGGGGACAGAATTACTTGGCTTGCAATACGGTCAGGAAGTTTCTTTACTAAGAATATCCTCAAATCCTGCCTTGCTCGAACCGCCTCTAATAAGGCCGTCCGAATATCTCCTAAAGACTGAATGGAAGTTTGGAGAAGCAAGCGCCGGGAAAGTTCAATGGCCTTCCTGACTTCCGCAGTTTCGATTGCCTGAGAAGAGCGTAACAGAGACTTTGTTACTTGCTGAGTAACAATATATTGTGAAAACAGTCTAAACGCTTTACTTCTTAACCTAAACTCTCGGTCTAGGTGAGTTGGGGAAGGCGTGCTAAATGGATCTTTTAATTCGCACAAATTGATTTTAGGGGCAGCCAAGAAATCAAACAAAGCAGAGGGGACTCCTCCGGCACTAAAAACCGGAAGAGAGAACCAAGAATGGTGCTCTTGAGGGATTTGGTGAGAAGACTTTTTAGTGAAAGTAGTGGCAAAATTTTGAGCCTCTGTTTCCCAGTCCACCCAAGGTCCCGTGCCCAACTGCCCCACCTGCAAGACTGGATTAGAGGCTGAGTCTGTGATCGGAAACATATCCAATTCCGGCGTCAAAGCAGAAAGTGCCTTGACGTCGTTAAAGCCATCATTCTTAGTCCAGTCAGAAAAAAGCTTTGAAGCTGAGGCAGGGCTGGTGTTGATGCATACACAAAAAGTCATGGTTATAATAACTGGGAATGGCCTTAATATGAACATCTAAAACATCGCCTTGAATATCCAATGCTCTGAGTTTTCTAGACTTATTGCCTTGGATTACACACTCATGTGGTACAGGGAGCTCCCCCGAAATAGTAGCTTGTGCTGCCTCTGGCTTAGTTGGTAACATTGCTACCCATGACTCATCAGGCCTGTATAAAAGAGGCATAGCTCCTTTTCTGACTGGTGCCTTGTCTAAAGGGGGGGAGGGAGTTATGCCTGATATGACCCGCACATTGGAAGTAGTGAGAGCTGCTGTGCCTGGCACAGTGGAAATTGAATCTGACACAAGAGGAGGGTTAGGTATTTTAGCTAAAGCAATGGATGTAGCCAGAGGTCGCACATTCGTTGACGTCGCGGGAGCTTCCGTACCAACTGTAGGAGTTTCCGGCGTAGGGCCAAAGAACTTATTAAGTGCATTCAATAGTAACCCATCAATCTCTTCTGTAGTTACATACCTAGCAGATGACGAACTCCGTGGAGAATCGACAGTACCCTGAGAGTCTTCCAGGTGGTGACCTGACTCTTCAACTTCCATCTCTGAGACCAGAGAATGCTGTTCTTCATCCCTTAAGTCTGGCCTCTCATGGGAAGATCCCGCCGAAGCCGGGACCTCCACATGCCGCCATGTTAGATCTGGGATAGAAGATGGGACATCGGCATCCCGGTGGACGTCAGCCACTACTTGCGTTACCAAAGGGTGTGTGCCGTCCTGCCATGGCTGTGAGTATCGCCATACACCTTGGCTGTGGCTGTTACTCGCTTGTGAGCCTGGAATACTCCCCAATTGGGAGTCCTCACCCGAGCACCCCAACAGTTTATAGTTACCGTAAGATACTTCTAAATCTTAGGCTGACACACGTGACCTGGGAGAGAAAGCATGAATATCAGGTGATGAAATGTCCGCCGGCGCATCCTCCACCACATTCTCTGACCCCACCCCCGACCTGTCAGATTGGACGTTAGACTTGGAGGGGGTAGATGCAGAGAGCGGGGTACCAGGCTCCGGCGACAGCCGTGAGTCTGTTCGCACCGGAGGATCCCTTTTGGATGATTTATGACTTCTACTAGACTTATGTTTAGTTCTAATAACGTCTTTAGGTCCCCTACTCTTTTCCTTAGTCCTCTTCCGTGGAGGTGAAGAGGAGTGGACCGAATCTTTCACCTGCTCCCTTAGGGGTGACCTCGACTTGGACCTCGTCGCCGATGCCAAAAGTGACGGAGAGCGAGGCCTCTTGGATTTGCCAGGGGAGGGTGTGGGGGCCTGTCCCCGCCCAGTCTCGGAGGTCTTTCGTGAACGGATCTTACTCTTAGGAGGGGCGTGTTTAATAATTAACCGTTCCCAAAGCTCAAGGTTGTCAGATTGCAATGCTTTATGAGCTACATTAGTCGAATAAGAAGCAAGAAGTTTTTTTTGCTTCCTGCAAGGCCACCGCCGCAGTATTATCTTTATGAATCAAAAGTTTAACACTTAATAGGGTACAAATAGTGCAATGTTTTGTCACCCATATCCCTTGTGACCGATCGAGGCATTTAACACATTTAATGCACAACTTGTGTGCAAAAATAGGGATACCGGAGCATAACGGTGTTGAACACAAAGCAATGAGAGGTTCTATGGTCGACATGACCGAGACTGGCAGAAATCTACCCACCCCCGGGATCTACCTGGTCACCTGGCGCTACGCCGGTACTCCGCCCTGGAAAATAGAAAATTCCCAGGAATTAATGCTCATAAGGTTACCCCAAAATGTTACAAAAACATGTGTCATAAAACTGCTGGTCAACGAACCGTAGTCCTCAACCACTACTTTTCGCTGTCCAGCCGTTTCAAATTAAAGATTTCAGCATATCTTTACCTGTCAAAAGATTTAAGCATATCTTCTGAGTCTTCTTATAGATGAAGCATATCTTCAATAAAGAGTAAGTCCTTCAAGTATCCCTTTACACTTGAAACACTAGTAAGATTCAGGCATCTTCTTATCCCATAAAAAGTTTAAGCCTATCTTAATCACTAATCCGACTTCTACCAGAAGCCCTCATAGATCGCCGTCTTGAAGGTCGTGATTCCTTTTTGTATCAACCAATTGTTTGGCAAACCATAGCGAATTGCAATTCCGGTAATATAACCACCCGAAGGTACCACTGCCGGGTTTCATATTAAATGTCAAACCAATTGTACCTGCCCCAGACCTCTTTGTAAAAGAGGTCGCCAGGAGGAAAAGACCAAACAAAAAAACAGCATTGTCTTGGAGGCCGGGATACCTGATAGTATCAGTCAACTGTTTTTGGCAAACCATAGCGAATTGCAAATCCGTTAATACAACCACCCGAAGGTACCACCGCCCGGGGTCATATTAAATGTCAAACCAATTGTACCTGCCCCAGACCTCTTTGTAGAAAGGTCGCCGGGAGGTAAAGACCAGACAAACAAACAGCATTGTTTCAATGGCTTTGAAAAGCCGAGAAAACCATATCCAACAGGTGTCAGCATGATCACCTAGATACATGTGTGGAGCCCACCTCGCCGGGAATAACACAGGAAGCCTGATCACAGGCTCGACCACAGAAAACGCAGTTTCTGATGAGCCCTCAAGCTACCAAACTCGCCGGGGTAACTAACCTATTTTAGCCATCCTGACTAAAACTCGGTAAACAAAACGGCTTTCTCGGAGCAATCGAGAAAAACCGCCGGAAAGGCAACTCACACCAAACAGAACGCAGTCTGATAAACATAATCAGACCCATAGTCCGAAGCTCCTGGATCAGCCAATCACAACTAATCCAGGACATACATGGCACATGAATACATTTTTATTATAATAAACAATAAAAACACTTGCATATGTGAAAAAACTACGAGTGGCTGGCTAGGCCTGGTGAAAACGGAAAAAACACTTAATGACGTCGAAACACCAACGAAAAGCACTTCATCCCACCAAAACTGGAACAGCAGCCATATCAAAATCGTAGAAAACACCCGGATAAGGGTAACACTGACTCGGGACCCAGAAAGAACTCCACTAAGTGAAGAAAAATATACCAGGAACATCAGTACAAATAACATAGGCTACTCCATCTGAAAGATAGCAAGAAGCCCGACATCGCGTAGTTAAAGCCGCCTAACAAGCTAGGACTAAAGCTGGCTAAACACGAAAACGTTTCAGAGCATCCTCAACCCGGCCACGAGGGTCCGTCCGAAATAGACGCCCTAATAAAACGACCCAAAACACACTTGATCTGCGAGAAATCCACCCATGACACCCCTGCTACGCTAAACCTAACCTTACTCAAGACATCCCAGAGTAAACAAATGAGAAAAAACTCACTAGGGACGCAAGAATGCGGAACAAAGCGGAGCACTGTGGGGGACACGTCCGGGTGGGGTGAACGCAGAGCAAGGAAGGTGGATGGATGCGCTAACCAGCGTCTGGTCCAAGAATCCACAGAAGTACATCCACGGAATATGGAAAGCTTATGAATAGTTATTCTTATTTTATTTTTATTTTTTATTTGTTATGAAGTTTTTTCGTAGTGAGAACCCAATCATAAAGATGAACCATGAGTGATTTAGCGTGTGCTTATGATGAAGGTTCCTCTGAGCTCTGCGGCGGTAGTTTCAAACTGCGCGTATGGGCGTTTGAAGAGGTAACCTTATGTAATAGGCATGATCGTCAATGATGGAGGGGCCACTAATAAATACATACACATTACCAACCTGGTCAGTTTCTATGACAGGGAAATAGATAAAGTGCAAGAGAGAGATGGCTGGGTGGACTGTACTTACTGTACCTAGACTTAAAGATAGCCTTTGACAGACTACCGCATAGCAGATTATTAAGGAAATTAATTACTGCAGGGAGAGCGAGAGGAAAGCTATTGGATTGGATGAAAAGTTATCTGCAGGGGAGAACCATGAACAACGATTAGGGGTGAAGTTTCACAATGGGCAGAAATCAAGAGTGGTGTGCCCCAGGGATCAGTACTGGCTCCATTAATGTTCTTGATTCATGTTAATGACATGACCAACAGAGTTGATGCATATATGAACATGTTTGCAGATGACGCCAAACTTATGAAACACACAATCAACAAAAACAATTGTGCAGAATTACAAGGAGACCTAGACAGAATCCATAGCTGGAGTAAAACATGGGAGATGGAATTCAATGTCAAAAAGTGTCCCGTCTTAGAAATGGGGAAGAGTGGCAGAAGAGCAAATGGAAGTTATAGGTTAGGAAATAAGGAAATCAGCAAGGTAAGCATGGAAAAATACCTAGGAGTGATTATCCAAGAACATTTATCCCCTGAGAAGCACATCAATCATATACTGTAGTTGGAGCAACATATTAATAACAAGTATGATAATAGCATTCAATAAATTGGATGAAAGCATGCTAACCCAGATAATCACATCCATGATCAGACCTAGGTTGGAATATGCAGAGGTAGTATGGTCCCCCATCTAAAATAACGCAAACAAATTGGAGAAAGTACAACGAATAGCAACCAAACTGATCCCAGAACTAAGGACCTACATTACCTAGAAAGACTAAGGCTTCCCACGCTAGAGGAGAGAAGAGTTCGAGGAGACCTGATAGCAATGTATAGATGCATGAGAGGGTTCGAGAGACTCGATTAGGAGGATTTTATTAGGCTGGATGATGGAAGAACCAGAGGGTATATGTATTGAACAATAAAGGAGAGGTGCAAGTCCAATGTGAAAAGATTAGCTTTCCATATAGAACGATAGATCAGTGGAACATTGTAAGTGCGCAGATAGTAGAAGCAAGAAATATCCATGACTTTTAAAAGTAAACTGGATAGTCAATAGAAACTGAGACAGGACAACACAAGCGCAGCTCAATTCCTGTAAACTACAAATAGGTGAATACAAATTTAAAGACCGAGTGCTCCACACAAAATGTGGTTCTGGTCTCACGTCCTAAGAGCGGCGTTCCAGGCAGCTCTATTAAAGAGTATTCTGAAGAGAAGGACCAACCACACCTTACTTTCTGCTGGAAAACCCCTGTTAAAGGATGGCCATGGCAGAAACACTACTTTGTCCAAACATGTTCCTTTAATCCATGCCACAATACTTTTTCCATCATGTGGAAGTTTGTCTTTAATATACTGTACTGTACTTTTCCACTTTCTTCTCTCAAACTATTGGTGGTCTTCCACTATAGGATTAGCCCACCAATATATATATATATAATATGCTGTATATATATATATTATATATTCTTCTAATAGTTTGGTTTATTAAACTAATTGTTGTAGTCTATACACTCCCCTGGTACTACTCTCCTTGCCGCGGTTGGGGGGCTTCGGAGCCGGCGACTTAAGGCTTCATAGGGGAGGGTTAGGGTTATTTCCCTCCCTCTCCCCTCGAGCTTTCATCGTCGGCTTGACTAATTTTGAGTATGGAAGTTTTTCTTTCCTCTTTCTATGTTTTTCCCCTTCTATTCTTATTCTGTCCCATTCGGTTGTCCTCAGGCAGCTTATATCACATGCCTCCCTGGCCTGGCTAGGTAGTAGCCTTCTGACCTGCTTTGTCTCTAAGGTTGTTGCTGCGGCCAAGCTGACTTGATTCCCCTCGGTCGTGCATTTTTTTGCATTTCGCTGTGATTTTTGTTCTACCTTCGACCTGATCTCTCATTCTTCGCCCTTGATCACTTCTTGGTTGGTGCTGCAGTGTAGCAGTTCTTGCCTCATCCTTCGGCCCTGCCCTATAAGAGCTCTGCTGTGGTGCTCATGTGGTCCAGCTGAACTGGTGAAATGGCGAGAAATGTCTGCATGTCTTCACCTTTCTCGATTTGTTCACCTCCTGCCCTTCCCTATCTATCTTTACTTGATTAGTTGTCAATCTTGATCTAATCCTTCGGGCCAGCCCTATGAGAGTTCTTTTGTGGAACTCAGTGGTCTGGTTAAACTACTTTTTTAAAACAAAATGTAGGCTATACATTTATACCGGTACCTACAGTATACTTTGATAACCGAGTAATCCTTAAGAAGTGCGATTTCAGTCTTAAGTGTGTCGCATATAACGTTATTACAGATCAGGTTGTAGAACCTGATCCCTTGTCTTTCAAGATCTACCCCATCGTGCAGCTCCCACCACATTCACAGATTTGTATCCCTTTACCTAACTTTGATACCGTAATCCATTCTCTTCCAATTCCCAAATAAACCAATGTTGATCATACACATTTCTTCACTGATCTTTCAAATTAACTTGATACTATATATGTACTTCGCCATTCCTGAAAGAATATTGTTCTTCCATTTAATCCATCTCGCTATTCTCATTAAATTGTGTTCCATTCTGGTAATATCATCCACTTTAAATGAATATTTTTTTGAAGCATAAGTCATTGCACAGTATTTTAATAAATGAAGTCTACACCTTTCTCTTCAAGCAAAGAGGGAGTCCTCTTATGATTAGAAGAGGCAGCATCTTTCTGAACATTCATCAGCCGCATGGAACTCGTTCAACGGTACCAGCTTAGGCTCTACCTTCTGCAGAAATAGCAGACCCCAAGTATTGGTAATAGAACTTGTTCACACGCTCCAAAGTCACACTGCCAAAAATGACACTTTCGGGCAAGCTCACAATTACCTACTTCCCATACAAATCAATTGATTTGTAGACCATGCTTGGCAAAGCTCCGTCTATCCAGTTACATTCCTTATAGACATGACGTTGAATTAAATTCTACCCACCCACTTTCTGCAGGTTGCACAGGGGTTGTCATTACTTTCTATATTTAATCATCCATTCCACAAATCATGATTTTATGTCAACAGAGTAACTGACTATCATAGGTCCTTACTAAGCTTAATAAAATTGTTTAACGGTAGCCAGAATAAATTGTTTAACGGTAGCCAGAATAAATTGTTTAATGGTAGCCAGAATAAATTGTTTAACGGTAGCCAGAATAAATTGTTTAACGGTAGCCAGAATAAATTGTTTAACGGTAGCCAGAATAAATTGTTTAACGGTAGCCAGAATAAATTGTTTAACGGTAGCCAGAATAAATTGTTTAACGGTAGCCAGAATAAATTGTTTAACGGTAGCCAGAATAAATTGTTTAACGGTAGCCAGAATAAATTGTTTAACGGTAGCCAGAATAAATTGTTTAACGGTAGCCAGAATAAATTGTTCAACGGTAGCCAGAATAAATTGTTTAACGGTAGCCAGAATAAATTTAATAGATATCATCACAATGAAATTGATAATCATGCAAAATCTTGCTGGTTTCTTTGCAATAACCTAATAAGGCATGATCTTCCCCTAGATAGCCCTATTGAGCAATTTTAAGCTTATAAATGAGCTCAATAATTACATGTACCCCATTTAAAGTAATTTATCACATGTTTCAAACACAATGTCCACTAAAATCTGTCTCGGTTTGTGCCTATTTTCTAATGAAGCAATCTCTCTCTCCCCCCCCCCCCCCCCCAGATGAGAGTGCATTACCTTACAACTGCATCAAGTGCAACATCTGCCAGAGGATGATTGGCAAGAATAAATTTCAAGTCCATGTGAGCACCCACTCCAGTGACCGCCCCTACGAGTGTAACATATGCTCCAAACGTTTTACCCGTGCCGACAAACTCACCTCCCACAAGCGGACTCACACGGGGGAGAAACCGTATCACTGTTTTTGCGGGAAGCAGTGTACGAGACTCGATCACCTGAAATCCCACATCATGACACACAATGTAACGCCTGAAGCTGCCCAGAAGTTGATAGATGTGCAGCGGAATAGAGATTTGACCACTCAGCAGGGAAAAGTACCCCTCGTCACTCTCCACAATTCTGAAGATGGTAACCCTCTATCATCAGTGAACGAGGACTCCCAATCATCAGTTGAAGTACTAGATATTAAGAAAGAAGAATCACCGTCAGTGGAGATAGATTACTCGCAGTCAACACCAGAGCACGGGTCAAGATCAACACAATCATCAGTGGAAGTACTAGATGATATTAAGAAAGAAGAATCATCGTCAGTGGAGATGGATTACTCGCAGCCAACACCAGACGGCGGGTCAAGATCAACACTAGAGGGTGAATCCCCATCAACTGAATCTTTACAAGATCTTACAGGTTATTCTATGCTTTCATCCCTTTCTTTACTTTATGTCCTTATACAGTAATGCTTCACTTAAATTTATTGAAATATTCCTGAACAAATTATTCTTAATCATTATTCAAATAATTCTGCACTATTTTATGGATTTGGAAAAAGAGTATGATCATATGGATCGAGTAGCAATGTGGCAGGTGCTAAGGATTTATGAAATTGGAGGAAATTTGTTAAGAGCAGTTAAGAGTTTTTATGAAGAGAGCAGAGTGTGTTAGAGTAGGAAGTATTGAGTTGAGTGAATGGTTTGAGGTAAATTATATTGTAAAACTTGCAAGATAAACAAACCAAAACGTATACGAACACAGTAAAAAGACAAAATAACTAATCAAAATCACTATGTGGAAACACCGCATAAGTAAAATAATAATTTATAAATAAAAGAACACAATCCACCACATAGGGTGTACATTACTACATGTGCAAGTTAATCTGGTTCCCAAGCAAACTAATCGCATACATAACAACGCACTGTCGTCACGTTCAAGGAATTAGTTAATTTGGGAAGTCGGGGACGTTCTGGTAAATTTTTACTAAACTCTGCATGAATAAAGAAACTACAATTAGTGTCAAAATGTTCTATTAAAATCTAATTTGCAACTTGACAAGACATCAACAATAGTACAAAATACAAATAACACTCACTAACGATAGTGCTAACGGGTAGGTACCTGTAAGCATAGCATGCCTCAAGTGACCCCTAACAATTACTACCCTACAAATAACCTACATTTATTGTACAAATAAACTAAGGAAATCGCAAAAACGAGCAATTGATACAATCGACAATGAATAGATACAATATAATAAACAGAAATAATTGCAAAATATGAAGAAGCAATAACAGATTTTAACAGAGTACTCTTTTAACAAGAACAATTAATCTAAAAAATTATTAAAAAATAATAACAATAGAAAAAGATAAACAATTAATACATACAGACAAAAAGTAAGCAGAGGTTATACAAGAAACTTCAAATTTATAACGCTTGATTAAAATGATTGATATCAAACTTTAAAATACAGTCACAATAATTGACCTTAACCCCTCCAATCCCAGAGATGACTATAGTCGTCAGTAGATAAGTAACTCCCCAGTCCCAGCGACGGATATAGTCGTCAGTAATGTACTTTCCTTGTAACTGCCTGTACAACCCTGTACTTTTTTTTTCTCTCTCTCTCTCAGCTTATGTAAGACCCACTGAAGGGTGAGAGAGCCAGTCTTGCCTCATCTCTTGAGGTGGAAAGGTGGTCTCTCCTGCCATTTTGGTCACATTGCTTGGGACTAGGAGGGACTTTTATTACTGTATCCTACGGTACTGAACGGGTTAAAAAGATTAAATTTATGCAACAATTTACTTGCAACAAAACCTCTGTCCACTAAGAGTCTGTACAGTAACCTAACTCTAGCCCAAAATTCTTCTACAGTGCACTCCCGTTATCCGCGCTCCTAGTATTCGCGATCCTTGCTATTCGCGGACACCCTAAATATCCCATTACTCGTCATCCGCGCAAAAAAACAGCAAAATACCAGCTATTCACGGATTTGAATCGGGCGGGTCGGTGCGCATCCCGATTCTTGCTTTGGTCGGCCATCTTGCATTCTTGCGTGACGTCAACACAGCGTTCCAGCTGAGGCAGCAGTTCACAGCCCAGTGTTGGAAAAGTTGAAAACCGCCTGTTTACAATCTTTTTTATGCACGAACCTCTTATCTCCCACATTTATTAGGGCCTTTAGAGCATTCAGTGATAGGGACAGTGGGCCTGATGGTAATCATGATGGAAATAAATGCCCGGGACCATCAAAACAGAGAGCAGGTGTACCGACGCTGTCGGACGAAAGCGGGCAAATTATGCCGATGCGTAAGGCTAGCCTAGTCCTAATGACTGATTTCAAATAAAGTTTGTGTGGTAAGTTATCTCCTCATAATATATATTAATAAGTATTCTCCTCAAATAGTATGTATTATTGGATATATTTGGGGGAAAATGGGTACTTTATGGGTGACTGGACGAATGTGGAATAAAGTGTGGTACCGGTACCGTCACTGACAGTACCACACTTTGTTCCACATTCTTCCAGGTCCGTCACCGTATCTTTTTAATCATATTATTGTCATAAAGTAGGTCAAAATAATGGTTTGAGGGTCCAAGATGGCCGAGTCAGGTACGAGCTAAGCCTATTTCTCATTGAAACCTATGTTAATTAAACACTGCCCACGTATCCGCGTTTTCAAGTATCCGCGTACCGCAGTCGGTACCAGTTAGGCGCGGATACGGGGAGCCGACTGTACTTTAGTAAACAAATTACAAAATCTTATTAGCTGGGAATAAAAACAATTATGCATTATTTTACTATCGATATTACTACTAGGGAAAGGAAAGTTTATTATGTTAAAATAAAAATCGTCAACTTTGTGGTATATTTTAAGTGTGCACAGTTCATTAACCCGGGAACTGCAAGGAGACTTATAAGTTTTACTGGGCGACTGTGGGAAGACTCTTATGATCCTAGGCCTAAAAAAAAAATTTTAAAACACCCCAGTAGCACTTTAAAAAAAAAAAAAAAAAAAAAATCCCTCGGCCATGCCACATATCACTCCTCCACATCCCTTCCTTCCCCCCTTTCCCCCCCCCCTTCAATTATCACCTATTTTCCCTGTTATTCCCTTATTCTTAGGTATATTTTTGTGCTAACATCTAGCGAGTTGCTAGCAGGGCGTGGTCATATGTGTATCTATGCGTGGGAAAGAGAGAGAGATAGAGATATTGAGCTCAGTGTCTCTCCAAGCCTCGTGAAAGGAGGGTGTGACGGCGGCTGGCTCACACTTGATAAATGAAACTCATTTTCAATTCGTGATTTTGACCATCCAAACACTTTTGCCACTTGTTTTATTGTTGTAACATGTTACTATCTTCACATTAAACGTAAAATAGGCGCATATGGATAAGTATTAATGATATTTATTGTAAAATAACGATTTTAGTGAGGAAACAGTGTAAAAACCTCCGCACAGGCGAATGGTGTATACTACCCCCTGCGCAGCGCAGAGGTTAACAATATGTATATTAACATCAAGAACATTTTCAACTTAATCATTTACGTTACCTTGTGTGAGGGGAATGGAATTTGGATAAATTTGTTTAGCGACTTGAATAAAATTTAATATACTGTATTGCAAACGAGAATATCATCAATATATCTACTATTATTACTAAACAATTTAGCAAGTGCTAATTTTTCAGGGATGTTATTTTTCTTGCTACTGTCAACTAAGTTTTTCATAATTTAAATTCTAAAGAAAGCAAGAATAAGTTTGCTATTAAAGGGCTAGCATTTCTACCCATAGGAATTCCTAATATTTGTTTGAAAATATAGGGCCCAAATCTAACATATCAAAATATACTGAACTACTGTAGTGGGATCATAGCTAAGTGACGCATTATTAAAATATGAATTAACATTTATGTAACGATTACCATTCTTAACGAATCTATCAAAGGGCAAATCTATAATAAAGCAAAGTTCTGAATATACTAAATCTAAAGGCAAATTGGTATACAACGTTGAAAAGTCGAAGCTATGTACTGAGGTAACTTGCCGCATGGTATTAAGTTTATCAATAACTTCTACTGAATTGTCAACACTCCAATAATAGTTAATGCCAGTTCTATTCTTGATGGGATCACAATATTTATTAGTGGCCCCTCCATCATTGACGATTATGCCTATTACATAAGGCACCCTCT
Organism: Paralithodes platypus; assembly: GCA_032716605.1. NCBI lineage: Eukaryota > Metazoa > Arthropoda > Malacostraca > Decapoda > Lithodidae > Paralithodes > Paralithodes platypus. The sequence continues at coordinate 33,111,365 of CM064533.1, forward strand.
TCATACACTCATTCGCCGTAGTTTGAATCTACCGCGCAGAGCATAAAAAATTGAGGAGCCTTCATCATGAGCGCACGCAACCTCACTCATGGTTCAGTCATTATGAAATTGGGTTCTCACTACGAAAAAACTTCGTAACAAATAAAAAACAAAAGAAAATAAGAATAACTATTCATAAGCTTTCCATATAATCGTGGATGTACTTGTGTGGATCTTTGACCAGACGCTGACTCAGGCGTCATTCTTCCTTCTCTGCGCTCACCCTACCCGGACGTGCCTCCCCACGCTCCGCTAGTTCCGCATTTGTTGCGTCCCTAGTGAGTTTTTTCTCATTTGTTTACTCCGGGATGTATCGAGTAAGGTTAGGATATGCGTAGCAGGGGTGTCCTGGGCCGGTTGCCCGCAGTGCAGTGTATTTTGGGTCGTGTGTTTGGGGCATCTATTTCGGGTGTACCCTTGTGGTCCCATGGTGGACGCGAACTTTTTCGCGGTTAGCTAGCTTTGTGATGTAGGCGGCTTTCACTACGCGTTATTATGCTTCCTTTTATCTTTCTGATGAGGTAGCTTTTTCTTCTCTGACATTCCCAGCATATTTTTCTTCACTTAGTGAAGTTTTTTCTGGGTCCCGAGTCAGTTCTTCCCTTTGCCGGGAAGTTTTTGCTACAGTGGTGTGTTGACGGTGGTTCCTGTTGCGATATAATTCAGTGCTTTTTGTTTATATTACGACGTGATTACTTTTTATTTCCGTCTGCCTAGGCCTAGCCAGCCTCTCGTAGCTTTGCCACATGTACAAGTGTTATTGATTTATGTTATAAATATGTACTACTGTGTCATGTGTGTCCTGGTTTAGTTGTGTATTGGCTATTTCCACGGAATATTTGTGTGTTCTGGATTAGTTGTGTATTGGCTATTTCCACGAACTAATTATGTGTCCTGGGTTAGTTGTGCTTTGGCTAATTCCACGGTCTATTTGGTGCGTTCAGATTGAATCTGAACGGGGTGGGTTGCCTTTTCCGGCGGGTTTTCTCGGTTACACCATGAAAACCCGGCTGGTTGCCAAGTTTTATATTACGCGTGGTTAAAATAGACTAGTTTCCCCCGGCGAGTGGTGGCCTGAGGGCTCTCCAGGACTGCGTCTCTGAGGAGGAGCCTGTGTTCAGGCTTACTAGGTATTTCCCGGCGGGATGGCTTTACCCATTTACCTAAGTGTTCATGCGGACACTTGTTGAGTTTAGTTTTTCCCGGTTTTGCAAAGCCAGTAAAACTAGGCTGTTTGTTGATTGGTCTTTCCTCCCCGGCGATCTTTTGCAAAAAAGTGGGGATAGGAATAATTGGGGTTAACGTTATACCTGTACTTAAATTCACACCTGGCGGTTGCACCTGGGAAGGGTGGGATTAACTGATTTGCAAATTCAGTGTAGTTGACCAGACAATTGAGGGATACGATAGTATCGCCGCCATTCAACATACGGCGATCTAGGACGCTTCGGGAGAAGCCAGATCTAGTATTTTAGACAGGCTTCCCAGTTTTTGATCTGCGAGATAATACGGGGGCCGGCGTCTTTTTATGGGTTTTCCAGTAAACTTAACAAACACCACTGGGAAGACTGCGTCATTTATAAAAAGCCATGCTGGTCTTTATATCATGTCAGAGGATATTCATAAATCTTTTGGACAGGCTAAGATATTCTGAAATCTTGAACTATGAACCTCCCGCGTAGCGAGCCGTGATAGTTGTGTATTTCGTCTCGTTACCCGGCGGGTTATTCAACACTTGTGTTCGATCATGTTGGTGTAGCCTTATGAGCATTAATTCCTGGAAATTTTCTTTTTTCCAGGGCTGAATTCCGGCGGATCTATAGAGAACCTGGAGTAAACCCGGGGGTGGGTTCGTTTTCCACCAGTCTCTGCCATGGCTACCCTAGACCCTGTTTTTGCTTTGTGTGTTACACCCTCCTGTTCAGGTATCCCTATCTTTGCACACACTCGTTGCATTAGATGTGTGAAATGTTTAGATCGCTCAAGGGGTTTGTGGGTGACGGGGAACTGTACCTTCTGTACTCAATTGAGTGTTAAAGTATTGCGAGACAATGATAGACCCGTGGCGGTCACTTTACGGGAAGTCAGGCAGCTGTTGTCCACTTATGCTACCACAGTGGCTCATAAAGCGCTTCAATGTGATAACGTAATTCTTTGGGATAAATTACTGATTGAGCACCCTCCTATTAAACGTACCTCTAGAGTAATTGTACGAAAGTCGGCAGAGACTGGGCAGGGTACAGTACTTACTCTGGCCCCTAGCACATCTAAGAGACCTCGTGAACCCACGCCCCCGGTGACAGCCTCCACGTCACGGGCGCGGTCCAGGTCCAGGTCACCCCTCAGACAACAGCCGCCTAGTCACTCTTCTTCACCTGCGAGAAAGAAGAGCAAAGAGGAAAAGTCCAAGGGCAGTTCTAGTGATAAATCTGAGAAGTCCAAGAGCAGTTCTCGGGGAAGATCTAAGTCACACCGCAGCCACAAATCTTCCAGGAAAGATTCTCAGGAACGAAAGGCCTCCCGGCGTTCGCCGGAGTCTCGTGCCTCACTTTCTGCCTCTACTCCCGACTTATCTAGTGTCCAATTCTGATCGGGCGGGAGTGGAGTCAGAGACTGTGGTGGGGGTGTTACCGGCGGACAGGTTACCAATGGATATTGTAAATTTAGAATTGGAGAGTTCTGTGGGCAGTGATCGCCCTTTAGAAGAGTCTAGTGGGGGCTCAGTGGTTGATGGTGTATCTGACTCTCAAGGGAGTTCAGGCCAAGGCCTGGGTGTATGGCGGTATTCCCAACCAGGGCATGAAGGCCCACGTCTGGTTCAGGAGCCACAGGTACTGGCGGACGTACACCGGGACGCTGTGATCCCATCATCCATTCCAGACTTAACATGGCACCACGAAGGGATTCAGGCTTCGGCGGAATCCTCTCATGATGGGCCAGATGACAAGGATGAGGTGTCTATAATCTCTGACATGGAGGTGCAAGAGTCGGGTTCAGTTCTAGACAACTCACAGGATAGGAATGATTCACCTCTTAGTTCTTCATCTGCTAAATTTGTCACGGCGGAGGAAATAGATGGGTTATTAGCTACTGCTCTAACAAAAAAAAATTGCCAACAGCCGGAGACTCCTACAGTGGACCTGGGAGCTTCCATGACAAGTTCAAGTGTTCGGCCTCTGATCGCTTCCATTGCTTTAACTAAGATTCCGCACCCTCGCTCTATATCACCTACTATGGTCACTAGGCCTGCTTCGGCGGCACTGACTACTTCTAGTGTAAGGGTGGTAGCGGATGTGAATCCTCCGCCTTTAGATAAAGCACCGTTAAGAAAGGTAGCTATGCCCCTTTTATACGGTCCAGATGATTCATGGGTACAAATGATCCCAACTAAGCCAGAGGCGGCGCAGCCCACTTTGTCAGGGGAACTTCCAGTGCCACGTGAGTGGGTAATCCAAGGAAATAAATCTAGAAAGTTAAGAGCTTTGGATATTGCGGGTAATGTTCTTGATGTTAATATTAAGGCCATTCCGAACCATTATCACCATGACTATTTTGTGTATACAGCTACACCTGCACTGCCCCCTGCCTCAGCTTCAAAACTGTTTTCTGACTGGACCAAGCATGACGGTTTTAATGATATAAAAGCACTGTCAGCTCTCACTCCAGAATTAGATTTACAAACGGTCACAGACACAGCCGCTAACCCAGTGTTGAAGGTGGGGCAGTTGGGTCCAGGACCTTGGGTGGAATGGGAGGTAGAGGCTCAGAACTTTGCGACCACCTTCACCTCAAAATCTTCGCACCAGATTCCTCAGGACAGCCATTCTTGGTTCTCTCTGCCAGTCTTTTCGGCCGGCGGAGTGCCATCTGCTTTGTTTGCTTTTTTAGCTGCCCCCAAAATCAATCTATGCGAACTTAAAGATCCTTTCACTACACCTTCCCCAGCTCACCTAGACCGGGAGTTTAGGCTACGGGGGAAGGCGTATAGACCTTTTTCCCAATACATCGTTACGCACCAGGTGGCGAAATCTATGCTCAGATCTACTCAGGCAATCGCGGACGCGGATGTCAGAAGATCGATTGAACTAGCTCGGCGGTTACTCCTTCAGACTTCTATTCAGTCGTTGGGGGATATCCGTACAGCCTTGCTCGAGGCGGTGCGGGCGAGACAGGATCTTAGGATGTCCCTGGTGAAGAAACTTCCTGATAGAATTGCGAACCAGGTGGTCATGTCGCCGGTGCTAACTCCCTCTTTAACCCTCCAGCCCCGGCTACGCATTACATAAATATTGCACGAAACCCGGGTGTTTTGGCCGAAAAACATCTAGGCTAGGCTACCGTATCATTGTTATGCTGACTGCTTCCCGCATTCCCGCGCATCCCCAAGCGTAGCTGTGTTATTTACCTGTAGAATGGCGTTAAGTAGAGCTCTCTAAGTCAACTGGTTGAGTTGTGATGATGATTTCAGTGGAGATAACTTACGGCAACAACAGCCACTTTACAATACTTTTCGATACTTAACAACAACATACAGGCACACACGAACAAGCGACGCTCTCCTTGTGGCCGGAGATGCGGGGCGTCAGTCCAGCCGGCTGTTGTTTACATGCGTCGGACCGACGCCTCGCACACCAAGCTCACAGGCTTTCAACCACTGGTACAATGTTGTACCACCCGGGTTCCTGGGGGCAAAACATAATGGTACACACGTGTACCATCCGAGTTTGAAGGGTTAATGTCCCCTGATGTGTGGAGAACTGTTTTCAACATGGCTCAGGCCTTTAAGCACAGTCCCGCCCCTTCTAAGAAACCTGCTTTTAACTTTCCCAAACCCAAGCCAGTCGCAAAAGCTCAGCCGGGTGGGTCAAAGCCCTTTCATATACCTAAGTCCTCTTCCCCCCAAGGTCAGTACAGGTATAAACAAGGTAAGTTTGCAGGTCATAAAGGACGAAACTATAATAGACCGGGCCAGGGCCCGTCTTCTGCCAACGCCGGCCAGTCGGCTAAGCATCCACCACCACCACCACCATAAAAAAACTAAAGTCTCTCTCACTCCCAGGGCCAGTCTCACGGCGGGCGGATCAGAGGGTAGTACAGCCGGCGAACCCTTGTCTGCTAACTGGGTCGTTCCGGACGTGTCACCGCGCATGGCCAGTAAATACTTGGGCGAGGATGGTGGCACGCAAGGGCATCACCTGGCAGTGGCTCCGGCGACCTCGTTTACGTCAGCCGACAAAGGCAAATTTAGTTTCTTTAGAGGTGGAGTCACTGATCCAGGAAATGATCACCAAGAATGTCATCATCCCGGTTCCTCAAAATTACCCAGTCTTTACATCCAAACTATTTCTAGTGCCCAAAAGGGACAGTGTTCAGATGAGGCCAGTCGTAGACCTGTCTTATATGAACCTCCGTATTCACAACGTGTCATTCAGGATGCTGACAGTAAACCAGATCAGGCTAACACTTCCGCCGGGAGGATGGATGTGTTCTTTAGACCTGACAGACGCGTATTGGCACATCTCGGTAAACAAAAGATTTCAACGGTTTCTGGCCTTAAGAATAAAGCATCAGACTTATGTCTTTCAGAGGATGCCGTTTGGATTGAACCTAGCACCTCGCTTATTCACGAAATTAGTCCGGCAAGCCCTGATGCCCTTGTTAGAGCAAGGGATCAGGATTTTGTGGTATCTAGACGACTGGCTAGTGGTGGCAGAGACGGAACAAGTATGCATAAATCATGTCAACATAACATTAAATCATGTCAAAACTCTAGGGTTCAAGGTCAACCTGGTAAAGTCAAACCTTGTTCCCTCACGAGTAGTTCAGTGGATAGGGCTGGTCTGGGACACACCTACTCTCACTCTGAGTCAGAGTGTGGACAATCGCAACAGATTTCGCAGGAAATTGTTTCTGTTCCTTCACAGTCTGACTACGACACGGAGAATCTGGGAATCTCTGGTCGGCTCTCTCAACTGGATTCAACTAACTGTAAGGTTGGGCCGGTTGAGAGAAACGTTTAATATTGGAGGGCAACAAATATTTTCCGCTATTGCCGGCGAAAAAGTTATGGCCCATACCAAAATTAATCCACAACTTACTAGCGGTCTGGGCGAAGAGGGAAACGTTACACTCAGTCATGTCATGGACCTCTCCTCCGCCGACGGTATGGGTAGACACGGATGCGTCAGGAACGATAGGTTGGGGCTTTCAGTCAAATCAAGGGCACCAGGGTCAAGGGCTTTGGTCCCATTTAGAAATCTCCCACATCAATGTCAAAGAATTACTAGTCCCCATATATTTCCTTCAGGCTCACGGCTCTACTTTACGGGGCAAGTCGGTGGCCTTCAGAATGGACAATCTGAATGCAGTTCACTGTATTCAGAAACAAGGGTAAACGAGATCTCGGAAGTTGCTAAACGTGTCAGAAAAGATTTTTATTCTAGCCAACAGGCTGGACATTCATCTTCACGCATCTTATCTCCCAGGCGTAGCAAACGTCTGGGCAGACGCTCTGTCTCGGAGACAGAGCACAACAGTAGAATGGGCGCTCAAGCAAACCATTTTCAACCAAATGATTGCGGAGCCTTACCATCCACAAGTGGATTTATTTGCGTCTAGGAGACTCACAAACTCCCACTGTACCTCACCCGCCGGACGATAACGCCGGCGGGCGGGCCAGACGCACTGGTGACAGACTGGAACAGGTGGAGTTCCATTTATCTGATTCCGCCACCAGATGCGTCTCTAATGTGCCACGTAGTAAACAAACTACAGGATTATCGGGGCGTAGTCTCGCTAATCGCGCCCCTGTGGCCGGCGCAGTTGTGGTACCAGCAATTGAAGACGTGGTGCCCGCACCCGGTGTCACTCCCGGTCGGGTTTTTCCACTTAGACACAATTGGCAACCTAAAGACCTCGCTGACTTTTGCATTATGGACATTCAGGAGGCCAAATGGCTAGCACCATATGGTAGAGACGTGACCAATAAATTCATGAATCAATATACCCAGTCTACTAAGTGACAGTATCAATCGCATTGGCAAGCCTTTACTTCTTGGATTCTTAGAACAGAACAAACTGTGCCCTCGGTGGCTTTGGTTTTTAATTATTTAAATTATCTGTTTGAGCAGAAACGTTTATCTGTAGTAACGTTAAAAAATCACTTAACAGCGATTAGGATGCCGTTTTTGGACCTTACCGGTCTCACCATACCAGTCGCAGAGGAAACAGGTTTTATGAGGGCATGTTTTAAACTCCGCCCACCTCCCCGTCAGCTCATGCCTACCTGGTCTCTGGACAAAGCATTGTCGTTACTTCATTCCCGTCTGTACCAAAATACTGCAGACTTTACATTACTTTTAAAAAGGGCAGTATTCCTTATGGCTTTGGCTACCGGGAACAGAGTATCTGAGCTGGCGCCGATGAGCAACACACCTAATTGCCTCAGGTTTGGTAGGCTTAATGAGTGTATTCACATTGCACCTTCCCCAGGGTTCATAGCCAAGAATGAGCACAGTGAACACGTGTTTTCAGAGTTCACGGTGCCGGCGTTGAAAAGGGGAAAGGTGCACCATAATTTATGTCCAGTGCAAGCTCTAACCAAATATTTGAGAGTGGCACCTCTAAATCACCAGGGTGCTTTATGGGTAGCAAGTACGGGTAAATGCTTGATGAAACGTAGACTGGCATCTCTCTTGGTCGAGGTCATTAAAGAGAGTAATCCCGGCATTGTGGGTAGGGCCCACGATTTACGCAAGTGGGCAGCTTCTTTACGTTTCCTTAAACGTATGTAAACAAAATTCTGTTGAAGATATTACGTCCACACAGTTGTGGGCCTCTAATCATACGTTTTTGACTCGATACCTTTCAGTAGCTCTAGACAAACCTTCCTTGCCATGTATAGCTTTAAGGCAGAGGGTCTAGGTGGCCCCTAAGTCACTTATTGTTTAATTTCGAGAAAAGGGGGGGGGGGTGCAGTCAGTGTAACATAGGACACCCTAGACCCCGCCGGAGTATGAGAGCTGTGATACTGTTTATGGGTGTTGTGATATGTAAATTTCTCTGTACATTACAGGAAATTGTGCTAGTACAATTATAGTACAAACAACAGTGTTGTTGTTGTTGTTGTTCCCCAAGCTGCCTGGCCGAACAGCCCCAAGTCCCCGAGCAAGGCCAAGGCCATAACCGAGCGCCCCCACAGAACCCTCCATGCCGACCACAATAAAGCCTGGGTGACCGAAGCCACTCCATGGCGGGGAGCTGAGGAGGGTGCGGAAACGCCCGGGAAACCAAAGTCCCACCCAGGGCCCTGTGCCCCTCAGCAATTATGAAGAGAAAGTTGAGGGGCAAAGGAAAAATGTGACGCTTTGGCTTTCAATCTTGGTAGATTGGGAGGTCAATTCACGGAAGAGACGCCGTCACTTGAGATCTAGAAAATATATAAGTAAAAGGAACAGTCAGAGTAAGCTATGGGTATGGCAGAGATCGCTCAGTTCTCACTCTGATAGACCAGCAAACCAACAACAGTGTTGTTGTAAGTAGTTTTTGGGCTGTGAAGCAATCTAATTTTAAGCATTGGTTATATTTTGCAAGATATATCCACTAATTTTATGGGGTTTATATGTGCACATGTAAACTTATAAGTTTTATTTTTTCACCACTTAATTTAAGTGGGGTGCCTTGTTAACTGGCAGATCTGTTCTCAGAATCTCAGAGTTAACCCCTTTTTATCAAGCAGGCTTCTTTGAAGCACGCTCCTGCTTGCACCCCTTTTTGTATATATGTGCTGTATAAAGTTTATGTGCCAAATATATATTTTTTACAAAGTAAGAATACTATGTGGTTGTTTGATTATCTGCCTTTGCTAGAGTTATGATATGATTACGAATGTCCCCCTCCAGTCTTAGATATCAGGCATTATCGTCAATGATGGAGGGGCCACTAATAAATTATAGGTTTGACTCCTGCAAGGAGATAAAGAAAACCTAATATTTAGTAGTGGCCCCGTAATCATTGACGACTGGGGCCCTCCCGACCATCCCCTTCCCATTCGTTGATGTATTAAGGATTTTGGTTTACTTGATATGTCAGTGAAGGAAGAATGACGCCTGAGTCAGCGTCTGGTCAAAGATCCACACAAGTACATCCACGATTATATGGAAAGCTTATGAATAGTTATTCTTATTTTGTTTTTGTTTTTTATTTGTTACAAAGTTTTTTCGTAGTGAGAACCCAATTTCATAATGACTGAACCATGAGTGAGGTTGCGTGCGCTCATGATGAAGGCTCCTCAATTTTTTATGCTCTGCGCGGTAGATTCAAACTACGGCGGATGAGTGTTTGAAGAGGGTGCCTTATGTAATAGGCATAATCGTCAATGATTATGGGGCCACTACTAAAGATTAGGTTTTCTTTATCTCCTTGCAGGAGTCAAACCTATAATCGTTTATGAGTACTTATAATGGATTTTAAGCAATGTACGACCTGTTTTGACAATGTTTTAGTGGTATCAAATTTTGCTCCGGCAATAAAGCGATATTTATAAGGTCTTTTATGAAATTTGGGTAACATGTATAATTTAGCAATGCACTTATTCTTATCAGAATGTTTAATATCAAAGGTTAAATTTTTATTTGTATGTTCATTAATTAAGTTATCAACAATTACATTTTCCTGAATTTCATAAACAGAATTACCACAAATATTTTTATGAAATTTGTTACTTCTAATGCCTAGTTCTTTTTTCATGTTTTCTAGAAAATAATTCTTACATACGAAGCTAGGCCTATAGTTATTGCTGGCTTTATCTACTGTAGTGATTACAAAATGTTTATGTAAATTTATTAAATCAACTTTAAGCTTATTATAATTATAGTTTACAAAATCAGAAGGGCGGGTGCCCAACCCCGAAAGGAGTTGAAATAGGGGAGCTATCCCCCCGCCAAAGGCGGCTTTCTAGGGCCTTTCCTAGCTGATGCTGAGAGGATTGGGTTCTAGTCATGTGGTGATGGGCTGGTCTATCCGAGTGAGAACTGAGCGATCTCTGCCATACCCATAGCTTACTCTGACTGTTCCTTTTACTTATATATCTTCTAGATCTCAAGTGGCGGCGTCTTTTCCGTGGATTGACCTCCCTACTGCCAACCTAGAAGTTGGCAGATTGGGAGTGAAAGTGTCACATTTTTCCCTTACCCCTCAACTTTCCCTTCATAATTGCTGAGGGGCACAGGGCCTTGGGTGGGGCTTTGGTTTCCCGGGCGTTTCCGCACCCTCCTCAGCTCCCTGCCTTGGAGTGGCTTCGGTCACCCGGGCTTTGTTAGTGGTAAGCAGGGAGGATTTTGTGGGGGCGCTCATTTATGGCCTTGGCCTTGCTCGAGACCTTGGGGCTGTTCGGCCAGACAGCCTGGGGAACAACAACAACAACAAAATCAGAAAGATTAAATTTATTTTTTAAGGAGAAAATTTTATTTATAATTAATTTAATCAATAATTTTGACCATGCTTCTAGCTCCCTCGCATCGCAGCGCACAGTTTTTAACAAATTATCTTTTAATATATTAACTGAAAAAAAACTATCTTTTAAAATTTTGTCAAATGTTACTTTATCATTCCCTATTTAAAACCTTTTTGACATAGCTCCGCTAATTTGTCGTTTACAAAGTGTTTAACTATTTCTACATGTATGTTTTGCGACAGGGTTGTATAATTCACTGTGGTTGTTTAATGTATATATGGATGGTGTGGTGAGGGAGGTGAAAATGAGGACTATGGGTAGAGGATTGGGTTTAGTAGGAAAGAATGATAGAGATTGGGAATTGAATCAGTTGCTGTTCGCTGATGACACAGCATTGGTGGCGGATTCTAAGGAGAAACTGCAGTGGATAGTCAAAGAGTTTGGTGGGTTTGTGGGAGGAGGAAGCTGAAGGTGAACGTCAATAAAAGTAAAGTAATGGTATGTAATAGGGGTGATCGTAGGGTGAATATACTGTAGATGTGAGGCTGGATGGGGAAGTATTGGAACAAGTAGAGTGTTATAAATATCTAAGAGGAACGATAAGCAAGAATGGAGGTATGGAATTAGAGGTAAAACAGAAAGTATGTGAAGGAAGGAAAGTTTTCGGAGCAATGGGAAGTATGTGGAAGATGAGAAATTTCGGAATAAAAGCTAAAAGTGCAATGTATCAAGGGATTGTTGTACCAACAGTGATGTATGGGGCTGAGACCTGGGCTCTGAAGGCAAGGGAGAGAAGAAAGCTGGATGTGATGGAGATGAGCTGCTTGAGGAGTATGTGTGGAGTTACTTGTAGAGACAGATTGAGGAATGAAGATATACGTAGGAGAGTGGGGCAGCAGGAACATTTGTCGGCCAGAGTGGACAGAAGAGTGCTAACCTGGTATGGTCATGTTGAACGAATGGAAGATGAAAGGCTTACAAAGAGAATATGTGAGTCAGATACAAGGGGAGATAGAGGGGCAGGAAGACCCCCATTGAGATGGAGAGACTGTAAGACAAGCTTTGGATGATAGACGAATGACTATAGCTCAGGCAAGGGAAGTGGTAATAAACAGGAATGAATGGAGAATGCTTGTGAATAGATGAGTGAACACGTGGTCATTTGGGAGTGGGGGTCGGGCGCAAGTTGGACTAGACGGTTTATATGAAGGGTGCACCTGGAAGTGTGGTGGGCTTGTGATTTCGGCTTTGCTGCATGTTTGCCTGCTGAGATCGTAACCTCTCCGGATGGTCGGGGGCCGGGGGAGTGCTGGAGTGACCTGGGTGATCCCTGGTCTCTGGATCTTCTCCTGGGTGACCTAGATATGTGTGAATTTGAGTTTTGTTTTTGTGAGTTCATTATTATTATTATTATTATTATGTTTTTTTTTTTTTTTTTTTTTTTGGGGTATCGGTAATGTGCCTGAGTAGATAGATAGATAGATAAATAGATTTTATGTTAACTTAATAATGAAGCGTAGTAGCTTCAAGCAAAATTTATTCCCTAATTATTGAACAGTACAGTATACATTAAGGGAACCGACCGGTTAATTACAAACTTCCAGGTCTTATCAATTTAAATGAAATTTGGCACAGGTTTATATGACCATAAAACTAGATAAAAAAAAAATATATTATATTTTATTTTTGCTTTTTTCTTGCAATTTAGGTAAAAATATGTTGAAAATCATAGTACTGTACTGCAGAAAATTATAAACTCCTACAGAAATCCCCATAGCACATGTTTTATGTGATCAAACAACTCACAAAAGGTGTATCTATAGTTTCTATAAAACATATTTTATATATTTTGTGTATTTGTTCGATTTAGGTGATGACGGATTCAGGCGAACATATTTATAGAAAATTACAACTTTGACGACATATTGTGAAAACAAAAAAATTATTAGAGTAAATTTGGTTTATAGGCCTTTTAGTGTTTTTAATTACCTTTCCAATGGTATATACACCATTCCTATAGGTCCAATAATAACTGTAGAATAACATCCGATAGTGCGGCAATATAGGATATGAGAAAAACAGGTGAAAGTCTAAGGTCATTAGGTGAAAAATTTTACTTTTGTTTTTTAGATTTACAATATTTTATGCAGGAACATGGCAAAGTAGAAGATAAAGCGTATGGGAGGTTGTAGAGTAGCTTACGCTCTTTCGATTTATATAGGTATGCTCCTCGTACGACCAGTAGTTACTTAGCATGTTAATTTCAAAGTTCGCTATATAAAACGTTTTTAGAATTACAGGAAAAGTTTGGAAAACATAAAAAAATACTATTTCCAATGGGTTTTCACTAATAACATTTCACTGGCTTATGAAGGGATGTTGACTCTTGTTGAGTAAACACCTATTGGTATTTTCAGGATTTCGAGTTTTTTAAGCCTAAATTAACCGGTCGGTCCCCTTAAGGAGACATTAGGTGAAGAATGCTTGTACAGTACTGTATATCTTTTAGTGATAGAATGTTATACAAGCATCTCACATCCTAATGGCGGCGCTCTGGGCAGTCCTGCCCATAACAACAACAACTGCCTCACTTATCAGGTTTTTCAATTCAAGATCAGACCGTAAGATCTTATCCCACGTCAGTACTGTACTGTAATTTGATATACGGCTCTGTATTTAGGAGCAGTTGTTGGTCCCATCACTACCACATGGATCTTGGAGGTGACAAGGTGGTACTGGAGCCAGGAGCTTCCATATAACTGCTGTGTTGCAGTTGGGAATTCCTCCATCTGTTTACACTACCAAGAGTGCTAGCTTTGGATAACCAAGGCTCACACTTGTATACAGTACATGTATCTTAACTTATACTCTCCTCTGTACTGTAATCTCTCTCCTGTTGTAATTTTGTGTAACAGGCATCATGCCTTCCTTTCATTCTTATGTTATGCTTCAATATAGTAATTAACCTTTTCTATGACCCCAAGGCCTATTTTGACCTATTACTGTATAATTCAAATTCTCAACATAATGAGAATGAGTGTAGAATCAAGATAATCTTAGTCTATCTATCTACAGTCTATTTATTTATCTAGAGTATTGCCAGATACTTGATCCCCAAGGGGATGGCTATGAATAACTCGCTTTGATTGTATGTATATACAGTTGGGTCTCACATAGAACGAGAAATTGGTCGATAAACGAGGCCGTTCTATGTGATCGCGGCATTTTGGTGGCCCAATATGGTCAATGTTCACTGTAAGCGTAAATTTCCGTCAGGAGCGTACGATATTTCGGCGCTCTATATGAGAACTCCTCGGATTTGCCCTACTTTGAGTGCAAAATCGTTCTATATGATCACATTCGTTCCTAACGAAAATTTTGGAACAATATTTTAGGTCGGCGTTCTATAAGCGACTCGTTCTATGCGAACACGTTCTATGTGAGCCCCTACTGTACTGTACTCATGCACATATCCCATAGCTAGGGGTGGCCGACTCAAGACAGAGCCCAAACAGAAACAACAAAATAAAGATAAATCATTTACACACATCTACTGTAGATTGCCCAGGAGAAGACCCAGAGACAAAGGACCATGAAGGGTCTCCATCATAAGATTTCCAGGTCCCAGATCTCCCTTAGAGGTTCCGGTCACAGCAGGCAGACATGCAGCGGAACTACACCCCATTGTACTTTTATAAAATACATTTTGCTTCCAGTTTTGTAATACTGAATACCAATCTGTATCTTCCCCAGATTGTTCAGAATTACCCTACGACTGTGTCAAGTGTGATATATGCCAAAAGAAGATTGGCAAGAAAAAGTTTCATGTCCACATGAGAACTCACTCTGGAGAGAAGCCATATGAGTGCGACGTCTGCTCAAAACGTTTTGCCCGCTCCGACAAGCTCACCTCCCACAAACGGACCCACACAGGGGTAAAACCTTATCAGTGTTTTTGTGGGAAGAGGTGCTCCAGACTCGATCACTTGAAAACCCACGTCACAACTCACAACCTGACTCCCGAGGTGTCACAGATGTTGATAGACGAGGCGCGTAAGAAAGATTTGGCCATTCAGGAGAAGGCAACATCGGTAACAGTGGCAGGTGGATCAAAAGCAGTGGAAGAGGAGGAAGAATCATATCCAGCCAGTGTTACATCAAATATCAAAGGTTTGTGAATAATTTACTGTACTTTGATAAATAACCTACCTAATATTTATGTATAGTGAGCAGTGGTGTCACCAGGGGTAAAATTTTTGGGGGGGCTGTAGCCCTGGCATAGATAGGTGGGTGGGTGGCGAGTGAAGCGAGCCTGAGGAGCTGGGGGGTCCGGGGGGGCGTTATAAGCCCCCCCGGAAAATTTTGAAATTTGAGCAGTTTCTGGGGCCTTTTTGAGGCCTAAAAATGTGTATAAGTAAGAAACATATGACACATAAATATTGATGAGCCTGATACCAAGCATCAGTCAGTAAGTTACAAGGCCAATGGTAATTGTAGGGTATAAAGCCTATGTGCAGAGAATAGTTTTTTCTTCATATACTATCATACTATAGTCCATTCATTATAGGTAGGCCAGAAATTGTGACCCCTAACCTTTGTAATTCGCTAAATGGCTAGAGCAAATGGGTTGTAAATGTCCATACTTATTGCCTGGCTGACCCTTCCCAAAGGTAGAAATATTAGCTTGAGTACTCCAGTCTTTCCTTAGGTATAGAGGTAAGTGGTCTAGATGTTTCGCCTACTTATAATGAATATACTATAGTTTGTAACGATTTCTTAGCATATTAAAAAAATGTTTAGACTAAATAATTAAAATAAACCAATTTTAAAGCCCTGCGATTAATATAAATAATATATTATATTGTAAATATATAATAAGTCTCATAAAAACAATACATATTGCATTTATATTTCCAATAATTTCAATAAATATAACGGCTCAAGCTTCAAAGAAAACCAAGCTTGGTGAAAATATAGGGGAAACTTACTAATATTACTATTATGATTTGAGTCATAGCCATAGGTTTATGTAAATTGTGAATAAATATTCACATTACATAAACAATTCGTATTTAACCTATATGGATCAATTAATAAAAAGTAGATTGGGGGGGGGGGGGATGCAGGGCTGGTGAACTGGTTATGCATTATTTATTATTTAATTTTTATTTATTTATTTTAATTACTTTTGGCAGTTTTGGGGTTTGCATTTTTTGGGGGGCTGAGTTCTTGATTTGGGGTGGCTAGGCCCCCCCAAGCCCCCCCCCCCCCCCCCCCCCCTGGTGACGCCACTGATGGTGAGATGGATATATTGGGTTAACCTCAGGGACGGGGAATCGAGTGAGAAATTAAGAAGGCGTCTGGGTATTAGAAGTATCAGTGAAGTGATGCGCATGAGCCGACTTGGTTGGTTTGGACATGTGGAGAGAATGGATAATCAGAACTGGGTGAAGAAATGCCGGACTGTGAAGGTGGGGGGAGCTGCAGTCAGGGGTAGACCTAGAAAGACATGGTATCAGGTACTCCAGTTTGATCTCAAAATAATGAACTTGTCAACAGAGGCAGCCCTTGACAGGGTCGCCTGGAATGCCACCATTTAGGATGTGAGACTGTAACCACACTCTCTGTGGACAAAATGGTCTTTAAACTTGTATGTATGTTGTGGAGGAGTGGTATTACCAGGGCTGTGGCGGGCATGCCTCTGCACCCGAGTCAGCCCTTCAACTCCAACAAGAGTGGTATTATTTGTCATTTAAGTCTTCAGGAGGGTCAATAAATATAATAATATATCAATGAATTGGAAAGAAATTGGTAAAGTAAACTAAAAAAGTACCATAACTCAACAATTCCATATTCTTCTGGGAATCATATGTGCTGGTATGCTGTTTGCCAGGGTTCCTGCGGGGATGGTGTAGAGCAGAAAAGTGGCAAAAATACCATCAGAATGAAAGAAAACATCCTTTGTGTCCAAGCTAAGCTTTCGTGTACAGTCAACTCTTGTATATCGTGCACTTGGTTATCGCAATTTCCGTTGTTATGCACACATCAAAAGCTGCAAATCCAACCACATAGCGCACCAAGATTGTTTTTTGCGCACTTACACCCACCGTCCACATCTATCAACCTTGTTCCTTATTCACTATTTCTCCTGTTTTATCATTCATATGAAAGTCCCTGTAACAAGGGCACACCCTAGCCCTGTCATTCAAGGGAGTGCACGACGTTAAAAACTGCATCATGTCGTGTTTCCCAGCTACCAGCTATCTCCTTTATTTACTTATTAACTCCCAGAGACCAGCCTTTGAATATTCCCGCCATTCTAAAGTCCAAGTTGCCTAATGTACAGTACAGTACAGTAGAGTCTTAGTATGGCCTGTGTCTTGTAGCACTGTTGAGGCTGGTGTGGTTTGCAGATACTGCAGGTGCAGGTGCTGCAGTTGGACGTAGTTGAGTCTTGCTGCGGCACTGTTAGCACTATGTCAACATCAGCCAAAGTGATGACATGATTGGGCAGTGCTGTGAGCCTGTGATGGGACTTTATTGTATTATATTCCACATGTGGAAAGGCAACCACGTTTGAGCCGTTACAATGTGTGTAATGGAGAACAACGTTAAACTATTGTATGTATGTGTGTATGTATTCCGCCAGGGTACTGGCCTGCAAGCACCTTGTTTATGCATCTTTTAGCTTTATAAATAACAGACAGACAATAATCAACCAAATACTGTACCTTGATCACATACCTTTATTCAGCTTGATAATGGTGAAAATGCCATGGTTATATGTTGCTTTGTTTTTTGTTTATTACAGTAATACTTTGTATAATGCCATTCTAAGTAAAAACTATAACAAATAATAATAATAAAATATATAAAAAAATATCGCTGCCACGAGAGACTCGATCCCCGGTAATAGATATTACAGCCAGTGCCTCCTGCAATAAGCCACCAAATTCGATTATTGAAGATAAATGCAATCAATTCAAAATATAGCTGCTTAATTGCATGACCATTTAGCTTTTTTGCAGTTCATGATAAATACATTCTGTCTTTATATCAATAATTCGGATTTCAGTTAGGCAGAAGGACCACACAAATTGTGGATTTGATGAATTTCGGCAGAAAATAGACCAGTGTGATAGCCCCTTAACCCGAGAACGGCGAGGAGACTCTTAAGAAGTTTTACTGGGCGAAGGTGATGGGACTCTTAAGATCCAAGGCCTAAAAAAAAAAACTTTGAAAAGACCCCGAAATCACTGAAAATAAAGGAATATGTGATTAAGTGAGATAATTCCCCTCCATACCTTCTATCACTCCTCCACATGTGTCAACCCCCCCTCCCCTTCAATTATCACCTATTTTTCCTCTTATTCCCTTGTTTATTGGTTTATTTACCGCGCCAATATATCCCACCCGGTTTCAAGGTCATCAGGGACACATAAAGAGAGCGTGGCAAGAGAAAGACAGCAAGAGAGAGAGATCAGTCTGGCTTCAGGCCTCGAAGAGGGAGGGTGTATGTCTCGTGCGCCTCTCATCTCATGACTTGAGGGTTGGCATTAATTCGTCTGTTTCACCCCCCCCCCCCCCAAATACTATTCCCACTTGTTTTATTGCTGTTACATGTTAATATCTTCATATTAACAGTCTAATTAATTCTAAGAAAGTTAAGTCCAAATTACCAGATGGATGTAAAGATTTCAAACCAATAATTATTATGTTACCTCCACCAACGGACCCCACTCCCAAACTCAATTAATGAAATCCAAATACTTGTGGCAGTCCAGGGATTCATATGAGCAACCTGTTGGCTCTATTATTTGTAATTATAATAAAGTTTTAGATTATCTTTCAGAAAATTATATTTTCAATAATAATAAATGCATATGTGAAAGAGTCCTGGATATGCCAGATAGCAGACGAAATGCATTAATAAAGTTCATTTATAGTCTGATAGGTCATATATTGACAGGTGATGTAGAAATAGTTAAACACTTTGCAAACGACAAATTAGCGGAGCTATGTCAAAAAGGTTTTAAATATAGAATAGGGAATGATCATATAGGTTTGATTCCCGGAGGGAAGTAAAGAAAACCTAATATTTAGTAGGGCCCCTCCATCATTGACGATATTGCCTATTAGTATAATAGTATCCATTCAACATCCCGCGTCAGCATTTTGAATCTACCGCGCCGAAGGATCATGGAGGACTCATCATACGTGCATGCTTAATTCTCTTATGGGATCGTCATTATGATTGGGTACCCTACAGAAAAAACTCAATAAAAAATAACTTATATCTGTTATCATATGACTTCCCATATGTGGATTTCTTGTGTTGTGCTACCCCGACACCAGGCCCTCTAGCGGCCATCTCGACCTTCATTGAAATACCAAGATCAAACTATAGAAATCAACGAATGGGAAGTGGGATGGTTGAGAGGGACGTTTATCGTCAATGATTACGGGGCCCTACTAAATACAGTATTAGGTTTTCTTTACTTCCCTCCGGGAATCAAACCTATAATTTAATAGTGGCCCCTCCATCTTTGACGATATTGCCAGAATACCAAGACTGGAGAGGGACATTCGTGACAATATCCTTAACCTCAGGGGAAAGTGGTGATGGGCTGGTCTATCAGAGTGAGAACTGAGCGATCTCTGCCATACCCATAGCTTATTCTGACTGTTCCTTTTACTTATATATTTTCTAGATCTCAAGTGACGGCGTCTCTTCCGTGAATTGACCTCCCAATCTACCAAGATTGGAAGCCAAAGTGTCACATTTTTCCTTTGCCCCTCAACTTTCTCTTCATAATTGCTGAGGGGCACAGGGCCCTGGGAGACCACCATGGAGTGGCTTCGGTCACCCAGGTTTTATTGTGGTAGGCAGGGAGGGTTCTGTGGGGGTACTCGGTTGTGGCCTCGGCCTTGCCCGGGGCCTTGGGGCTGTTCGGCCAGGCAGTCTGGGGAACAACAACAACAACAACCTCAGGGGAGAAAAATCCATATAAAAAAATTTAAGTTTTATTGTATGCATACAATATATTTCTTATAAAATTATAAAAGATTGCAAGCAGTGTGTGGCATCAAGAAAATCTGCTGACTCATGACCAGATCTCACTTCAAGATCTATGCATGATACTTTGTGGGGACACGCATGTGTTCCCCTAGATTGAACGATAATTCTGCAGAATTTCGTTCTCACCTTAATACTATTTGTACAATATAATCTATTTGTACGATTTGGTAAAACTGCATAGTTGCAACTAATGCTAGATTTCCACTTAATCTTAACATAAATAAAATACCTTTGACTGTATAACCAGTTATGATCACAGCTCATGATTTATCACAGTCTCCGGCGGACGGGGACCTAGTGAGGTATGGGCTATTCCGCACCCCCCCCCCCTTTTTTAAAACACAACATACATAATAGAACATAACCTACTGGACCCGTTGTCGTAAAGCTACACAGGTACGCTTTGGTTTAGCTAGAGCGACCGACAGGTAACGTGTTAACCTATAAAGAGCGAGCTGTAAATAGTGAACACCACTGTTCTGGGCGACAATATTAGGCCTCTTTCCCGCCTAAAATCGTAATTTTACGATAAATATCGTTATTACTTATTCATATGCGCCTATTATACCTTTACTATGAAGATAGTAACCTGTAACAATAATAAAACAAGTGAGAATATAATTTTTCTGGTCAAAATAGCGAATTATAGTCAGCCGCTCCAGTCATGAGCTGTGAGCCAGCCGCGATCTACACCCTCCCTCTCTTAACCTCTCCGCTGCGCACCCCCTATAGTATACAGGCACCCCTGTGCGGAGGTATGACGATATGGGCGCCCCTTGCAAATATCGATGAAAAGTACATCAACGTGTAGGGAATGTTCGCGCGCATCGAGCCATATATATTTGACCCCCCAAAAAATGTCTGGGGGGGGTGGTCCGTAGTTGAAAAAAATTGAGCGAATGGCATCGCGCGGCAAGATTTCCCAGGTGAATATCCGCACGCCCAGGGGGTAGGAGTAAAGGGAGGGGAGGGCGGGTTAGGGCGTAATGTCGCATATGTATCATATTTTGAGCACTTTTATGTTATGTAGAGTATGTGTACATATATGTACGTATGTGTACGTATGTAGGCCACCCATATACCAAGGAATATGCCGCATATAGACCAAATATGCGACATATAAGCAAATTATGAGAGTTTAGAGGCGGGAACTGAGGTGAGAGAGTTTACGCGGGAAGGTATGAAGGATAGAAGGGGAGTACAGGGTCTGTTGGCTGTAATATCACGTATATATCGTATTTTCAGCACTGTCATGCTATAATATAAATTGGATCCTCCCCATCCTTATCTACAAGTTTCTGGCGAGCAAATTGAGAATGTGGATACTCTGCGTTTGTTAGGAGTTACTCTTGATCCCAAACTTACTTTTGAAAAGCATATTCGTTCTTTCTCCTCTTCCATTTCCCAAAAAATTGGTCTGCTTCGCAAGGTTTATAAAACATTTGCTTGTGATGCCACAGTTATCAAGTCTTTTTATGCTTTTATTTTGCCACATTTCGAGTACTGCTCACCTGTCTGGTTGTCAGCAGCTGACTGCCATCTCAAGTTGCTTGACAGGTCGCTAAATTCCATCAGTTTTATTCTACCTAATTTGTCTTGATCTGTGTCATCGACATAAAGTTGGTGCCCTTAGTCTTTTATTTAAAGTTTTTAACAACCCTCAGCATCCCTTACATGGGGTTCTGCCTGGGCCCTATGTCCGGGCTCGTGCAACTAGATTCACAAGCAATCTTAATTATCTTGCCATGAGCCGTGTTAATTTTTCTACTACACAGTTTTCACGGTGTTTTGTGCCGGCCATGGTTGACTTGTGGAATAAGTTGCCAAATGAGCTAGTCAATTCAGCTAATATCTCCATTTTTAAGTCTAGAGTTAATGCTTTTTTGCAGCATTAATTCTAATTTTTAAACTTATTTTATTCTATTTTATTGTATTATATTTAAGCTTGATATCCTCCACTGCATAATATGTTATCTGTGTTTAATATGTGTATATGTACAGTACAGTATACAGTGTATGTTTTTATTTTTTCCTAAGTTGCCATAGTCTCTCTCCAGTGCCTCCGGGTGTTTTGTGTGGATTGATCTTGATGGTGTTTCTGCACCCTGGTTGGAGACTTCGGCATCTCATATAATAATAATACGTGTACGTATGTAGGCGACCCATATAACAATGAATATCCTGTACAGAGTTCGAGAATTCTTCACTGACGAGCAGTTGGCCGTGATATATAAAAGTCATGTGCGTTCTCAGATGGATTACTGTTCACCTCTGTGGGGTGGAAGTGGAGTGGTTGCATTGAGGCAGTTGGACAAAATTCAAAATAAAGCTATTAGATTAATCAATAACCCTGCAATCACACAGGACCTTCCTACATTATCCATACGAAGAAACGTTGCATCCCTTGCATTATTCTACAGATATTTTCACAGCAATTGTTCCGAGGAACTTGCTTCAATTGTGCCGCCTCTCCACATCTTTCCCCGTAGAACTAGGGCAGCTGAGAGCGCCCATGAATTTACACTTTCTCCTCCACAATGCAGAACTTCTGCTTATCAGAATTCATTTATCCCCAGAGCTACTACTCTTTGGAATTCACTTCCCTCGAATTGCTTTCCACAAACTTACAATCTACAAATGTTTAAATCCAGTTGTTACAAACATTTATGAATGGAGGATGCCTTTAGGCACATGGACCTTTTTGTTTTATCTGTGTTTTTCCTTCCTCCGTTCATTGTCTCTTTTAAAAAAAAAAAAAAAAAAAATATATAGACCAATTATGCGATATATAAGCTTTATGAATGTGTTTAGGGGAGAGTTGGGGTGGATGGGTGGGTGATTGTGTTTAGTGGAGAGTTGGGGTGGGTGAGAGGGAGGGAAGTCTGTGTGTCGCTGTCCAAGGCCAGCCACGGCAGTCAGCTGTATGTTAGGGCGGCGTCGGCAGGGCCAGCAGAGGTCCTGGATGGCAATATTATGGTTGTCCCTGTTGCCTTTGTCGCCTTTCCCTTCGTCCCTTTCTTCCCTTTGGCAGGGGCAGGGGCAGAAGGGCCGGCAGGGGCGGCATTGGCAGGGCCAGCAGAGGTCCTGGATGGCAATATTATGGTGGTCCCTGTCGCCTTTGTCGCCTTGCCCTTCGTCCCTTTCTTCCCTTTGGCAGGGGCAGGGGCAGAGGCGGCTGGTGGTGGTGGTGGTGGCACGGTGGTAGTGGCAGAGGTAAAAACAAATTTACCCATGCCCTTCCCTGTCTTCCCAGTGGCCCCGCAGGTCCTGCAGCCCCAGGGCGGCCTCCTGCATCGGTGGTAGTGGAGGCAGCAGTTGCCTGGGTGGTCGTGGCAGTGTCCCCGAAAGACAATGACCTCTGTGCACTGCCCCTGCTTGCACGTGTTTTACGTGCTTTACGTGCAGGTTCCTCGTCCTCGGAGCTACTCGTGCCGTAGTAATGGTAGCTCGGGTCTTTAGCAGCCACTCTCTGCCTTCCACGGCCACTGACGCGACCAGAAGGAGGGCTGGTTATGTCATCAGGGCGAGAGTGTGAGGGACATCTAGGATCCATGACAAGTGCTTGTGTACTGCTTGAGTGGGTGCGGGCCGAGCGTGTGGCTGGGTAGTATCGAGAGTTGCCAAGTTGTACTACAGCCACACCAATTTGTAGCCGCCTGGCTATAAGCCCGCGGTTTTGGTACGCGCTGAAAAACCTGGATTATATAAGGCTTCCCGCAGCGCAACGGTAAAACTCTTATTAGTCTTCCAGCACTTGCCGGGTTAAGCCTACAGCCACACTGAACCTCCCCTCCCTCATACTCGTGCATATAATTATACTCTCAGGCAACATAAGCACGGTTTAGACCGGATTTGGAGATATTGGCATGATAAATACACCAATAAAGATGGTAATAAGAGGAAAAATAGGTGAATAATTGAAGGGGGGGATATTGACACATGTGGATAAGTGATATGAGGTATAGAAGAAAAAAAAAATATGTTTTAAGTGCTACTGGGGCCTTTTAAAATGATTTTTTTAGGCCTGCCCTCTTAAGAGCTTTGCCGCCGTTGCCCAGTAAAACTTCTTAAGAGCTTTCGCGCCGTTCCCGGGTTAAGAAAGTATTATTGGAAGCCCAAAGTTGAGTATTAGCAATGTCTTCGATAGAAAAATTCTGGAGGAATCTAAGGGAGACTGCCCATTTCCTGATGTCGTGAGCCCTGCCCACGACGCCGGGGTTACTTTCTTTAATCACGTCTACAAGCAAGGAAGCTAACTTTCTTCTCATAACACGATTACCTGCCTGATTCACCCACAGAGCACCTAGTTGGCGAGGGTGAGCAGCCCTCATCAAATTAGATAAGGCCTGCACAGGGCATAAAATATGATGAGTGTGTCCGCGCTTCAATGCCGGAACAGAAAACTCAGAAAATACATGATTGGAACGCTCATTCCTTGCAATAAATGTGGGAGACGGCGCGATTTGCACATGATCGTGTAGTCTCCCAAACCTAAGGCAGTTAGGTTCATTGCTCATCGCCGCCAGCTCAGACACCCTATTTCCCGTGGCGAGAGCCATAAGGAATACAGTACAGCCTTCTTTAACCCGGGAACGGCGAGGGGGGGGTAATGAACTAGCTCCCCATAGGCGAGCATATGGGCTCCATTCAGGCCTATAATCGTCATTTTACGATAAATATCGTTATTACCTATTCATATGAGCCTATTTTACCTTCAGAAGAAACACTGAGAGTAATCGGAATAAATATAAACAGGAGAGGAATAGATATGTTAACATAATTAGGCAAGTTAAAATGAACTATGAGAAGAACATAGTAAATAAATGTGAAAGTGACCCTAGATTATTTTATAAGTATATAAACAGTAAGTTGAAGGTAAAGAAACAAATTACTAAATTAAGAGTTGATGCTAGGACGTATGAAAATGTATCGGACATGTGTGAGGTAATGAATAACAAATTGGGGTCAGTTTTTACTAGAGAGGAAGGTTTTGACGAACCACAGGCGGGAGTACTGGAGAGTGGTCTTAGTAAGATTGAAATAACTAGAGATGAGCTGTTATCTGCGATGAGAGGACTTGAAGTAAGGAAAGCTATGGGACCGGATGAAATGTCTGCCTGGGTTTTAAAGGAGTGTGCAGAGCAATTAGTGGAGCCAGTGAGGGACATAATTCAAGCTTCCTTAGATGAAGGACAGGTTCCTGTTGAATGGAAAAGAGCTAATATCATCCCGATATACAAGAATGGAAACCCTGAGGACCCTCTAAACTATAGACCAGTTTCACTTACTAGTATTGTATGCAAGATTTGTGAAAAGCTAATTAGGAAGAGATGGATGAAAATGTTGGAGAGAAAGAAGATAATAACCCCAAAGCAATTTGGATTCAGAGAAGGGACATCTTGTGTTACCAGTTTGCTATGTTATTACAGTAGGGTGATAGATGTACTCCAAGAAAGAGGAGGATGGGTGGACTGCGTCTACTTAGACCTTTCCAAAGCATTCGATAAGGTACCACATAAGAGATTGCTATCTAAGCTTGAGACGCTAGGATGTGTCAGGGGAGTTTGCTGAAATGGATGGAGAGCTATCTAACAGATAGGGAAATGAGGACCAACATTAGAGGAACTTACTTATCGTGGCGGAAAGTTGAGAGTGGTGTGCCGCAGGGATCTGTGTTGGCACCTCTCATGTTCCTTATGTACGTGAATGACCTGCCGATAGTCATAAATTCCTACATGTCAATGTTTGCAGACGACGTAAAAATTATGAGACAAATAACAAATAAAAGTAGTTGTGAGGAGCTGCAAGGGGATTTAGATAAAATATATGAATGGAGCACCAAGTGGAAAATGAAATTTAATATAAGTAAATGCCATGTTTTAAATATGGGAAGAAGTGTGAATAGACCAAATTGGGAGTACAGGATGGGAGATAATATAATTAGCAAGGCCGAAAAAGAAAAGGATTTAGGGTTGATTATACAAGATAATTTGTCGCCAGAGAAACATATTAACAAGCTCTTTAGCGGAATGTATGCAATGGCCGGGAATATGAAAGTTGCTCTGAACTACTTGGATGAGACCATGGTAGCGAAAATTATGAAGAGTATGATTAGACCAAGATTGGAGTATGCAGCAGTGGTGTGGTCCCCGCATCTAAAGAAGCATATTCACAAGTTAGAAAGAATCCAGAGAGCAGTTACTAGATTGGTTCCAAGTCTCAGAGAACTGCCATATGAAGGGAGGCAAGACAAATTAAATCTACCAAGTTTAAAAGAGAGGAGAGAGAGGGGAGACATGATAATGATGTACAAATGCACCCGGGAGCTGGAGAGGCTGGATAGGGAGGATATGTTAATTATGGATACAGGAATAACTAGAGGCCACAGCTACAAAGTAAAAAGACCTACCTGCAAGAATGATATCAGGAAGTTTAGCTTCCCCTATAGATGTATTGACAAATGGAATGGGCTGGAGGAGGAGGTGGTAGGGGCAAGGAACATCCATTCTATTGCACTAGACATATCGAAAGCCTTCGATAGAGTCTGGCATAAATCTTTAATTTCTAAACTACCCTCCTTCGGTTTCTATCCCTCCATCTGTGCCTTTGTCTCTAATTTCCTTTCTGGCCGTTCCATAGCTGCGGTTGTGGACGGCCATTGTTCACTTCCTCACCCTATAAACTCCGGTGTTCCTCAGGGCTCTGTCCTATCTCCTATTCTCTTTCTAATTTTTATAAATGATCTCCTTAACTGTACCTTAATTCCCATCCATTCATACGCAGACGACTCAACTTTACACTACTCCATTAGTTTTTCAGAACGCCCCAGCCAGCAATCCCTCAACG
Organism: Paralithodes platypus; assembly: GCA_032716605.1. Taxonomy (NCBI): domain Eukaryota; kingdom Metazoa; phylum Arthropoda; class Malacostraca; order Decapoda; family Lithodidae; genus Paralithodes; species Paralithodes platypus. The sequence continues at coordinate 33,137,782 of CM064533.1, forward strand.
ACAAACGTAATGAAGCCATAGAACTCTTAAATTCTGATCTAAATACTATTTCCAATTGGGGCAGAGAAAACCTTGTTAACTTTAATGCTTCCAAAACCCAATTTCTCCATCTATCTACCCGTCAGGATCTCCCAGCGGACTATCCCTTATTCTTCAACAATACAAAAATCAACCCTTCATCTTCTCTCAATATTCTTGGTGTCTCTTTTTCTTCTGCTCTCATTTGGAAGGACCATATTACCAGTCTTGCTAAGGCAGCCTCCCAGAAGCTGGGTGTGCTCAACCGCCTTAGGGGGTTCTTTTCCCCTGCACAGCTTCTTGCTCTGTACAGGGGCATAGTGCGCCCTTGTATTGAGTATTGTTCACATGTGTGGGGAGGTTCCTCTCACACCGCTCTCCTAGACAAGGTTGAAAGGAAGGCCTTTCGTATCATTAACTCCCGTCCACTCACCAACTCTCTGCAATCTCTCTCTCTCCGCCGCAATGTTGCATCTCTCTCGCTATTCTATCGCTACTATAATAATCAGTGTTCCTCAGAGCTATCCCAGTGCATACCACCTCCTTTACGTAGGGCACGTGGTACCCGTCTTGCAACTCAATCCCACCCCTACTCTGTGCAACTCTCCAACCCAAGAGTGAAACGTTACTCTCAAACTTTCTTCTACTTAACATCTGAGCTCTGGAACTCTCTCCCAGAATCAGTCTTTCCCTCTTCCTATGACTTAAATTGCTTCAAACTCCGTGTGTCCAGGCATTTTGGCTCGAACGTCCCTTGATTTTGGCCCTGTCACTCTTTCAACTATGGGGGAGGCACTCGCTATAGGCAGTTATGCCTTTTGCCTCCCTCAATCACATAGAAAAAAAAAAAAAAAATTCAAGAAAAAATTGGATAAAAAGTAGACTGAGAGACGGGCAACACGAGCTTAGCTCAACTCAACTCCTGTAAACTACAATTAGGTAAATACAATGGACTGCGGTGAGGTTGTCCATATGGAACGCTATTGACTTGTCTTGCAAGGACATCCCATGATCTTGTAGGAAAAAGAGAGGAACTAAAAGCTCTTGCTTGTTGATATGACAGAAGTTGTCATGGGGCCAAGTGCCTTGCCCTTGATGGCCTAGATTCGATTGATAACCCCAACCTAGAGCCCCTGAAGCGTCTGTATCTACCCATACCGTAGGCGGGGGAGAAACCCATGTCATTATTGAATAAAGCATTTCCGGCTTGGCCCAGACCGATAGCAAGCTGTGGATTAATGGAGGAATTGGCCATAATTTCTTCTCCGGCGAGAGAGGAAAAACTTTGTTGCCTTCCAAGATTAACCTCTTTACTATCAACCGGCCCAACTTCACAGTTAATTGGATCCAGTTGAGAGAGCCGATCAGGGAATCCCACGTTTTCCTGGTTGTATTCAGACTGTGGAGAAAACGGAACAGTTTCCGGCGAAATCTGTTCCGGTTGTCCACACTCTGAGTAAGAGTGAGATTGGTGGTGTCCCAGACCAGCCCTATCCACTGAATATTCATTGTGGGAACAAGGAGAGACTTCGCCAAGTTCACCTTGAACCCTAGGTTGTGCACATGATTTAATACTAGGTTTACATGGTTGTGACATAACTCCTCTGACTTTGCCACCACCAGCCAGTCATCTAGATACCAAATCACCTGAATGCCCTGGGCTAACAAAGGCAAAAGGGCTTGCCGGACTAATTTTGTGAAAAATCTCGGTGCCAGGTTCAACCCGAAAGGCATTCTTTGAAAGACATAAGTCTCTTGCCTGATCCTCAGAGCGAGGAATTTTTGGAACCTTTTGTTTATAGGGACATGCCAATAGGCGTCTTTGAGGTCTACTGAGCACATCCAGCCTTGCGGTGGAAGAGAGAGCCTGATCTGATTGACTGTAAGCATCCTGAAGGGTGAATTTATGATAAATGTGTTCAGATGCGAGAAATCTACTACTGGTCGCATTTGCACACTGTCCCTTTTCGGCACTAAGAAAAGTCTGGAGGTGAATACTGGGCAAGTTGGTTTGACTGAGACAAGGACTTCTTTTGAGATCATTTTGTGGACTAGGGCCTCCACCTCCTGTGAAACATAGTTGTATTCCAGCGCCTGACGCAGTCGAGACCGCCGGAACCACCGCCAGGTGATTCCTTTGCTTACTGCCTTCTTGGCCCAAGTCTTCCTGGGCCAAGCTAAGCGGAATGACCGGAACGACCCTGGCTGCAGACCGGGGCGGTTCGGTAAAGCTACTCTCGAATCCGGTAACCTTAAGCACGGCACTGGGAGATTGAGAGGCTGGGTGGCTAGTGTTTTTGGAGGGGGTGGTGGGTTGGTATCAGACGGCTGGCTAGTCTTGGCTGACGTCTGCCCCTGATTTGGCTTCTGATGGGGCTTACCTTTATACCCTGAGTATTTACCTTGTCTGGGTTTGGGCAGAGCACCTCCCGTCTGAGGAGGGGTTCTGGGATCACGAAAGGATTGTTTTAGCCTGCTGCTGGTGAGACTTACCTCCACTCTTAGGCTTGTGAAAAGGTTTCTTAACAGGGTCCTCCTTAACTTGGGAGGTACCCTGCTTCCACCCATTTACCAGATTGAACACTACACTCCAAGTTTCTGCGGTAAGTAGGGAGGCCGTATGGACCGGCGAAAGAGTTACCCGGCGGCCAATGTCCTCCGGTAACTTCTTCACTAGGCTAGATGCACTCTCAAATCCTGGCGGGCTCGAACCGCTTCCATGATTGCAATTCTGATGTCACCCAAGGTCTGAATAGAGTTTTGCAATAAGAGTCTTCTAGATAAATCAGTGGCCTTCCTAACCTGAGGGCGGGTGCCCGACCCCGAAAGGGGTTGAAATAGGGGAGCTATCCCCCCGCCAAAGGCGGCTTTCTAGGGCCTTTCCTAGCTGATGCTGAGAGGATTGGGTTCTAGTCATGTGGTGATGGGCTGGTCCATCAGAGTGAGAACTGAGCGATCTCTGCCATACCCATAGCTTACTCTTGACTGTTCCTTTAACTTATATATTTTCTAGATCTCAAGTGACGGCGTCTCTTCCGTGGATTGACCTCCCAATCTACCAAGATTGGAAGCCAAAGCGTCACATTTTTCCCTTGCCCCTCAACTTTCTCTTCATAATTGCTGAGGGGCACAGGGCCCTGGGTGGGTCTTTGGTTTCCCGTGCATTTCCGCACCCTCCTCAGCTCCCCGCCATGGAGTGGCTTCGGTCACCCAGGCTTTATTGTGGTCGGCAGGGAGGGTTCTGTGGGGGCGCTCGGTTATGGCCTTGGAATTGCTCGGGGCCTTGGGGCTGTTCGGCCAGGCAGCTTGGAGAACAACAACAACAACAACAACCTGAGGGTCAGCAATGGCCAATATGGTTCTGTTAAGGGAGACAGCAATCTGGCGACTAACTAGATACTGAGAGAACTGCCGGTAAGCTTTGTTCCTTAATTTAAAGTCCCTTTCAAGGTGAGCTGCCGGAGGGGTACAAAAAGGTTCATCTAATGAGTTAAGGGCTACTTTGGGTGCCGCCAGGAAGGCAAACAGAGCCGGCGACACCCCATCAGCCTTAGAGACAGGCAACGAAAAATACTGATGCGTTTCCTGTGGAACCTGATGTGAGGACTTGGAAGTGATTGTTGCAGCAAATAACTGAGCCTCTAATTCCCAGTCTACCCAGGGACCTGCCCCATCTGCAGGACTGGTGTATGCGTTTGGTCTAGTACCGGAAGTGTATCCATTTCCGGCGTAAGAGCATTTAAAGCCTTGACATCATTCACGCCATCAGCTTTTGACCAGTCAGCAAAGAGCCGTGCAGAAGAGGCGGAAGGGACTGCCGGGGCCGCAGTATACACAAAAAAGTCTGGATTATATGAACTGGGTATACCTCTAATCAATACATCCAGTAACCTACTTGCCTCATCTTTAGCTCTAAATTTCCTGCTCTTGTTTATCTCAATATTCCATTCAGTGGGGACCGGTAGGTCTCCTGAAATGGGGGGTTGTGCAGATTGTGGGTTCAGAGGCGTCGCCGGAACCCAAGAACAGTCAGGGCCATAGAGGAGAGGCATAGGGCCTTTCTTCTGTGGTGCCTTGTCTAGTGGGGGGGGGAGTGATATCAGCAATGACCCTCACATTGGTGGTCGTCATCGTGGCCGGCGCTGTAGTGCCTGGAACCGCGGACACCGCCGGGATCAGAGAAGGCAGAAAGCCTGGAGATACTAGAGGTCTTATCATTGATTGACTGGGGGCAACTAATGGCTGACAAGCAGGAGGATCAGAAGAGACAGGGAGATTATACTGTTGCATAACCCTATGTAATATATCACTGATTTCATCCAAAGTAACACACTTACTATGAGAGCTCCTCGAGGATTGTGAGCTTACTGCAGACTCCTCACCTGTAATAGTCTGTTGAGCCGGGGCTAAGGGCACTTCCTCTGGCTCTCTACTTATCTCAGAACTATCCTGTTGTGGCTCCGGTACCTGTTCCGCCGGAGGCCACATTAAATCTGGGATTGATGAGGGTACCATATCCATACTATCCTCATCCCTTAGTTCTTGGAATTCCCTTATGTGTCTCTGAGACGGTTCTGACTGCCGCCAGCACCCACCTGCCGTGGGTGGCTGAGAGTCCTGAATTATTTTAGGGCTGTCATCAGTTTGTGAACCTGACGGAAAACCCTTGTAATGGTCAGCCAGGACCCGTCTTGGGCCGGCGGACTGGACACTACGTGGCACATAGTTTAATTTGGGGAATGCAAAGGTAACCTGAGATGGGACACTTAATGATTGTTCATGACTAGGAGTGGAACCCGTAGCCTCTATCCACCCCTTCTGAGTCGCCAGAATCAACCTGAGGCGTGTCAGACGCAGGGGTAGAGGGAGGCGGTTGTGGGGTCTCCTTCCGGCTCCCACCACACGGCGTACCAGCCGATGACTCAGAGTACTTTTTCCGGCGCTTGAGAGACCGGGAAGAGTCAGTTGAAGAGTGCCGAGACTGCCTTCGAGGGGACCTAGACCTGGACTTAGATTTCCGCTTCGGAGAGGGTGATCGTCTCCTCTTCGGGTGATCGGGGGGGGGAACCTCAGCTAGTTCGTTGTCAGTGCCACTACTGCTACTCACTACCTCTTTTGTGAGGGCTTTCGACTTGACTTTAGGCTTAACAGATTTATATGAGGCAAGTTTAGTTAGAGTGAGACTTGATAATCAACTTTTCCCAAAGGGCTTCGTCATCACAATGAAGTGCCTTATGGGCTGTATCTTTAGCATAAGAATTAAAAATAGCTTTAATCTCTTGCAGTGCTGCCAAGCACGAGAAGTCTTTCTTGGAGAATAAGGCGTCTTTGAGCTCAGAGCAAACAGAACAACGCTACGACATCCACAAGCCTCTAGAGCGGTCTAAACATTTAACGCATTTCAAACATAACTTATGAGCGAAAATGGGCAACATGGAACAGGTAGGAGTAGCGCATAACTCAAAGCGAGGCATGATGGATAAAGGCCCCCCCCCCGCAGGAATCAGCCCCCCAACACCGCCGGTGCTGCAGTCACTAAGGAGCCGGGGATTCTGGAAATAGAAAATTTCCAGGAATCAATGCTCATAAGGATAACCTGCGAGGTGTTCATATATCCTACCTCGAGTCCGCCGGAAAATTAACTATACAGTAGTTCACAACTACTCTAACCATCCGCTGTACCCGCCGTGAAAAAACCTGGGGTTTTCTCGTACTGTATAAGCTGATTGGAACTGCTTACCTATGACAAAAGCCACAGGCCCAATGACTAATAGTGTATGATTATCCCCTACTAAAGCACTAGAGAGATAATGAAACGAGTTTGTATAACGAATCTTAACACTTGTACACTCGACTATGGCGCCGCAGGGCGATTGGTCGTGTAACTATTATGGTCAGGGCGAGTTAACTCGGCAGGCCGAGTTATGAGCTCCTGTAGGAATTTGCACTTCTGCCGGAAGGGATGTGGTTCAACTATACCACGCCGGGACATTTGGTTGCTCCCTACCCGTTTTAAAGACGGATATCCTGGTCCCTGCTGCAAGAGTCCGCCGGAAAAGACAACCAAAATTTTAGAGAGGGGAGACAAAGCACAGCTCCCTCCTCCAAAACCCACTTACTATAGGTTTGACTCCTGTAAGGAGATAAAGAAAACCTAATATTTAGTAGTGGCCCCGTAATCATTGACGAACATGCCTATTACATAAGGCATCCTCTTCAAACACTAATCCGCCGTAGTTTGAATCTACCGCGCAGAGCATTTAAAATCTGAGGAGCCTTCATCATGAGCGCACGCGACCTCACTCATGGCTTCAGTCATTATGAATTGGGTTCTCACTACGAAAAAACTAACTTCGTAAAAAATAAAGAAAAAGAAAATAAGAATAACTATCCAATAAGCTTTCCATCATATCGTAGATGTACTTGTGTGGATCTTTGACCAGACGCTGATTCAGGCGTCATTCTTCCTTCACTGACATATCAAGTAAACCAAAATCCTTAATACATCAACGAATGGGAAGGGGATGGTCGGGAGGGCCCCAGTTGTCAATGATTACGGGGCCACTACTAAATATTAGGTTTTCTTTATCTCCTTACAGGAGTCAAACCTATAATTTATTAGTGGCCCCTCCATCATTGACGAACATGCCTGATTTCTAAGACTGGAGGGGGACATTCGTAATCATATCATAACTCTAGAAAAGCAGATAATCAAACAACCACATAGTATTCTTACTTTTGTAAAAAAGATATTCGGGTGCATAAACTTTATACAGCCTAAATCTTCAAAAAGGGGGTACAAGCAGGAGCGTGCTTCAAAGAAGCCTGCTTGAAAAAGGGTTAACTCTGAGACTCTATGCACAGATCTGCTAGTTAAGAAGGCACCCCACTTAACCCTCTCACCACGGAAGGGCTCTTGAACGCCCATAAAAAAGCATATAACAGGTACCCGGAAGGCCTCTTGAACGCCCAGTGGTTGAAAGCCTGTGAGCTTCGTGTGCGAGGCGTCGGTCCGACGCATGTAAACAACAGCCGGCTGGACCGACGCCCCGCATCTCCGGCCACAAGAAGGAGAGCGTCGCTTGTTCGTGTGTGCCTGTATGTTGTTGTTAAGTATCGAAAAGTGGTGTGAAGTGGCTGTTTTGGCCATAAAGTTATCTCCAATGAAATCATCATCACAGCTCAACCAGTTGACTTAGAGAGCTCTACTTAATGCCATTCTACAGCTAAATAACACAGCTACGCTTGGGGATGCGCGGGAATGTGGGAAGCAGTCTGATTAACGAATATACGGTAGCCTAGCCTAGACGTTTTTCGGCCAAAACACCCGGGTTTCGAGGAATATATATATAATACATAGCCGGGGCTGGAGGGTTAAAGTAAGTGGTGAAAACTAAAAACATATAAGTTTACATGTGCACATATAAACCCCATTAACTAGTGGATATATTCCTAAAAATATAAGCAAACATAAATGAATTCTTGTACATTCGTAGAAGTACTGAACTCGTGTACTTATGCAGAAGTAATTACTGCAAAAGTAAAAGTCGTAGTTGCCACTACCGAGATTTCTCAAAAATATATTGCTTCACAGCCAAAGCTACTTACAACAAGAATTGTCGTAACACTACTATTGGCCTTTAGCACAATTTCCTGCAATGAATAGTACAGAGAAATTTTATAATACAATACTACTAAATATTAGGTTTTCTTTATCTCCTTACAGGAGTCAAACCTATAATTTATTAGTGGCCCCTCCATCATTGACGAACATGCCTGATTTCTAAGACTGGAGGGGGACATTCGTAATCATATCATAACTCTAGAAAAGCAGATAATCAAACAACCACATAGTATGGGCGGGTGCCCGACCCCGAAAGGGGTTGAAATAGGGGAGCTATCCCCCCCCCAAAGGCGGCTTTCTAGGGCCTTTCCTAGCTGATGCTGAGAGGATTGGGTTCTAGTCATGTGGTGATGGGCTGGTCTATCAGAGTGAGAACTGAGCTATCTCTGCCATACCCATAGCTTACTCTGACTGTTCCTTTAACTTATATAGTTTCTAGATCTCAGGTGACGGCGTCTTATCCGTGGATTGACCTCCCAATCTACCAGATTGGAAGCCAAAGCGTCACATTTTTCCCTTGCCCCTCAACTTTCTCTTCATAATTGCCGAGGGGCACAGGGCCCTGGGTGGGGCTTTGGTTTCCCGGGCGTTTCCGCACCCTCCTCAGCTCCCCGCCATGGAGTGGCTTCGGTCACCCAGGCTTTATTGTGGTCGGCAGGGGGGGTTCTGTGGGGGCACTCGGTTATGGCCTTGGAATTGCTCGGGGCCTTGGGGCTGTTCGGCCAGGCAGCTTGGGGAACAACAACAACAACAACACCACATAGTATTCTTACTTTTGTAAAAAAGAGATATTCGGGTGCATAAACTTTATACAGCCTAAATCTTCAAAAAGGGGTACAAGCAGGAGCGTGCTTCAAAGAAGCCTGCTTGAAAAAGGGTTAACTCTGAGACTCTGTGCACAGATCTGCTAGTTAAGAAGACACCCCACTTAAAGTAAGTGGTGAAAACTAAAAACTTTTAAGTTTACATGTGCACATATAAACCCCATTAACTAGTGGATATATTCCTAAAAATATAAGCAAACATAAATGAATTCTTGTACATTCGTAGAAGTACTGAACTCGTGTACTTATGCAGAAGTAATTACTGCAAAAGTAAAAGTCGTAGTTGCCACTACCGAGATTTCTCAAAAATCTATTGCTTCACAGCCAAAGCTACTTACAACAAGAATTGTAGACAAAATAAATACAGAAAATTAAGAATCCTAAATTACCTGTAGCCTAGACCGGAGACCCCTAACCAGGCTGACCATGAGGTTCGAAGCGATATCCCAGCCGACGACGCTCCGAAGACCCAGCCTCAGCACACAGACGAGGGGAGGCCCATGATAGGGGCCTAAAAGCAAATTTCGAACTCTGGAAGGTGGAGCACGACGTGCAGGCACCCTTAGACCAGAGCATTTGCTAAAACATATAATTAACTATGCTACTGCCTCAATATTGACGGTCTGTAGCATAAACTTGTAGAATGGTAGCCTCCTAGCTATGTAACAAAAGCTAAAGGTGCCAAAACAATATAAAATAACACACGTGGCGCGACGATCCTGGGATGCGTAAGTGCCTGTTACAATAGTACCCTAATTTACACTCTTCCTGCGGCCATACCAATAGGGTAACCGTTGCTAGCTAATCTGAACCTTGTTACTACAACGCAGGTGTATACAAATGAGTAAGGACTCACTAGAAAGCGCTGGAACGAAGAATAAAGCCGAGCACGGCGAATCCCTTGTTGCTAGGATGGACGCGGAAGGAGGAAGGTCGAGATGGCCACTAGAGGGCCACTAGAGGGCCTGGTGTCGGGGTAGCACAACACAAGAAATCCACATATGGGAAGTCATATGATAACAGATATTAAGTTATTTTTTATTTTTTATTTTTTACAGATTTTTTTCTGTAGGGTACCCAATCATAATGACGATCCCATAAGGGAATTAAGCATGCACTTATGATGAGTCCTCCATGATCCTTCCGCTCGGTAGATTCAAAATGCTGACGCGGAATGTTGAATGGAGACTATTATACTAATAGGCGATATCGTCAATGATGGAGGGACCATTATTAAATAGTAACAGTTGACAACATTTTAAAAAAGATATTGTTTTTTCAGTTAATAGATTAAAAGATCAATTGTTAAAAACTGTGAGGGAGCTAGAAGCATGGTCAAAATTATTGATTAAATTAATTAGAAATAAATTTTTCTTAAAAAATAAATTTAACCTTTCGGATTTTGTAAACTATAATTATAATAAGATTAAAGTTGATTTAATAAATTTACATAAACATTTTGTTATCACTACAGTAGATAAAGCCAGCAATAACTATAGCTTCATATGTAAGAAATTTTATCTAGAAAACATGAAAAAAGAACTAGGCATTAGAGGTAACAAATTTCATAAAAATATTTGTGGTAATTCTGTTTATGAAATTCAGGAAAATGTAATTGTTGATAACTTAATTAACCCCTTATTGGCGGCGCTCGACTTAAGTTGTGTACCAATTTGCAGCAAGTTAGGAGCAATATTAAGGCTTTTAAAGGG